>JAYESA010000008.1:102236856-102759356 GCA_036927795.1 Iris macrosiphon | reverse complement strand
ACCCAACGGTATGTCCAAATATGGATTCCGATGGGCCGAACACAATTTTGTCCAAAAAGTCAACTGTAGGGCCCGCCAATTGGCGACTTGGTCAACCATCTCAGAATTACGTGAAAATTGGGTCACAGGACCAGCGTGTTACCACGAGTCTAGTGGCACAAGTTTTGTCGCAATCTGATAAGCGTGCACAAAATACACGCGAGTTCCATAAAAGTTGCGACACGGAGTGTGTCCGCGGATACGGCCTGATTTCGGCGTGCACACGCGTCCGAATCAGTTCTCACAAATTTTTACGTGTCCGGTTATGCTGCGTGCACCGTTCGGTACACTTGGTACACGGCGGGGCGGTCCCGTTCGGTGGGGCGCGCTCCGTTTCACAACTTTTAGAATTCTGAAAAAAGTGGGTTCGCGGAGTTTTGTGACGAATTTATTTCTGTCCACAGCAGCTAATAATCTAGGATTATTTAACAAAAAATAAACTAGGTCAAGTGTTCTATACATATCAAAAAGAATCACCGAATTCGGATCTCTGTGGTGGGAGATACGAACTCGACAACATGGGTGCTCACCGCAGTTTTCTGCGATCCCAGAATTTGGTCTGCTCGCGCCAACTTGGGTGCTGTTTTCGCCTATGGGTACACGTTGTTCGAGGTCTGCTATTATACAAATATGGAAGAGGATTAAGGGGTGAGCATATCGGTGAAGATGGAACGGCGTTTGGTTGAGCGAGTCGACGAGAAACAATTTCGGAGCGAAGGTGCCTCGTGTGGGAATCTGCAGTGCACGAGGTCGGGGTCGTCGGGATGGTTTGGACGGCCTGGCGGGGTTCTCTGGCTGCGGTGACGGCTCTAGATGAGAAGAGGGGGGGTCTGGAGATTTTAGATTAGGGTTTTATGAAATAATATATATATATATATATATATATATATATATATATATAGAGAGAGAGAGAGAGAGAGAGAGAGAGAGAGAGAGAGGAATAGGAATAGGAAGCGGGTCCGCGTGGGAAAAGAAAAAAAAAGGGGGCGCTGTGTCTGTGGTCGTGGGAATGGGATTGCTACGTTTGTGTTGAAGTTTTGCTTTAAGTTGCTATGTTGCTTTAAGAATGCTAGCAAGTTTGCTAGCTTTGTTGCTAACTTTTGCTAAAGTGCATGGTTGGCTGTGGTTATTAATAAGTTATTAGTTTTGTTATTATATTAGTTAATTATTATTAATTTTTTTATACTTTCTTTTCTTTTCTTTTCTTCTTCTTAAATATATATATATATATATATATATATATATATATATATATATATATATATATATATATATATATACTCATAAGAAATTTAATTTATAGATTAGAATAATGCACACCGTTAAGCTAGCAACTGCTCAAGGGGTCTCCTACATGGAATAAATTTCGAAAAATTTCTAATGGTCCCATAAATCCTCTAAGTGTCCGAACGCCTAAAATAAAAATTATTAAAAATATATTTCTCCTATTAGCCACTAATTACTATAATTAAATTAATAATTAATAAATAAAAGAGTATATACGATTTTTTTTTTTTTTTTTAGGATAGGGGTTTTACAGGTACCAAGATGAGTGTTTAGTAGTGCGATACCGAGTTGGTTCAAAACCAAGGTATCCATTTAGTATTTGAGATTAGGATTAGTATATATATATATATATATATATATATATATATATATATATATATATATATATATATATATATATATATATATATATATATATATATATTGATTGAATATGCATATATGCTATTTCTATATTTTTGTTTGCGTATCCTGAGATACGGTATCTTAGTATCCTAGATTTAGCTTGTATGACCTAGTTTCATAGTTTATAAACCCAACATCATTGAGATAGACTTATGCAACCTAGAAATATGTAGTTTGACCAATTTTGACCGGTTTGACTTAGAGTTGACCTAGTTTGACTATTTTGACTTAGAAATGGCTCTTTGACCTAGAAGTTGACTAGTTTAACTTATTTTTATTCTAAAATCTTGTATTGATATTATATTCCATATCTAGGTCTTCGAGGCACCGTATCAGACATCTGTGAGACTATTCACTGGACTTCAAGTGAGTACATTCTCTGATAAGTTTCTCATTTATGATATCCTCTATGTTCATTGTATCTAGTGTAGATATCCATAATTTCTTGACACGATGGTAACACGGATTGGTATATCCGAATCTCGTCATGAGATGTTATTCCTTGGTATATATGGTGTATCTTGTGCAAGCCTTGTTTCATTGTTCTTCTTGTATATGTACATACACTGATTCTCGGGAATAGTCGCTATCTTCTTAGAGAATCCCGTGCCATAGCGTACTATGGTTGGATCCACTATTCCAGTCGGGGTTGTGGAGTATGTAGTATAGATATGTGATCATACCCTCCTTGTATCAAGTCTTGTTCATTGAATAGTGTTAATCATATACCGCACGTATGATTAGCCAGGCCATATATCTTGTATCAAGTTCCTAAGTCGATCACTGTTAAAGCTGGTACTCTCTCACTTAGTCATTAGTATTCTGGTTTATTGCCATATTATTCATTCTTGTATTTATTTACAGTATTTTCTTTATTGTATATCTCTTGTATCTATTGTTGCATCTTGTATATTCACATCTATTTACTGTTACATAGTTTATATTATTGATTAGAACTGCTGTTAGAGTTGTACTCTGCTCCTTTCCTGACTGAATATATTTTTTCCAGATGACACTGAGGAGTGGTACCCTATATATTATGGGCCTCAGGATGTTGTGCTCTTAGAGTCAAAGACCCTGGCTCAGGAGGGACTCATCCCGACCGAGACAGATGACCCAGAACTTGTAGCTTCTTAGTATTCTTTGTACTGGATTTATCTCCAGCTTATTGTTTAGTATTTTTTCAGACTCATTGATGTTATTATTTGACTCATGAGTGTATTGTGACTATTCTATTCTTTATCATATTCGTGCTCATTTCTATCTTAGATCTGTGATTGAGTATATTGATATTGTTGGTGGCTCATTATATTGCTAGATAGATTACCCAAATAGCATTCTACTGCCGATTCTGCAGCATAGGCTGGGCGTTGTTCCCGACTTGCATCCCTACATCGGGTGCGGGTCGTGACAGGAATCAACCCGTATCCGCCAAAAATTAATCTTGTATCGGCCTTTTTCGAATTTATGCAATAACTTCGTGTGTGCTTGTCACTTTGCAATAAAACTTATGCCACTAGATTCACAGTATTACGCTGGTCCTGTGACCCAAGTTTGGTTCAATTCTGAGAACTTTGACCAAAATACTGTTTTGTGGGCCCCACGGTCCCACTTGACGGACGATTTCGTGATCGGCTCACTGGAATCCAATTCTGGATATTTTGTTGGGTTCGTATCATCATTCTGGAATCTTAGACATTAAGTTTATCTAATTTGGAGAACTTTATCTTTGATACATTTTTTGGTGTGAAGTAGGTCACATGTGGATCCCGTTTTAACCCAAAACTGCCAAGTTTGCTTTTGTGTCCAAATTGGACTTATGGGTAGTCAATATTAGCTATTTGCATATTTTGGAACTGATGGTGATATTATTTTCAGTATCCGGAGGAGTTTGTGTGGATTCCACATTTTCGGGAGTAATTGGCATATCGAGCTCGCTACTTGGACTTCGCCATACCATCCTCCAAGGCCCAGGCAAGTGTACCTTGCCTTTGTTCCAGTATTCTGTGCTCTATGATATTACTATTTTTATTATACTTCTAGTTTGTTCCATGTATTGTATTGTGACCCTAGGGCCATTGTGATACTTAGTGTCCGAGTTGTATTCGGGTGCCGATATCCGTTCACGGAGTCGTGTATCATTAGTTGCATTATCGTCGTATTGCCTTATTCGTGCTAACTCTTGCACGATATATCTTAGGACACTGGACACAACTTTCATGTACAGAAGCCTTACTTGAGACATTCGAGGTTCCCGGCTTCTTCGTCAGTATTTATGATCCGTGACTTGAGATAGTTGACATGAGTATATCTACACATTGACTCGCGACATAGTTAGTTATTGATCTTGCATGTTATGGACGTAAGATGTGAGGTTACATTGGGTGGGGAGAGCGTACTCGGGATGTTGGGCTACCACTATTCACTACGTTATCGTGAGCTCTTACGAGAGTTCCGGATTTTGCCACGTTACTGCAGGTTCCCTGACGGAGCCTGAAGATTTATATTAATTTGTACATCGGTGGTCTAGCGTATGAGTATAGTTCTCATGTGCATTCACTTAGCTGGTTATGATAGATACCCTTGAGCATATTGCTTATTAATTTACTATTATATTGGCATTTTGTTTCTTGTACTTTCTTACGTCACTCTGAGGATCTGGTCCTTTGCCAGTTTTGTAGTATAGACTGTTGAGGAGTTGTCTAGAGCTGTTGATGTGTTTCAACTTGTCATGTGGGCAATGGTACCAGGTACTTATATTATTCTATCAGAGTTACATTTATTTATTCTCACTGTTTATTCCTGCTGATATAGCCTAGTTTTGATAGACTCGTAATCTTTCTTTGGGTCTATTCGAACATATATGCTAGTGGGCTGCAGACTATGAAATATATTGTTCATTCTTGGTATTTATTTTATGTGGAATGAGATATAACTAGACTTGTCATATTAAGAAATTTGCCATTATTTACAGCTGATACGTATTCGAGTCGGACAAGAGTCTGGTTGAATACGTACCTGGCATATTCACGTATTCCTAGTCCTACGTATTTTGGGACTAGTGTGTGACATATTTTTATGATAGCCCATACATATTCTGATTAAATCGTTTTGATTACATTACCGTACCGAGCGAGCCTGCGCTAGTATATGTTTGTTAGGATCTCAATCTACAATTGCTTTGAATCTTCTTTTGATTTCTTTCGTATTTGAACCTCAAAAAATCATATTCGATTACACCCTTCTTGAACTCTATATTGTTGACACAAAGTGGTCATGGTCAACCTGATTCTGATAATCGACAAACATCAGAACTAAATACAAAGAAGCAAACAGTAGATGCGAAGTAAAGTGACTGAGATCAAACTCCATCAGTGCTAAAGACAGACATCTGCTCCAGCCTTTGAATCTCTTTTGTCTAATCTTTTCTATATTTTTAGCAAATATAATCTTTTATTTATTGAGTTTAGGATTGATGTAAGTCGAGTCACACTGGAAATTTAAAGTACCTGTCCACCTACAGATATCTATCTCAGGAAGATTACTCAGTCCACTCAAATAAATCATTGAACATATCCATCAAACCAGTCCAAATTCAAACCCAAAATCTACTAGAATAGGCAACCGAACTCGGGCCGAATTCGTACTGAACTCAGACCGAACTCGTTCACCTATATAGTATAAAATCAGCTCAGTTATTGTATCCCTGATTTCTTGGCCCAACATTCGAAAATTTAAATTAAAACCTACCCGTACTTTGGCCGAATTCTGTTTGCTAATATCCTACAAATAGGATTGAATTTTACACTCTCAACATCTCATCCAATTATACATTATTCTATCCTATTGTGAGTAATACTCTGAGCCTACACTTTTCTATCTCTAAGATTATCTCCTCAGCTTTCTAGTACCAAGGGCAATCTCGGTTAGAAGTTGTTTGAGTTGTAGTAGCTTGGTTTATCAAGTATCTCTTCTGTTTGAAGCCTGGGTGCTCTTCGTATCAAACGCACGTGAGTGAAGTTGCGAGACTTCGGATCAAATCTCGTAGTTGTAAGAAGTGGCAATCCTTCGAATCAAAGCTTGTGATTCACTATTGGTGATTATAGTGGATACAACTCCGAGCAAAAGTTCTCAGGACTGGACTAGTCCTCTCAGAGAAAAACCAGTATATATCACGGTGTTTGCATTTTCTCTCTTTCTTCTATTCAACTGTATATTTTTTTTGTCTTGCTAGCTACGACTATTATATATATGCTTTACTTAACTGCTAGTAAGTGATTACTCATTACATGACACATTTTTTAACAGGTGATTTTATTCTGCTGCATACACAAACTCTATTCACCCCCTTCTAGAGTTGCCATAAACGATCCTTCAATTGGTATCAGATCAAGTTCTCTTAATGATCGGATTAACATCCAAAGAGTATAACACATGGCAACAACATGAGCACTCTTTCCCATCAATAGTGAAAGTTAACTCCCTGATAGGCCACCCTATTTGATAGTACTAACTATGTCTTCTGGAAAGCATACATAAGTGCATTCTTAAAATCTCTTGGCTTTGATCTATGGACATATGTTGCTAATGGTTACAAAAGATTTGACAAAGTAGATGATGAATATACCGAAAATAAAAAAAAGCAAGCGATGATGCAAAGGCAATGTACATGCTCTAATGTGCTCTAGGCAAGGATGGATTCAAATGCATTTTCAAGTGCAAAACATCGTATGAGATATGAAAAATGCTGGAAGCAACTTATGAAAGTGACGAAGAAGATGAAGAAGAGCCTCATGATACTGCAAGCTTATGTCCTAATAAGCAAGTAGCAAGTTTCACGTCCTAGTACTGGAATACGGAGACGGACATGGCCAGCTATCCTATACAAGGTACTATACGTAGTACGACGATCACGGCTATAATAAGACAAGGGGGTGTATGCTACAATCAAGTCACTTAGGGGCATACGAACATCTATGACTCAATTAATCAAACAAGAAATAATAAACATAGAGCATATATGATAAATTAATAAGGCATCCCAAACGCTTTCTCAAAATATTTCGGAGACCAGCTGTGCAAAATAAGAAGCTGTCAGAGTAGCAAAAGTATATGACAGTGATCAGCTGGAATCTGATTTAATACAATCATGTAAGGAGACTAATGTCCAGACGTGCCGGCTAACAGGTGCCGGTGGCTAAATACCAAAAAGAAGAAAATATACAAATAATACGCATATAAAATTGGTACGCGCCATGAGTCGAAAGAAAGTAGGCTGGATTCTCGGGTGCTGGCTCAAAACTTGGCCATGCAAAACCAGTGGGGTTAGACCCCAAGTATCAAGTACCACAAAGGAGCACGAAATGGAGAAATAAAACCCAAATAATAGATATATGTATACATAGGTTCTATATCGTAGTTTAGGTTCACGGCATATCCTAGCACAAAGGCCCAACCCTACAACCAAACAAGGACAAGGGTTGAACCGCCATACTATGATAGTCCATTACCCTAGACTACTAACAGAATAATACAATCATAACCAAGTCCAATTTCTTTATATCGGCCAATCACTTGTACAGCTTTTATTTATGGAGTCTGAGGTTATCTAAAAAATAATGCATATTAGGTATCCTCAGATCACGGTACTATCGAACATGAGCTAACCGAGCCAAATAAATGATTATACATACACTTCACTGATGCACCAGTTTTCCATAGGGCCACTACCCTTAATTATGGTATTATCGATTCTAGTGCTCCTATAGGGAGACAATGGCTCGACGTTATTTATAATAGGTCAGATACTGCACTCCACTAAAGTAGATGATATACAATATCTATGGTGGCCAGCCCATAACACACTAGAATGAATCTCTGTGGGAAGGTTCGTTAGCATGATCTCGAGATACCGTTCTCTCTACATGTTACTACCATTTTTAGTTACTTAATTAGACCTATATTGTGATCAAAATCTCAAGGCGTGGTCACATAAATTTTTTTTTTAAGATGTCGTACAAGATACGGGCACACTAGATACGAATCCATGGAAGTTCGGACTGGATTAACCCGAACGTATATGCAAAATTCAATAAATTAATATCCTATCCACATTTAGGTACTTGACTCATATATCACGCCCATGCTGGGGGGAAAATATATTTATATTATCACACGTTCATAAATTTGGAGGCATTTTTGATGTACAATCCAAATATAGTCACTTAATACGTAACTCGGTATATCGTACCTCAGCGCACATCCGATCATATACACTTTCAGGCAATAATTTGTATCAGCACTGATACAGTATTCGAGTCTAATTACCAATTACATATTGGATCACATGAATTAAGATCACATTGTAACACAAAGCTTATGTCATGCACTTAGCTGGTTAGTCACTTATCACTTAGCCTGGTTCATACTGAAATCTTAGTTCAACTCATGCCATGTTCATAGCCAATCTTAACTCATGGTCATGTCTAGCACGAGGTCTGGTTACTAAATCTATTCTTCCTTAGAATCATAAGACAAGCAATACCAGGATCAACCACATATATGATGATAAGAAACATTCCAAATAAAATAAGTAAACACATCGTGAAAGTACTTCGTGCACGCATGAGTCACTAAGGATAACACGCACATGAAATTGTATACGTGAAGGTCAGGCGCATGAACCAAACAAGCGCATGCTCAGGATGCCGCATGAAGTCAGGGAACTTAAAGTCTCATGAAGTCAGGGCGCATGAACCAATCATATGCATGCTTCTCCAGGCCGCATGCTCGGGCAAAAGTCTACTGCTTGGGACAAGTTCCGAAGTAACGGGCAATAAATAAAGTATCAGCGAAGTAACATAAAGATGACTGATGTGACAAGCTAATTAAGTACGTTAGAGAGAAAAGACAAACATCAATCAAAAAGATGTGCCAGGGCAGGACTGAGTCATGCGTCGAAGAAAAAGGGCCCATAGCTCATGGCCACATGATGACTTCCATGCACCTAAGAGAGACAACACAAACGTTCTGACACTTAGCTTTTTCAAGCTCAAGTTTTAGGATGCATGTGTTCTTCATATATGCGCCCAACAAAAGGGAGGCATGCTTGATACTTGACGCATGTAGTTTCATCCTCTCCATAGTAAGTTTTGGCCATGGCGGAAAACTCCAAACCGAACGAAGGTTGGGTTTTCTCCATGGAAATTTTGTCTAGGGTTCAAATCTGGCAAGGTAAAGTTCTGAACCACTCATAATCAATTGCTCTACAACATAGAACAACAAGTTTTTGAAAAAAATAAGTTTTGAAGATCAAAACCAAGAAAAACTCAAGAACACCCACACTCATAAAAATCCAGATCTACACCATTCCATTCACCAAATCAGGAAATACCAATTTCTAAACATGCTTAAAATCACACAATAAATATAATTGACCAATAATATAGAGGGTTTCTCCATTTCTTATGCAAGGTGTACTTACCTATGGAGGGAGGGAAAACCTAAGAGTGAGAAGGAAAAGAAAGAATGAAGGGGGAGAGAGAGAAAGAAGTTGGGTTATAAAGCTAGGATTTGAGGTTTAGACCATGGGTTCAACTCATGACCAAAACTAACCCAAACCATAAACCAAGAACCAAGATAAACCAAAGAATGGGTCTAGTCTCATGCAACCAAATAAATAATATTCTAGCGAGAATAATATGCCCCACAATACGTATATTGGAAACGGAGAGTGACACAAGTATGGAGAAAGATGCAGATATTCCATGCAACAATGATGGCAGAAACTCAAGGGAAGAAGATACTGCAAGCTTATGCCAAACTGGAAACTAGAAACGAATGCAAGCATTCAGTGTGTGAATGACGAAAACTCCCGACATTCGACAGATTTATGCTTAATGGTATGCGAGATAAATGATGGTTCATTAGTAATTTTTTTCTATGATGAATTATCTGATGATTGTAATGATTTATTTGAAGATTTCAAGAAGCTTTGGAATAATTATAAGCAAGCTCGAAAGGATATCAAATCTTATCAGCTTAAGAATGAGCAGCTCATTTATTTACTTAAGGAAGCTAGAGACAACTCCTCTTTTGACTACTCTATTGAAATCTCCAAACTTAAGCTTGGTTTACAAGAAGCTCTTGACTGCTTTGATAAAAGTAATCAAGAAAATGCTAAACATAAGGAGAACTTAAAACATGAGAATGAGAAGTACTCTAATGCCTCACTTAAAATTGATGTGCTTACTGTTAAATATGATAAATTACTTGCAAGCTTTAAAAATTTAGAGAACAGATTAGGTAAACAGGTCATACAACCTTTTGTTCAATCTAGCATTAAACACGTACAACACGTGACTAAATAAAAAGTCACCAATACAAGATACTCACAAAAGAGTAACAAGATAATTAATAAATCACACAATCACACTTTTATCTACACTAGACCACGAAAAAAATATTCATGTCACACATCATATTCAAGCACCAGTTTCAAGCTCAAACAGTTCTATTACATGTCACTACTGTGGTTTGAAAGGACACACTTTTCACTTGTGTAATTCTCAAAAAATGGTAAATATGAATATGTTTATTTGGGTTACTAAAACTGATCATTGTGGATCCAAATCCTGGATACCAAAGTCTTTTTCTAATCATGTAGGTGGAATATTATATATCAAGACATAATATCAAGGAATAAGTTGGTGATTGCAAAAGCTACAAGGGACATCTTTATGGTAATTCCACCAACACAATTAAATGAAAAATAAATTCATTTGGTAACATACTACAACTATGTCTATCAATTTATACTTATTCAGATTCTTTGGTCGAGCAATTAACTATCATAATATATTTGCATAAATCCCATGCTAAAGTTTTTGTTCTTGACTTTATATGAAGAAACATTTGTCAAATAACTCTTTGTCATTTTATGTTCTAAAAGTTAAAACTAACTAGAATATAAGCCGAAAGGGCTCTTCTGTCACCAATATGTAAACAACCTTAAGCGACATGGTATTTTAGTGTCTTCGGACCACCGCTAGCTGGCTTCCGGCTCTTACAGCTAATTCATAGTATTTAAAACTTTATTGAACAATGATACACAAAGAAACACATGCAAATATTTTTGAAATCATTCTTTTTGATATAAATATCATGGATTCTTCTTGTACGCTGTTTTTCAGTTTTAACAACTATTGTCAAATGACTGTTATATACTCTTAATTATATAGTATGATAGCTACAATTATTGAAGAATTATTTAGCTGGCATTTAAAAGACATCTCTATTAATATGTATATTACCTATTCATTTTTTTCAAATCAGAAGCATTTATTTTCTGAGATCTAAAGAGGATAGAACTCGAGCAGAGTTTGGTCTGATTTTGGGCCGAACTCGGTCTAGGTGTTCCAGAAAGCAACAACAGCTCTCGGAAATTTGGATTTATATAACCCCTCTTCTTTATCCTTCCATCTTCCAAACCGAAACCCCTCTTTTATGTCAAAACCCTAACCCTAACCTCTTGATCTCTCTCTCCAAAAGTACTCTTCCTTCAAGATCTTCGATCTAGGGATTTTTCAAGGTTCTCCACCAATTTTTCTTATTTCCTTGAGATATATTTCTCTCCTCTCTCTCAATCTTTGGCTCCAAAATTCTCTAAGAAAAAAAGGGAAAGACTAGAGAAGCCTCCTCTTCTCATCCTCCCCAAGAGGACACTCAACATTCTCTATTTTTTCTATCAATGCCACCTTAGGGAGAATATGTAATTTTATATTTACATCTCTTAAAAACTCTAATTCTTGGTTTGAAGACTTTGTGGAAAGGAACATTTGTAAGGGCAATCCCATTAATTTTACAGTGTTCTATGCCCAAAAACCCAAGCTTGTAGAATTTTATCTTGATCGCCTAGTCACTACTAGGAGATCCATCTATTTGAATGATATTCGTATATTTTACTGTAATCTATCCCATGACCAAGGGACTATCTCATCAAGAGTCGGAGGGATAGACATTGATTTTGACGATACAACTTTGGACAAAATTCTTGAGATCCCAAACGAGGGTGAAGCCCTAGTTCCAATCGATCAACTTAATTTTATGGATGACATGACTCTTGATTCCTTTAAAGATATTTTGTGTGCTTCTTACCCATGTCCCGACAAACAGTTTAATGTTCACTACCTTAACCAATACTTTTATGAACTTTACCATATCATCTACTCTGCTATTCTGCCCAAGCAAACCTCAAAGGACGAGGATTCTTATCGGGAGATGTCAGCCCTGTATTACTTATATTCCTCTACTCCTTTTAGCCTCCTTAAGACTATGATCAAACATATGATAAACTATTGCAAGTCCCTGCGCCAACTTTCATATGCTATTTACTTACCTATAATCTTTGAGCACTTCCATATTCCTATGGAAGAACCTATATTTCTGTCTGAGCCAGCCTACCTAACCAAAACCACAGGACTCATCCTACTTTTTCTTCTTCCGATGAGGATAAATCCTCTGGATCTAATTCTGATGCTCCTGCCGACCCAATTGTTCCTACTCCTCCAGCCCCAGCTCCTACTGCACCTTCCTCTTCTGCACAGCCTGCTTCCTTGGATTCTATCCAAGAGATGTTCTGCGAGTAGTTTAGGTTTGCAAAATGAGATGTTAGATGCTCATCACCATGAGAAGAATAAGATGATCATCACTTATTTTTGCGACTAGGCTTACCGCACTACCATCCAGGCCCACATATTGGCCAGCTCTATTGCAGATCTTTATTACCACCATGCTCATCATCCTACCATACTATATACAGTGGCTCGTGATCCCTCTTGCCCAGGCTACCGGATCGACGATTATTTTGTCTAGCAGTACTTCGATCCCACTGGAGCTTATTTTGATGATCACCCACCTACTGATGACCTTGCTGCTGATGATGATCTGTGACTGCTCAGAAGATTACCACTTATGTCTTAGTTTATGTTTTAGCTATGTAGACTTTTTTTTATTTCAGTGTACTAGAAGCATCTTTGATCTATGCTTAAACTCTCTATGTTATTTATGACATTTGTGATACTTTGCATTTAGATTAACTATTTGAGACCTTCATTTATGTTGTCTTAAAATATGATCTTTACATTACTAGTTTATCTGCAATATTTTTCGAAATAAATTGCATGCTCTATGTTATCTTATAATATATTGTATTTTTTTTATCATCTTGGTCATTCATTTCATGGGAGCTATGATTCCTCCTATGATATTATGACAAAGGAGAAGAAATGACCAAATATAAATATGAATGATCGGATAATACTAAATGATAGCACTATAATAATGATATTTTGGACTGTAATGATATTTTTTATTGTGATGATATTTTGTTGTAAAGAAATGACAGGTTACAGGTGTTTGGATTTATTACTCATTCAAAGAAAAGATCTTCTTACGGGGGAGCTATTCTATGTCAAAAGTTTGCATCAAATACTACATTAAGGATGCATCAATTTGTATTTTGTCATAGTTTATCAATTATCAT
Source organism: Iris macrosiphon (assembly GCA_036927795.1). Taxonomy (NCBI): domain Eukaryota; kingdom Viridiplantae; phylum Streptophyta; class Magnoliopsida; order Asparagales; family Iridaceae; genus Iris; species Iris macrosiphon. Next base: position 102,746,083 of record JAYESA010000008.1, on the reverse strand, counting down.
AATAGGGAAGATTGTTGACAAAAAGTGGTCACGATCAACCTGATTATGATAATCGACAAACATCAGAACTAAATACAAAGAGTAGACACTAGATACGAAGTAAAGCGACTGAGATCAAACTCTATCAGGATTGATGTAAGTCGAGTCGCACTGGCAATTTGAAGTACCTGTCCACCCATAGATACCTATCTCAGAAATATTACCTAGTACACTTAAACCATCGAACATATCCACCAAACCACTCCAAATTCAAACCCAAACCTACTAGAATAGGCAACCAAACTCAGACCGAACTCGTTTACCTATATAGTATAAAATTAACTCTGTTATTGCATCCCTGATTTCTTGGCCCTATCAAAAATTTGAATTAAAACCTACCCGAACTCTGACCGAATTTTGTTTGCTAATACCCTATAAATAGAATTGAATTTCATACTCTCAACATCTCATCCAATTCTATATTGTTCTATCATATTGTGAGCAATACTCTGAGCCTACACTTTTCCATCTCCAATATCAACTTTTCATCTTTCTAGTGCCAAGGGAGATCTCGGTTAGAAGTTGTTTGAGTTATAATAGCTTGGTTCATCAAGCCTCTCTTCTGTTTAAAGCTTGCATGCTCTTCGTATCAAACACACGTGAGTGAAGTTGCGAGACTTCAGATCAAATCTCGTGGTTGTAAGAAGTGGTAAGCCTTCAGATCAAAGCTTATAATTTACTATTGGTGATTATAGTGGATACAACTCCAAGCAAGAGGTCTCAGGACTGGACTAGTTTTCGCAGAGGAAAATCAGTATATATCGTGGTATTTGCGTTTTCTCTCTTTCTTCTATTCAACTGCATATTTATCTGTCTTGCTAGCTACGTCTGTTTTATATATATGCTTTACTTAACTGCTAGTAGTTAATTACTTATTACACGATACATTTTTAATAGGTGATTTTATTCCACTGCATACACAAACTGTATTCACCCCCTCTAGAGTTGCCATACACGGTCCTTCATATATCATTGATTCTCGTTCTTTCCTATTTCGGAAGAATGAACACTCGTGCTTGACTTTTAGTTATTTAATTATTATAGGACATAAGCAGGGTTAGTAGAATAATGCATAAGAAGGGTTATCTAAGTTAGAAATGGGTAATATAGATGCCTGTACTAGGTTGACTACTAGAACAAGAGGATAGCTTGGAGTTATATATATGGATTAGCCTTAGCAGAGAACGTTCCCTTATCAACAAATATTAGAACTTCCACCAGCATTTAGTGTTGGACTAGAAGCGTTATCATTCACAAATATTGGTCAGGATAGAAATAGAATTTCCATAATAACTGAGACGACCATGGTGATTATTTAAGAGAATACCAGTTGAAACCTTAGAATTAGTTGCAGCTCCATAAACTAAAAGGACCAACCTTAAGGAAGACTTTAGACGATATGATTTAAGATTTTTATTATCAATAGAATAGTTCGATAATTCTTGTAGTTGAGATTTAACCTATGCCTGTATAGAATCTTAGCATCTCATTGCGTTCGATAAAATTATCACTTAGAAGCGGTGATCGTGACTTCAAGCTTGTGTTATAGGATAATAACCTAGCTAAGAGCGACTTTCATAAGAAAGATAAGAATTAAGGTACCAGAAACTAAAAGAACAACAGTACAGAGGGATAGGTAATATAATGGGGTAAGTTGTATGAGAATAGAGAGAGATTCCTATTGAAGGTTAGACTAGTATATTGTAAACCCCCTCAACCAAATTAGGGTTCCGTTGTAATTTTAAAGAACTGATAATAGGGACAAACCAAGATAATTTAAATTTTGAAAGAAGATCTTAAGTACCCTGTGCCATAGTGCAACCATGATTATACAATGAGAATTAACTCCGCCTTGCGCAAATAAGCATTTAATTAAATAAATTGACTTATGGCTAATTTTACCTCAACTGGACCTGACCAAACCGGATCCTTGGACCCTGGCCGGCCCAAACCCGAGACCAATTCCAAACCTCATCCCCTATATAAATACATAACTTCTCCATATGAAACCCTAAACCAACAAAGCCTCACCAAAACCCTAACCCTAGCCGAATACTCCTCCTCCTTTGCACCAACCATCACTGCCACCCCCATACACAGCCGACCGCCCCATATATTGTCGACCGCTGCCCCCATACACAGCTGACTGCCCCATATATTGCCGACCGCTGCCCCCATACACAGCCGACCGCCCCATATACAGCCGACGACCCCCGTACATTTCCTACCGCTGCCCCCCATACACAGCTAACCACCCCGATACACAGCCGACCACCCCCCATACACAGCCGACGACTGCCCCGTACACCCCCGACACTCTGCCCCCGTACACCCCCGACCCGCTGCCCCCGTGCACCGCTGCCGCACCTGCCACAGTTTCGCCGCCGCTGCTACAGTCTCGCCGGAGTGCGCCTCGACAAGAACAGACCCTGTCCGAGCAAGCCACGAAGAGGTAACCACGTTAAACCCCGCTTCTTCATGTAAATATCATAGCATCATATCGACGTGTCAATAATGGTTGATATTAAACACCACCCTATCTATGTGCAAATTGGATTAATGAATAATAAGGTTTAGAATCTGTGTATTTACTAGCAAACCCTAAATCATGAGGCATAACGCCAAGGACTTGCATCTCCACCCTAAACTCTGTTCATAAACCACGTGTAGTGGACATAGAAACCAATGAGCGTATTTGCACAGAACAACGATCGAGGTCAGACCGTAACTTGAACTTATTATCCCAAGGGCCAGGATGATTCAGCACAGAACCCGTGTTCACCCTAGCTAAGCGCACATGTGACGCTGTATTCGAACAGACGGGAACTTGAGATAATATTCAAGCAGCACATTGTAATCATGAACATTTAATGTTTAGCGTCTAATATTAGATTATTATATTATATTTGTGTTTAGGACCTTTGGATCAGCCGAAAGACACTGCAGGAACCAGCTTCTGGCATTCATAGCTTCAGGATCCAGGCAAGATACCTTGCCATATTTACTGTCTAAATTAAATTATGCATATGTTGTATTGTATTCTTGTAGCTTTTACTTTATACAACTGTGCGCGTCCGAGATTGACTTGGGTGCATTCGGCGGATACGTCGATGATTAGTGTACTTGACCTAGTCGTTAGCAGACCCACCCATTGGATGATACCCTGTTATCGTCTGAGACCTGACACCTTACACGTTCACTGAGACATATTCATATTGGGATGTAGGTTTGCGTACTCGACTAGCTATCGTTATGTGTAACCTACATCACGGTTAGTACGTAGTTCAGTTTACACTGTATTGATAGAGACTTGGCATATAGATATGTGGTATGCACGTCGAGTAGTCGACTTGCATATCTATATTGGGCTGGGAGGACATTAGTAGGTGTATGGGATACCCCCCCAGATGCCACAGCTAGATGGCCAGCCACAAATGCTTCAGTTTTTCCAGGCAATGATGCAAGCACAGTGGCAGCAGACAGAGACATTGAGACAGAGTCTGATGGCAGTACTAGAGAGGACACCTATCCCAGCACCCGTACCAGCACCTCCACCAGCCCAGACAGGTGGCACTGTTAGATGGTTCCGACAGATGGGACCAGATACTTTCTCAGGAAGTGAGACTGCAGAACAGATCTCCGATTGGGTCACCAACACGGAGATATTACTAGAGGCTTCACAACTGCATCCAGACCTTTGGATGACCGCAGTAAGGGCCCAACTAAAAGGCAACGCCCATCACTGGTGGGATTTCATCGAGCACAGTGTAGGCAAGAACCAAACTTGGGAACAATTCCTGGAATACTTTCATGCAAAGTATTTCCCAGCTACAGTTAGGAATGCCCTGTACTCACATTTTCTACATTTAGAATAGGGAAATATGACTGTCGACGCCTATGACGCAGAATTCAGTCGCCTTAGCAGATTTGGCGCCGTCTTGATACTCAATGATCTAGAGAAGGCCCAGAGATTTCATCACGGTCTCAATTTCGAGCTACAGAGATACACCACCATACAGGCGAGGATCTCTTATGAAGAGGTTCTTGCGGAGGCAAGAATCCAGGAGGCCATCGTCAGAGGAGCTAGACGTTCCAGCATGACTACACCAGTCAGAGCACAGCCCAGAGCAGGAGGACCGATCCGACGTCCCGGAGCATAAACACAGCAAAAGGCGACGCCGTACCAGCAAAAGGAGCTTCTGACTTGCTACCATTACGGTAAGAGAGGACATTACGAGAAGGACTGCAGAAGAAGACTGAGGACATGCCTGATTTGTGAGTCAGACCAGCACCAAGTTTGAGACTGCCCGCAATGCAGAAAGACAGCACCACCAGCCGGACAGAGGCCAACCGCACCAGTTCCAAGAATACTACCACCACCAGGAGGCCAGCATCTACCAGCACCCGAAGGATTTCAAAGGGGACCACCCTTGGCCCTACAGGAGGCGCAGTTTGATCGAGCTCGACAACAGACCGGAGGACAGATGCACGGACAGGCCTTTGCATTAGCAGCTACCGAAGAGGAAATAGAAGGAGAAGCTATCACAGGTACCATCTTAGTTTCATCACTACCTGCAACTGCATTATTTGATTCTGGAGCTATATTATCATTTATATCTAGTAGATTCGTAGCAATGCATAGAGTAGCAACTTCCCCCTTACCTAAGAGTTGGAAGATTCTTACCGGAGGAGGTATCGTGCCGGTTACCAGCACTATCAGAACGTGCTCAGTAATTATATGTGGTAGAGAAATGAGAGCACGATTCTTGGTATTGCCTATGTCGTACTTTGATATTGTGTTAGGCATGGACTAGTTAAGCCAGTATAACGTCGTACTGAAGCCGGAAGGGTAGCGTCACTTTCAGACCGCCAAATCAACCGGAGTTCGAGTACATGCAAGGAACCGTCGAACAAGGAGTAGGACAGATAGCGGGAAATTGCATGGCCACGGAGATTGCACCACCACAAATAGTTACAGAATTCGAGGATATTTTTCCTGAAGACTTGCCAGGCTTACCGCCAGACGGAGACGTGGAGTTCACCATCGAACTAGTACCCGGAGCAGCACCGGTATCTTCTAATGTATACCGATTGGCGAAGAATGAGTTAGATGAGCTGAAGCTACAATTAGAGGAGTTGCAGAGCAAGGGATTTATCCGTCCTAGTGCATCACCATGGGGAGCACCAGTATTGTTTGTGCCTTAGAAGGATGGAACAATACGTATGTGTATTGATTACAGAGCCCTTAATGCTTTGACTATCAAGAACAAGTACTCCCTGTCGCGGATTGATGATCTATTCGACCAGGAGTAGTGGTGTTCACCAAGATCGACTTGAGATCGGGCTATCATCAAGTAAAGGTGCGAAGAGAAGACATTCAAAAGACAGCATTCAGGACTCGTTATGGTCACTACGAGTTCTTAGTAATGCCTTTTGGACTGACGAATGTACCTGCTGTATTTATGAACTTGATGAACAGAGTATTCCACCAATACTTAGACCAGTTTGTGGTAGTCTTCATCGATGACATCCTGGTGTATTCGAAGAGCCACGAGGAGCACGAAGAGCATCTGAGACTAGTGTTAGAGACGCTGAGGAAAGAGAGACTTTATGCTAAACTGAGCAAGTGTGAGTTTCTTCTAGATCGTGTCACTTTCCTTGGACATGTCATCTCAGGAGATCCAGCAAAGATTTTATCTGTAGAGACATGGCCAACCCCTACCAATGTCTCGAAAGTGAGGAGATTTCTAGGACTTGCCGGATATTATCGGAGGTTCGTAGAGAAATTCACAAAGATTGCAGAACCGATAACCCGCTTGACCCGAAAGGAACAGGAGTTCACTTGGACAGAGCAGTGTCAGAAGGCATTCGATGAGTTGAAGAAGCGCTTGACTACATCACCCATCTTGACCATACCATCTGGACCCAGAGGATTCGTGATCTATAGCGATGCATTCGGGAAAGGATTAGGATGTGTTTTGATGCAGCATGAAAAGGTTGTAGCCTATGCGTCTAGACAGTTGAGGACACATGAGAAGAACTATTCCACCCACGACTTGGAGCTTGCTGCTGTAATTTTTGCCTTAAAACTTTGGAGGCACTATTTATATGGAGAAAGAGTGGAGATATTTACTGATCATAAGAGCCTAAAGTACGTCTACACCCAAAAGGAGCTGAACCAAAGACAGGGACGTTGGCTCGAGGTGATGACAGACTTCGAGATCGAGCTACAGTACCATCCGGGAAAGGCCAACGTAGTAGCTGACGCGTTGAGCAGAAGACCCATGACATTCTTTATGACTACCCAACAACAGCTGTTGAGGGAGCTAGAGCAGATGGGTATAGAGGTTGTTATATCCGGAATAGATGGACAGTTGTCGAGTTTTCAGTTGTAGTCAATAATAGTGGAGAGAATCAAGGCTGCTTTGCCGACAGATGCCATATTTCAGAGGCTTAGACAGAGGACAGAGGCTGGAATACAGACGGGACTGAGAATACATGAAGATGGGACTTTGAGATGCGGAGATCGTCTCTATGTTCCAAACGGAGAACTTCGTCAGGAGTTGATGGCAGAAGCACACAGTTCAACCTATTCTATTCATCCAGGAGGCACAAAGATGTACAGGGACTTGAGACAGTACTATTGGTGGCACAAAATGAAGAGAGAGATAGCACGCTTTATGGCCAAGTGCCTGGTATGTCAGCAAGTCAAGACTGAGCATCAGAGATCTGCAGGATTGCTTCAACCACTCCCTATACCAGAGTAGAAATGGGAGCACATCACCATAGACTTTGTTACAGGCTTTCCGAGGAGTCTTAGTGGTTGCAATGCAGTATAGATAATTGTGGATAGACTAACCAAGTTTACACACTTTTTTTCCCCTTTAGAGTTGGGGAATCGACGGAGGCCTTAGCAGATATATACATAAGGGAGATTGTGCGCCTACATGGAGTGCCAGTTATCATTGTGTCCGACTGGGATACGAGGTTTACGTCTTACTTTTGGCAGAGTATGCAGGAGAGTCTTGGTACTCGTCTGAAGTTTAGCACAGCGTATCACCCACAAATTGATGGCCAATCAGAGTACACCATTCAGATGTTAGAAGACATGTTGAGAGCGTGCATGCTAGATTTCGGAGGATCGTGGGAGAACCATTTGCATCTGGTCAAATTTTTCTACAACAACAACTATCAAGCGAGCATCCAAATGGCTCCTTATGAAGCGTTGTATGGCAGGAAATGCCGTTCTCCAGTATGTTAGAGTGATATAGGCGAGCGACAGATTCTCGGACCAGAGTTGGTTGTTTGTACAGTGGAGAAGGTGAAAAAGATCCAAGGATACCTACGAGCAGCACAAGACAGGCAGAAGCACTGGGCAAATGCGCATCGATGACCCTTAGAGTTCCAGGTTGGAGATCACGTATTCCTAAAGATCTCGGCTACTCGAGGGACTATCAGATTCGGAGGACGAGGGAAGCTGAGTCCGAGGTACATCGGACCATTCGACGTATTAGAACGTGTAGGAGAGGTTGCTTACAGATTAGCCTTGCCGCAGACTTTGGAAGGAGTCTATGACGTCTTCCATGTATCACAACTGAGGAGATACATACCGGATCCGAGTCATGTACTTGACCATTCAGAGATCACAGTTGGCCCGAGCTTGTCGTATCAAGAGGAGCCCGTTGAGATTCTGGACAGAAGTGAGAAGGTACTGCGAGGTCAGACCATTCTCTTAGTCCGTATCGCATGGAGACATCATGCACCAGGCGAATCGACTTGGGAACATGAGAAGGATATTAGACAGCACTATCCCCCCCTTTTCGAAGGACTAGGTACGTATTAGCACCTTATTTATTCAGTTAGGAAATTCTTGTTATACGTACGTTTAATTTTGAGGAAAAATGCTCTAAGGAGGGTAGATTGTAAACCCCCTCAACCAAATTAGGGTTCTGTTGTAATTTTAAAGAACTGATAATAGGGACAAACCAAGATAATTTAAATTTTGAAAGAAGATCTTAAGTACCCTGTGCCATAGTGCAACCATGATTATACAATGATAATTAACTTCTCTTTGCGCAAATAAGCATTTAATTAAATAAATTGACTTATGGTTAATTTCACCTCAACTGGACCTGACCAAACCGGATCCTTGGACCCTGGCCTGCCCAAACCCGAGACCAATTCCAAACCTCATCCTCTATATAAATACATAACTTCTCCATATGAAAACTTAAACCAACAAAGCCTCACCAAAATCCTAACCCTAGCCGAATACTCCTCCTCCTTTGCACCAACCATCACCGCCACACCCATACACAGTCGACCGCCCCATACATTGTCGACCGCTGCCCCCATACATAGTCGACCGCCCCATACATTGCCGACCGCTGCCCCCATACACAGCCGACCGCCCCATACACAGCCGACCACCCCCATACATTTCCGACCGCTGCCTCCCATACACAGCCGACCACCCCGATACATAGCCGACCACCCCCCATACACAGTCGACGACTGCCCCGTACACACCCGACCCGCTGCCCCCGTACACCCCCGACCCGCTGCCCCCGTGCACCGCTGTCGCACCTGCCACAGTTCCGCCACCGCTGCTACAGTCTCGCCGGAGTACACCTCGACAAGAGCAGACCCTGTCCGAGTAAGCCACAAAGAGGTAACCACGTCAAACCCCGCTTCTTTATGTAAATATCGTAGCATCATATCGACGTGTCAATAATGGTTGATATTAAACACCACCCTATCTATGTGCAAATTGGATTAATGAATAATAAGGTTTAGAATCTGTGTATTTACTAGCAAACCCTAAATCATGAGGCATAACGCCAAGGACTTGCAACTCCACCCTAAACTCTGTTCATAAACTACGTGTAGTGGACATAGAAACCAAGGAGCGTGTTTGCACAGAACAGCGATCGAGGTCAGACCGTAACTTGAACTTATTATCCCAAGGGCCAGGATGATCGAGCACAGAACTCGTGTGCATCCTAGCTAAGCGCACATGTGACGCTGTGTTCGAACAGACGGGAACTTGAGATAATATTCAAGCAGCACGTTATAATCATGAACATTTAATGTTTAGCGTCTAATATTAGATTGTTATATTATATTTGTGTTTAGGACCTTTGGATCAGCCGGAAGACACTACAGGAACCAGCTTCTGGCATTCACAGCTTCAGGACCCAGGCAAGATACCTTGCCATATTTACTGTCTAAATTAAATTATGCATATGTTGTATTATATTCTTTTAGCTTTTACTTTATACAACTGTGCGCGTCCGAGATTGACTCGGGTGCATTCGACAGATACGTCGATGATTAGTGTACTTGACCTAGTCGTTAGCAGACCCACCCATTAGATGATACCCTGTTACAATCTGAGACCTGACACCTTACACGTTTACTGAGACATATTTATATTGGGATGTGGGTTTGCGTACTCGACTAGCTATCGTTACGTGTAACCTACATCACGGTTAGTACGTTATTCAGTTTATATTGTATTGATAGAGACTTGGCATATAGATACGTGGTATGCACGTCGAGTAGTCGACTTGCGTATCTACATTAGGCGGGGAGGACATTAGTAGGCGTATGGGATACCCCCATTGGATTCCGTTGTATCCAGAGGAACCACGGAACCAATGACTCCCTTTACACTGCTGCCATATTCTTCGGAGTGATATGGCCGATATACTGTACTGCTGCCACGTTCTTCGGAGTGATATGGCCGATATACTGTACTGTTGCCACGCTCTTTGGAGTGTTGGACGTTATGCCTACGCCTACCCATACGTACCAAAGTTGTCCTCACATTGCATTCACTTAGATGGTTAGCACACCCTTTATTGTATTTATTTTATTCAGTATTTATATATGGCATGTCTTTATATGTATCTTGTTACATCCCTCTGAGGACCTGGTTCCCTTCCAGATTTGGACGAGGCTTACTACCCCACAGTATACTGCCCAGGACAGGAGATGAGATTCGCTACCGCAGAGGAGTTAGAGGTTCTACCTTCGGAGTTTTCATGATTACTTGGTAGGCCTACTGCCTAGGATGGAGAGCATTATTATCGAGGCAGCTGATGCCTTAGTCTTTATCTTTTATCATTCATTTCAGTACTTTCATTCTTCATAGTAGTGGGTTGTTCCCACCAGACATTATCAGTTGTACTATGATATCTTGAGACTGGCGTTTATCTTCCAGCAGTTTATTTTATATTCTTGCAGCTTATATTGTGGATGAGATTAGTTATCTGTTGATTCATTGTTATGGGACATGTTAGTAATTTAGGACAGCGTAGCACTCTTCGTTAGGATCCATTAATTTGGGATATCCTCGGAGACGTGTCAGCTAGCTATTGCCACGTGGCCTGCTTCCATGTATTTTGGGACTGGGGCGTGACATATATATTGGAATGACTAATCCCAATCGTGATTTAAAGAGTGTCCTTAGTAAATAGTATGCCATGAATAATAAACCTGAGTACCTGCCTAGTTAGCCATGACCCTTACCAACTTAATTTGGGTAGATTCTAAGCCCCGGGCTTTAGTGTAGGGTTATTCTTAGAATTTTAGGGTAAATTTAAATTTATTTGGTATTAATTAGGTTTAATTTCAAATGGATTAAATTACCTCTTTAATTTTGTATCCTTGATACCCTTTGTTGTGGCTCGGATAATTTGAGCACAACACTATCCTTTCCTTTCCAACAACTTTCGCCCTTATGACCTAGACTAGCCACTCTATACCCATGACATGACTATCACTCACAAACTCGCTTTCCTATGTTTCGTGTTAGTCGTATATATTCATGACACATTTGTGTCACAAATGACATATATATATATCCTTTTCCGTTGAGGGCAATTTTAATATGCAACACCAACTCAATTCTTCCGATAACTTGGATATTCATGAGCCTAAATAGTTCTACCTCACTCATGACCCAGTTGTTACTCCCAAATATACACTTCCATGCTCCATATAGACCCCACAATATTTGCGACATATCTCCTTCTAAAAATCTATACTTAATTATCCAATCCCGTTGCAATTAAATTAAATTGTACACCAGCAACCTAATTATCCCAACTACTGATATACCCGTAGCCCACTAGAGCCAAACTACGTCCATGACACTTGTGTTGCATTAAATTGAGCCCCCTTGTACTCTCTACAGAAAATTAATTACCTTGACAAATTATATTACCTTTTCACGCTTATTGTTGAACTATTCATCGGCATCCATGATATGTGATGGAGTATTCCTTGGTACCATCTCACCCTAGTTGTATTTGGCTATGACATTTTCTATTGTCTTGTAAACTCATGACCTAATTAGGAGCAATAAGAACTGACAATTTTTTATAGAGTTAGTGACTCAATGCCGTTATGGTGGTACCTAGATTTCCTTTGTTAGCTTGTAACTATGAACACAAAAGCCTCGAGACCTTGTATCCTTTCTTGAATTTAGACTTTCTATAACCCTCATAATTATGATCATGACTAGAATTCCTGCTACCGACTTAATTTCTATAAGTTGGGTAGTGTCTTGAACTAAGTGTCACCTTACTCTTAGAATACGACGTCAAACTAGGATCTCATTGGTAACTGTATCCCCCATCTTTTGGGAATCAAGTATGACATTGTCTACCTAAAATCTTTTCTATCGTGCTTATTTTTTTTAAATTTCGAGGATAAATTTTTTATAAGTTGGGTAGATTATAAACTCCCTCAATTTTTAAAATTTTAATTTTAATTTTTCTTTTTTATTTATAGAAACTTTTGATTAATTTCGTAGCTTATTAGAATAAGTATATAATTCTTGAATTTATATAAATATTTATTTAAAATTAAAAATTATAAATATTTTACGAAAAATATATTTTTGGGTGTGAAACTATTTTATGAGGTGTTAAGAATTTTTATGGTTTTTCTTTGGTACAAAATTATTTTAGAAGTTTTACCATATAGATATATATCTATGTACTAATATAATAAAGAATAATAGAAAAGAAATAAATAAAAGAAAATAAAAACAATAAAACCAAAAAAAATACCCAAACCATAAACACTAGTTCCCAGACCCCCCCCCACCGTGTGCAGACCCGGACCCGAACTGTCTCACCCCCATCCGCTCGTTCTCTTTCCCTCGATATATATATATATATATATATATATATATATATATATATATATATATATATATATATATATATATATACCTAGAAACCCTAATCCTAGCCCATACCCCCAACACCATCGCCTCCCTCACCTGGCGACCGTCCCTCGGCCAGGACCGCCGCCTGCTGCCGCCAAGACCCGCCTCAGCAACACTCGCTCGTGCACAGTGTGCTCCGCGACCCCTTTTTGTGGTTAGAATTCTCCACCACCGCTCAATTGTTTTCTGAACCGTCTCTTCGTACATGCTTACAACATAACCAATTTTAATTCCCTTTAAGTAGATTAATTTAGGTTGCACTGGATCGTGAGAAAAATCAATGTAAAGTTGAGGAAAAAACTGGTTTTTAAACTGTGATGTAATAAGTCCAAACGTCCATGTTTGTACCCATTTTTCTCCCAAAATATTTAGTATTTGATAAATCAACTTGAATAGACTTTTAAACAACCTATCCAAGTTTAAAACTCTTCTTTTAGTTTATTTTTATTTGCCTCCAAATTTTGTAAAATTGAGTTCCAAAACAAAAAAAAATGGTTTTCAAAATCCAAATTTTTTTGATAGGGGGTGCGTCCCGCTAAAGGAGGTGACTTTATCGCATGCAGATTACACCAAAAGGCGTGTATCATCAAATTGGACATGTGGACTTTCATGGAACTTGATTGGGACGTGTGTGCAAGCCGGAATCAACTCATATCCTCCGAAAAATCTCGTATCGACTTTTTTCGAATTTGTGCAATAACTTCCTGTGTACTTGTCGCTTCACAACGAAACTTGCACCAATGGATTCGCAGCGTTACACTGGTCGTGTGACCTAAGTTTGGTTCGATTATGAGAATATTGACCGAAACATCATTTTGCGGGCCCTACGGTACTACTCGATGGGTGATTTCGTGATCGGCTCACCGTAATCTAATTTTGGACATTCCGTTGGGTTTATATTATCGTTTTGGACTCGTAAACAGTAAGTTTGCCAAATTTGAAGAACTTTGTCTCTAACATATTTTTCGGTGTGAAGTGGGCCACTTGTGGATCCCGATTTGACCCAAAATTGTCAAGTTTGTCCCTGTGTCCCAATTGGACTTATAGGTAGTCCGTTCTAGCTATTTTGCATGTTTTAAAAATGATGCTAATATTATTTTCAGCATCCGGAGGAGTTTGTGTGGATTCCACTTTTTTGGGAGTAGTTGGCGTATCGAGCTCTCTACTTAGAATTTGCTATACCATCCTCCAGGGCCCAGGCAAGTATACTGCAGACCATGAAATATATTGTTCATTCTTAGTATTTATTTTATGTCAAATAAGATATAGCTAGACTTGTCATATTAGAAAATTTGTCATTATTTACAGCTTATACGTATTCGAGTCAGACAAGAGTCTGGTTGAATACGTAGCTGACATGTTCACGTACTTCTAGTACTACATATTTTGGGACTGGGGCATGACAGATCCCAAGAAGATTCGACCAGTGGCCCTATTGTGGGCAATCATTATTAAAGAAAACTTGCGATTTTTTTTATTAATCGTCAGGCCAGAAACTTTACCAAACTCCTATAGCATTTTGATTAGTGTAGCTACTCTCCTATCCGACTGGTCCAAGAATACTAGTAGATCATCGTCATAAATGAGGTGCATATGTTTTGCAAGATGCGCCGGGAGAGTGGAATGATCTATTTCCTATGAACTGCTATATCCATCAAACAAGTATAATATTCCATCACTATGGTAAACAAGTAAGGGGATAAAGGATTACCTAGCATCAATCCTCGATTGTTGCCAAAATATCCGTATGGTTGGCCATTTATGAGGATAGAGAATATCGGGGTAGATATGCACTCCTCAATATGATCCAACCATCAGTTGTCAAACCCCATACTGCGTAGGACTTCACAAACAAATTTTCTGTTTACCATGTCATAAACCTTCCTTAGGTCAAGTTTGATGCACCTTTTTTTTTCCTCCCGGCTTGTTGAACTCTCGCACTAATTTATGTTCAAGGAGACAGTTTTCTGCAATGGACCTTTCCTTGATAAAAGGCGATTAATTTGAAGAAATAAGCCCCTTCATAATATCCTGCATCCTGACACACATTAGATGAGTGATAATTTTATAAATATAATTACAACAAGCTATCATCCGGAAGTCGCCTAGAGCCATGGCTCCTTACTTCTTCGGTATCAAGGTGAGAAAAGTATGGTTCACTTCCTTGAGCAGCCTCCCCTTATTGAAGAAATCATGAACAACCTGATGGACTTGGTCCTTAAGCTGTCCCCATTGCTTCTTATAGAACATTGCATTGAACCTATTCGGACCTGGTGCTTTATTAGGATTCGTGCATTTTATGATCGACTCGATTTCGTCCACCATAACTCACCATCGCAGTATCACATTACCCTCCTTCGTTACTATGCATTTGCATATGATGTCGGGGAACTCCGTGATGTAATCTGCTTGGTTATATAGATCATGATAAAACTTGATGGCTTCTCGGTGGATGTGGGTTGCTTCAGTAAGTATTTTACCATTTGCGACAATGAGGGTTGTCATTGAGTTTCTATGCTGACGAGCTCTTATAGTAAGTTTAGAAAAATTTTGAGCACCGATAATCATCTTTCAACCACTCACATTTCACTCTTTGGAGTTGTATTTTCTTCTGGAACCATAGTCTACGAACTTCCTCCTATTGGTAAGCTTCGGCAGCTACGTTAACTGTGTCTGAAGGATTCACTTGTGTAACTACCATTTTTTAACATAGGGGTATTTTGGTAATTTTATATATAGGGATATTTTAGTAATGTTGTATGATTGCTAATTATGCTATATTATTTTATTTCAGTGGTTACTTTAGAATTATTTAATATTGCCTAAAATTATTAGTGTTGTATAGAGTCTGACACCTGCCCGGTGCTGGAAGGGCGGAAGGAGAAGTGTGATAAGCTTTGAATGGAAGTCCCAGTAAACGGCGGCAATAACTCTAACTGTCCTAAGGTAGCGAAATTCCTTATCGCATAAGTAGCGACCTGCACGAATGGTGTAACGACTGCCCCGCTGTCTCCGACATGGACTCGGTGAAATTGAATTCTTCGTGAAGATGCGGAGTACCAACGGCTAGACGGTAAGACCCCGTGCACCTTGACTATAGCTTTTAACTAATTAATTAGAATTACTTATGACAAGTTTCAAGGATAGAATATTCCTTTTGGATTATAGAGATTCCTTTTCTTTCTCTATTTAAATTTTAAATTCAATTTGGAGGGAACAATGACATTAGCCATGTGCACTATTTGAACCAACCAATAAGAGCTTTCCATGCGGAAACCAATTCAAATTATTTTCCTCCAAATTTTTCTCTACTTTTTTTTTTAGGCAATGGTTCATTTATTCATTTTATTTTCCACCAAAATTCTAGATCTAGAATTTGAATTCACAATCCAATTTTCTACCAAACTGCCCAATCTTCTTCCATTGGAGAGCAAGGAGGAGGTTGAAGAGGAGTCAAAGCTTTGGAGGATCGTGTCCGACTCATCTTCTCCGTGTCCAAATTTTGAATTCTCCAAAGGAGCTACAAAAACACTAGATAATTATCTCATTCCCATCAAATTCATGATTAGCAATACCCATTAGACCTATAGGAACAACCCCTATGTGAATTTGACTCAAATTGGCTAGATCTATGTGTTAGAAGACTCTAATTTGGTAGATCTAAGTTTCCTTTTGGTAGGATGTTGATTTGTGTCCCAAAATTAGGAGAATTATGATTTTGGCCACCAAGTAATGGTGTGATGTTCATTTGTTGTCTTTTATGTCTATTTGATATTATGATTGTGCCCTCGTATCCAAAATTGGATACGTGTAAGCCGTATCGTGATACGCCATGATACATTTAGCTGAATTGATTAATTTGGCAATTTTTGAACCTATTGGTGTATTTCTTCCTTAATTACATGATAATTAGTTACTCTAGTTATATTGTGATAGAATATATATATATATATATATATATATATATATATATATATATATATATATATATATATATATATATATATATATTTGGTGTTGATGTGAATTTGGAGGTTTTGGTATCATGGTTATGGTTTATCATGAGTACCACACGGTTGTGCATTAGGTGTTTGATGAATTACCTATATTTAGTGTGTGTTGTGTTTATGTTATGTGTGTGTGTACATGTCATTAGGTTGTGTGGGGGTGAAAGATTGAAGGGGGAAAATAGAGTTGCATGACAGTGCATTTGGTGTGGGTTGTGATCAGTGGAAAGGAGATGACTCAGTTGGTGTGCAGTAGAAAATTCAAGTACAAGCAGCCATGTAGAGGGCTCAGGCTCTATGGATGTGCAATGGATTGAAGTATCAGCAGAGGGTAGGCTTGGGTTAGGGGTAGTTAGCTACCTAGTGTATAGTTGTGTCTGTACTTGTGTGCAGTTTTGAGAGCAATGTGAACTACTCAATTGTAGCAGCAGGGGTGCAAGTACTGCACTGAAGTGCAATATAGAGGGTGGTGTCGGGATGAGCTATACAAAAGGGATGTTCAAACCTGAATACTCGGATAGGAGAACTGCATTATACTACAGAGTGAATGGAATTCAGACAGCAAGGTGTAGGGATCAGGTTCAGAGCAGTAGTTGCAAGGGAAGATGATGAATGGTTAGTACCTATGTATATTGGGGTGTTCAGTGTGCCAGGTAGGTGGATGTTGTGCATACATGCATAAGGGTGTGTATGCTGTGCTTGTGGGCTCTGTGAGGTGAGTGTATGGATTAAATGTATTAAGTATGGATATTGCTATTTGGTTAGTTAAGTTAAGATATTGGGTATGGTGGCTATGTAGTACCACTGTGAGTATTAAGAGATAGTTAAGGTATAGAGATAGTATTAGAAATGTTGATATTGGGTTAGACACATAGGTGTCTAGGTTGAGGTATCTTGAGTCCTAGAGATACCAATAAGTAATATAGAGATAGAGTGTATCAGTAGGTTAATGATTTGAACAATAGTAACGGTGTAGATATTTGTAGACTGAACAGTGCAGTTTGGACTGCTCAGTTAAGAGTTTTGCTTTAGGGTAAGTGTGTTATTGATTAGCAAGGGTGAGGGTATTGGTGACATACGAGTTGGTGGTACCATGTACCAATGGGTATCCTAGTGAGTGAGATGTATAGGCAAGTGAAGTATTGTGATATTTGAGGGGACCTATGATTGGTGTGAGTGCTAGAGTTAAGTATTAGTTTAGTATAAGTTTTGAGTATCAAAGTAAATATTCATAGGTAATAGGTACTAGGATACCAAGAGTTATGAGGTAAAGTTAAGTTATGAATTGGAATCAAGTTATTGGAATTGGGTCAAGTGTTAGTAATGTGTTAATGAGAAGTATTGAGTCTAGCTAAGATATATGGGGCATGTCAATGTAATGGGTAAATTTAGGATACGAGTTGAAACGCTAAGATACAGGACTAGGTATTGGTTCTAGACTAAGGTATTAATAAGTAAATACTATAAGAATATATAATAGCTAGTATGACCTAGAAAACCTAGTTTAGCAAGGTATTGACCTAGAATACTTAGTGTTGACCTAGTTTGACCTAGTGTTGATCTAGAGACCTAGTTTCAAGCTAGTTTAGCAAGTTTATAATTCTAAAATATTGTTTTGACTTGATAATTCATATTTAGGTCTTTGAGGCACCGTTTTGGACACCATTTAAAATTCAACATCGAATTTCAGGTAAGTATATTCTCTGATAGTTTTTATTATTTGATAATTACTATGATTCAAGTATTTAGAAATATTATATCTGATTCCTGGCATGATGATACATGGATTGGTACATATGTTGGATCTTCAGTCATGAGATGTTACTTTGACTCATCACATTGATATTAGATATTATTCATTGCATTCATATTGGACCTCGATCATTGTATCGTAACATGTCATGGTTGGATCCATTGTACTAGTCGGGATGAAAAAGTGATAGCTAGATATGTGATCAAGAACTATTAGCAAGTAGTGTAAATCATCGGCGACTAGCTAATTATACACTTCAAGTATGATTGAGCTAGTTTTTTCTTAGTATAAATCATCGAATATCCCAAGCCGATCACATATCTAATTAGTATTTCAAAACACTAAGTATAGTTGCAGTTCTTCCTGTTTAGTTCATACTTGATGATTATATTGTCTTGCACTTGCTATTTATAGTTTCTTTCTTTTCCACTTCATATATGTACTGATTATGCCACATTGCCTTATATCACCTGTTTCTCATTACTGTTTTACCATGATATCAGTTTATTACATTCTTATCATGTATTATATTCACTATTTATTATTTTGTAGTCTTTGTTAATTAATTGGATCTGTTATTGGGTTGTACACGTTCCATCCTGACTGGATAATATTTTTAGGATTTATTGTGCTCGACGATCCTGGACTTCAGAGTAATATTATAGTCAGGACTGCTCTTTCACTGTGGACCTTGAGGTGACATTTATAGAGATCTAGACTAGTGTGTCTTATTCCATATCATGTTCTAGATTTATCACCTTTAGATTATTGTTTTGATTATTTTTCTTATTTATTCTTCCTTTAGAATATTATGATTGAGTACATGATAGAGCTAGTTGTATATTCATGATTCCATTGAGGTATAAATGGTGTTCTATCCTCGATGTTACGACGTAGGCTGGGCGTTCGCTCACACTCGTGCTTGATCATCCGGACGTGGGTCGTGATACATTTTTATGGTGGCCCATGCAGGTCTCATCTTTGCGATTAGTATGATATTATGGTTGTACTTTGGCTTAGACGTACTGCTGCGAGCCTGCAAATAAATATGATTGATGGATTATAAGAAGTTTGGTACTCAATCACAAATTATAATTTCTTGAAAGATTTCTGGGATGACCCTTGAGAATCTTACTATAAACTCTATTTCGAAACTAGTTTCCAGTTGTTTTGTTGAATTTGATTCTTGTATCGAGATAAATTTTATGGACTAAATTGAGATATATTCTGATGACATATTTGGATGAGGATAGTGAGAAAGCTAACCTTCTGCCATAGTTATGGAGTCTAGAGTTTATCGCAGCCATACTAGCTAGCGTGACAAAAATATAGAGATCTGATTTTGGATATACTTATCTTGGTTATGAAATTTAGAGTTTCTCACAGACATACTAGTTGACGTGGTGAGAATTATAAATAATATGATTATAGAGGTTTATATCTTAGTTATGGACACTATAGTTTATCGCAACTATGCTTACTACGTGGCGAAAATTCTGGGTAACATGATTTCGGATAGACGTATATGATTATCAGATTATATATTAAATTGACTCTTAATATATCACCTATATCATTCGAACCTTGTTAACATAGAATTCTATTCCATCACCCTTACTAGCTCAGGATAGAGATATCTTTAGTTCCTTTAGTTTAGTTCCTTATAGAGTTTTACCTTTATTAGTTCATGAAGCAGCTTCCTTGGATAGTATAGTAGTTTGGTAACTTGCAGATATGTTGTGTCAAGTTGAGTATCAGTATTAATTATTGGAAGTGTAGCTTATGGGTCTGTGAGTTATTTTTGGCTGGGTAGGTGAGCATTAAACCGAACTAAACCAACCCAAACCAACCTATATATATATATATATATATATATATATATATATATATATATATATATATATATATATATATTAAACCGAACTAAACCAACCCAAACCAACCCAAACCAACCTAAACCGAACAAAACTGAACCAAACCAAACTAAACCAACCTAACTACTGGACCCGGATCCTAAACCTACCCGCAACCCACCAACCTGCTAACCCGACCCACAACCACTTAGCTTCCGTAACAACCAAACTCTCCCTCTTTTCCTCCCCCAACCGGTCGAACCCCTCCCTCTTCGTCTCCCTGTAACCGCCCACTCCGACAACCTATAAAACCCCAGCTAGCCAAACCTCACCACCAACATCTCCTCTTCCATCCTGACCAACCACAGCCGCCGACGATCGCCGGACCCCCGTCTCAAACCAACGTCGCAAGTCGTCCAATTTTGAGCAGCAACAAAACAGTAAGGTACCCTACTTCTAACCCTTGTACCTCTTTGCACAATAATCCAAATATCAATCTGTCAAATCCTATACGAAGATCACATGACCCTTTTGAACCCTGTATAATTAGTTCGGGATATCATATCCTGTGTCGGTCGTAATTTGTGACGCAAAACAGAAAAAAATGACCCAAATTATAGTTCAGAAAACTGTCCCAAACACCCATGTTCATGGTCATTTTTTTCCAACCTAGTTAATATTTTTAAAATCTACTTAAACAAAAATTTAGAACATAACCAAAATTTAATTCCTTTAATTAGTTTATTTTAATTTGTTGTATGCTGTAATTTATTCGCGGTTGAAGTTGACCAAAAACTTGATTTTCTAAACCCAAATTTTCCTGAAACGGGGTCCATTCCGCTAAATGAGGCAACTTTGTCGTGTGAAAATTGTATCGAAAGGCACGTATCGTCAACACAGACGTGTAAAATTTTATGAAAGTTGATTTGGATGTGCGTGCACACCGAAATCAATACGAATCCGTCGAAAAGCCCCGTATCGGCCTGTTCTAACACTCATCATAATTTCATGTGTGCTGATTATTTCGCAACAAAACTTGTGCCATCAGATTCGTAGCATTATGCTAGTCCTGTGACCCAAGTTTGGTTCGATTCTGAGAAAATTGATAAAATATCGTTTCGTGGGCCCCACAGTTTCACTTGACGGGCAATTTCGTGACTGGCTCATCGAAATCAAGTTCTGGAAATTTTATTGGGTTCGTATTATTGTTCTGGACTCATACACACTAATTTTGATAAATTTAGAGAATGTTGTCTTTGACACATTTTTTGGTGCGAAGTGGGCCACATGCGGATCCCGCTTTGACCAGAAATTGTCAATTATGTCCTGTGTCCAAATTGGACTTATGGGTAGTCAATCCTAACTATTTTAAGTATTATGAGAGCAATAATAATATTTTTTTCAGCATTCGGAGGCGTACCTGGAGATTCTACTGTTACAGGAGCAATTGACGGAGCTCAGAACACAGGCAAGTATATCTTGCCAACTTGCAGTAGATCCTGTGACTTTATTGTTTGATTTCTTTCTATATATATCTATTCTGTGATGTACCTATTCAACCTAGGACCGTGAGACATTGCTTAGTTCGAACAAGATTCGGGTGTCGATATCGTACGCGGAGTCGTGTAACGTCACTTAGTGAGTTGATTCTACGATCCTATATTTTATGTGATTGCTTTACCAAGTACGTCATACCATAGGACACTTGACACTATTCATGTGACAAAATCTTTTCTGAGTTATTCATGGTGATTCTGTTTAGGTTTATAGGATTCATGACATAAGACTTGCATATATATATATATATATATATATATATATATATATATATATATATATATATATATATATCATTATGACTCATTGTACTAGCTAGAGGTCATGATCTTGCGTATTGTGGATATGAGACATGAGGTTACATTGGGTGGGGAGAGACACACAGGCTACAGGCAGATTATATAGATATATATACTTATGTTACTAGAGAGTGCCTTAGTCTCTGTACTAGAGCTTTGGCACATGTATTGTCCCTTCGTGAAATTACTTGCTGCTACCGGCTCCCCGACACAAAGCTTGCAGTGGTCTCAGCCTGAGTACTAGTGGTGCTCTCATTTGTATTTCATATAGCTGGTTACATAGCTTGCCCTGAGGATCTGTTTTACTTACTGTATTTTATTTGGCTTGAGTATTTATTGTACCTTGCTATGTCCCTTGAGGACCTGGATCCGGATTATGTCCCCAGGTATAGCAGAGGAGGAATATCCCGAGATATATGGGACAGGAGATGACGCTGAAGCATTGTCACGTGACTAGTCTCTTGGTATTTTGGGACTGGGGCATGATAGATGAATACCAAAGATGCTATCTTCTGAAGGGAGGCTATAAATAATGAGTATGACTCAATAACCTCCAACCATACTTCGCTGTTAGTCAATCTGCCTGAAGTAGCTAAACTAATTAGATGTTTATTAGATCTTCAAGTCAATAAAGATGAAAGCAGACATAATAATTGAGTTCAAGACAAGGCTATCTGCCTAGGGATTTTCTCAGACAATAGGGGATTGAGTTCTTTGGAACCTCGATGAGGGTATCATAGATCAGGATGATGATTGTCGTAGCTGCTATTCATAAGCTGATTATTTATCAGATGATAGAAAGACAACAAGTCTTGGATGAAGACATACATAAAAGATTCACAGACAACAGTCAGAACTATTGTCATTCAGGTTTGAAGACAGTCTGCGAGTTGGTGATATCTCAATTCGGCCTGGAGTAATTTTCAGGATGTGACAGCAGAAGTTTGACAAGTCATCTAGTCAAAGTTATTACAAGATTAGTGAGATGGACAAGTGTGTGTACATGAAGTTCGCTGATAATAGAGGAGTCATCGTTTGTATCTATGTGGACAACTTGCTAGTCCCAATTATGGACACAGAAGTTTCACTAACAAATATGTCCTTTTTGTCCAAACTTATGACATAGGATTGCGGATGTCATCCTGAGGATATAAGATAATCCGAATACCATATGGGTTTGCTTAGTCACAAGCTCTCAGCATAAAATATTGATCACATGCTTTGGGTATCAGGGACAATACTCCTCAGGTGTGACATGAATATGAAGCCAAATCCAAGAAAAAATGTCCGACAGTTGGTGTACTTGAGCATCATCAGGTGAATAATTTAATCTGCGTGTACCACCAGGCCTAACATAGATTTTGCTGTAGGGATGTTGAGTCAGTTCACAAGCAATATATGTGTTGAACACTGAAAGCTATGAAGAGAGTCATCAGAATTCTCAGAAGAACTCAATAATATATCCTGTGCTACAACAGTTATCCAGATATGAAAGAAGGCTTTGGTGATGCCAGTTGGTGCTCAGGAAAGAAGAGTGAAGATCCACAGGAGGACGTGACTTATCCAGGGGTAGTGTTGCTATATCGTGGAAGTCGAAGCAACAGTCTTTACTCTAAGAGTTCTTTGCACTATCAAGTTACAGCATATAAAGCAGAATGGCTCTGGAAGCTCTCAGATGATCTTCCTATGGTTAGTACACAGATTCAGGTGATACCGACATACTATAAAAACTAGGAAGCTGTAGCGGTGGCATCTATTCATCTCTTCACTGGTTTGAGGAGAACTATATGGATAGAACACATGGCACTGAATGAGTACAGATTGCGTAGATCATTACAGTGCTTTAATGATCAAAGCCAGGTAAATCTGGCAGATCCGTTCTTGATAGGCCTCAAGGTCCAGTACTGTACACAAAATGAGCGTAGCTAGCGTAGAGTATTACATTGTTTGATGATCTAAGCCAGAAGAGTCTGGCAGATCTATTCATGTAAGGCCTCCAGTACCAGCTGATCCCAAGAACTATAAAGGAGGGTAGTAATCTATGTTACAGTGGCGTGACACCATACGGGGGAGTGAACCTCAGCTTTGGGTCATGTCACAGCGGCGTAACACCGTATATAGTCAAGAACACAACATATATGGGCTTGGAGGACTTCTGATATTGTGTCTTGTAATCCTACCATTTAGTTTTATGTTATTAGTTCAAAGAGAAATCTACTAGGCATCTAGCTATTGGTTCAAGGGAGGACCATTGACTGAGAGAATATCAGGAACAATGGGTAGTCCTTTGAGACATTGAGGAGTTATGAACCTAGAACCACTGTTGTCTACTAATTGTTCTTTTGTGTAGAATAAGTCCCGTGGGAGGATGGTTTAGATGCCTTAATGAGTTCTCAAGCATTTTGAATGTCTGGTGTGCTTAACAGGAAGCACAGTAGCGCAACACTATAATGGAGCATAAGGTCTCTATGCTACAGTGGATGACACCACCAAGAGGTTCCTCTGTAAGGGTAATGCCTCAGCTTCGTGAGCCATGTCACAGCGGTATAGCACCGCACATAGGCATGTAGCCTAATATTGTAGAATAAAGAGTATAGGCAGCACTACAAAGAGGCCGGTGTTCTCATGTTAC
The DNA here is from genome assembly GCA_036927795.1 of Iris macrosiphon. Taxonomy (NCBI): domain Eukaryota; kingdom Viridiplantae; phylum Streptophyta; class Magnoliopsida; order Asparagales; family Iridaceae; genus Iris; species Iris macrosiphon. The sequence goes on along the minus strand of JAYESA010000008.1, from coordinate 102,721,702 downwards.
AGTGGTGTAATACCACAGAGGTAAAAAATGTAAATCCTCGACTATGCGAGCCCTGTCACAGTGGCATAACACTCCAAGGAAGCGTAAGGCTTCATGCTGGGTAGTTTGGCACTACAAGGAGGTTGGGATCTTATGCTACAGTGGCATGACACCACGATGAGGTTTAGCCTCGGCTTTGGGCAATGGATAAATCGAGTCGCATTTGTCAACTAGATAGCACTCGAGTCCACTCAAATAAACCTATCCAAAAATAAGTCCAAATCCAACTCAAAATGGACAAACAACATGATTCCTACATGCTAGATACTAGGACATAGAACTCGGCTAGAATTCTGTCTCTAACAAAACTCGAACCAAACTCTGTTGGCCTAAAACAAGAAACCCTAATTTGAATCCTTCCTGAAGACTAGGCTCCAATATTCGAATATATAAACGTTAGGAGACAAAACTCTGCCCAAACTCTGTCCATAAAAAGCCAATAAATAGAGTTTAATTCTATATTATTCTTATCAACTCATTCTCACTTTCATCTATTTATTTGAGATAAACTCAGAGCTTTTAATCTTCTCCATCTCCAAGAAATAACTCCCAAGCCTTTTAAGTGCCAGTGCAGTTTTGATTAGAAGTCAGTTCGAGTAGTAAAAAGCTTGGAAAATTAAGTTGCAGTTCTTGCGATTTTGGTTAGAAGTCAGTTTGAGTCGTAAGAAGCTTGTAAAATTAAGTTTCAGTTCTAGTCTGAAGTCGACGTGCTCTTTGGATCAAAGCATGTGGTTTGTAAGAAGTCGGCAAGCTCTTCAGATCAAAGCTTGTAGTTGTACCCTATTTTACAAATAATGGATTAATACCGAACACGAGTTCTCGGGACTGGATTAATCCTGTATGAGGGAAACTAATATACATCGCGGTGTTTGAGTTTATGATTTCTGACTTCACTTATACTCTACTCATACTCTGTTTATATTCTTAAATATTTACATTAGTTTTATAAACTAGTGATTAGACTTAGTTTTATTTAATACTTATTCCTTCACACTCTATTCACCCCCTCTAAAGTTGCCATATTGCTCTTCAATTTGGTATCAGAGCTCTTATTCTCTTATATAGGACTTATATCCTAGAGTAGATCCATAGCAACCACAAAATTCATCTACACTAACAATGGTGAAGGTCAATCCTTAAATATACCTCATTTATTTGATGAAACCAACTACATATACTGGAAGACACGAATGATCTTTTATTTGAAGTCTCAAGACTTTGACTTATGATCCATTGTTATTGATGGCTACAAAAAGTCTGCTAGAATAATTGTTGATGGCAAACTTGTTGAGAAGCCTAATCATAAATACACTGAGTTTGAAAAGAAACAAGCAAGTCTTGATGTAAAGGCTATAAATGTAAGCCCTCTGATTTTAGGGTAGGGTTATCCTTGGAATTTTTGATTTTTTCTTCTTATTCTCTCTTAAAATTTATTTATTTTGGCTTCGAAATCTTCAATGCTACACTGGTTTTTTCCTTCTAATAAGCTTTGCATTTTTGACCTAATTGAGTCAATTTATGCTCATGACATGACGGTCACTCACAAACTTATCTTCTCAGGCTTCGTTTTAATGGCACAACTTTTGCGACGCATTTTTTTGGAAAAATGACACTTATACGATTTTTTGTTGCGGACGATTTTAATATGCAATACTGATTCAATTCTTCTAAAAATTTTGATATTCAAGAGTCTAACTGGGTCTACTACGTACATGACATTTGTTTCCTATTTATTTGGGCCCCCGTATGCTCCATAAATATTATAAACAACCTTGACAAAATTTATTGCTGCATACAACACCTATTTTGTAAACGTTCTAAACCGAGCCCAAACACCTAAGACTAACCCTCAAACCAGCTTCTATGACTCATGCAAAATATTACACACCTATCCCCTACTGTACAAACCACCAAACACCTATTTGCACACACAATCACATATGGCAACCATTTTAATTTAAAATTTAGCATCTCCCTATTTTTAGAATTAAATTCTATGCACCTTCCATCTTTGTAACCAATTAAACCCATGCCAAATTATTTAAATAGTAGCACATATATGTAGATGGCAGCCCCTACATGCCATATTGAGCCTCATTTAATGCTAGCCCTAGATTTTAAACACCTAAATAATCTAACCATCTATCTAGGTATCTACCTATATATATACACATCATAACTCTTCTAAAACCTAATATTCGTCCCCTTCAACCCCCTTCCAATCGTGAGATACCCCTCTCCCCTTTCTCCTCTTTTTCTCCATCATTCTCCTTTATCTTGTTTCCTTTCCCGTCCTCCCCCATAACCCCTTAAGCCGACAACACCAACCAAGGAGGCCGAGAGGGACTAGGCAGCAGGTTGGCTATTATTATTGTTGTTGTTGTTGTACATTACGTGCACACCTCTTAGAATACCTTCCCACAGTCCAAAAACACCTCCATCTCATACCCCCTTTGAGTTCCAAGTGGGTTGGACGTCGTTTGAGTCTCCTAGAGGCCGGAATCGCGACTCGAACACCTACCGTAATTGCAACTTGGTATGTCTCCTTCCCTTAAAATTCGTTCCCTTCGATTATGATAAAATTTTATAGATAAATATATACATATTAGGGACATGAAAATACATCTCTATGCCATGTTAAAACTATTAAAATTTTGTTTAGCCTAGGTACCAAAGCTTGTTAAAACCCTAGTTGATACGTAGGATTTTTAGTCCTCGAAATAGTTTTCCGTTTAGAGATTACTTGTGAATTAAAAATAATTCCAGAATTTAATATTTTTATTCCCAATTTATTTTGATCTTTAGAGGCATGATTAAGAGGCCTAGTAATTGTTTAGCCATTGAGTAGGTTTCTTTCAGGACGTTGTATATATATATATATATATATATATATATATATATATATATATATATATATATATATATATATATATATATACACACACACACACCCCCCCCAATAATTATGACTCTCATGGTGTGTTTGAGTGTGGTATGAGACGTGCATATTTGCAAGTTGTTCCATGCCATGCATGTGTAGGATCATTCGCACGAATACCCAGAACTTGTTGAAGTTCGTGGAACAAATTCCTAATTAATATTAAGTAAATGATGTTGAGTTGTTTTTAATTTTAATGTCCCCTTTAGGGGTTTTGGGATCTGCGACATCTTCGGACGTGGACATTGGGCAGACTTCTTCGCAGCAACTTGGAGCAGAAAAGTGTACCTTGCTATAAAGTATTTCAGTTCATGTTTGATATATATACTACTATATTATATACCTTTCTTGTGTGTATTGTTACCTTAGGGCCGTGAATCAATACTTTACGTCCGAGTCAGATTCGGGTGCCGACATCCGTTCATGGAGTCAAGGATTAATATTAGAGTTGTCATCACGTTACCACAGACATGCTCGTACTTTGCATGTCAGACCTTAGGACACTCGATACGACATTTCATGTGGCATAATCCGTTCTTGACATGTTCTTGGTGACTGGATGACATGATATATAGTTATATCTATACTATTATGACTCGATGTACTAGATAGAGGTCTTGATCTTGAATGTTATGGAGACGTGAGGTTTTATGGGAGGAGAGAGCGTATACCGTGCGATAGGCAATTTTTATCATAGTTTACTACTGTCTCTGTAGTAGATCTTTAGTGTTTCATAATTTGATTTAGGTTCCATGACACATGGCCTTTAGAGTTTTCATAGTTTGTTGAAGTATCTATTAAGATCTTCAGTATTACAGCCTAAAGTACGAGTGATTTTCTCATATGCATTTTACCTAGACGGTTATAGTAGTTTTTCCCCTTGAGTACCTCGTACTATTATACTGTTTACTATTCACATATTCTTATGTACCTTGCTATGTCCCCTGAGGACCTGGTTATCTCTCCAGGTTTAGATGAGAAGGTTTATCTTGCGGTATACGATTCAGGAGTTGTCATAGGAGCAAGACGAGCAACGTAGGATGAGATCCTTCTAGAGAAGTTTACTTGATCATGTAGAGTCTTACTCTTGGATTGATATCTTTATTTAGTAAGTATATATTTCGACTGGTTTTATCACTGTCTTTTCTTTTCATTACTTGTAATAACGGGTTGTTCCCCATGATACTCTTTCCTTTATCGAACTTGTCAACTATTTATTTTATTGCTTATTATTAGACTTGTTTATCTCTTTGTGTTCATATTTCATATCTATGGATGAGTTATATTTTATACTTGTGACCTATGACTTAGATAGTTTTATACTATACAACTTAAGTACACTCTAACGGGCCTATTAAATTGGCATGTCCATTGGAGTAGTATTGCTGGCTATTGCCACGTATCTCAGTTTCGTATATTTCTGGAATTGGCACGTGACATTATTTTTGTGGTAGCCCATGCAGGTCAGTATTAAATCATCTTTGTTACCTAACTGTGTCAAGCGAGCCTGTAGATAGGATTAGATATTAGGACCTCATCCACACTGTTTGACTACTTCTCTTTAACACCTCCAAATTGACTTTATTTAAAAATTTGCATCATATTTATTCTTCAAGCTTGCTAATTTAATCATAACTTCTTTTCATAATTATGAATCTTCGTAGCAGGCATATTGCACAGACGAAAGGTGACCCAGGGGATGCTGGATCATCCGAGGATCCGACACCGAGGTAGTTTCTTAGGTTACCCCTACTACTCAGGGCAGTCCTCTGGGCAACATTAGGTGCCAACGGGCTAGCACCGATTCCTACACCAGGCAAAGCAGAAAGACTAGCGAAACTCTGGACATGAGGAGGAACAATTGCCCCCACCACCTCCATTTTCTCCAGCGATGTCGTTCATGTATATTCCCCGGGCCAACCGATAGAAGCCCAACATATATTTCAGATGTTCTACACCATGATGCAGGCCTAGCAGCAACTCAAGCAGCAGGCTCAGTAACAGGCCTAGTAGCACTAGGCTGAGAGTTTGAGAAAGAGCATCATGACGGCCTTGGATTAGGAAACACCACCAGCACATCAGCCATCGACTGGGTCTATCAAGGATTTTTGTCAACTGAAGCTTCTACCATTTTCTGGCATAGAGGAGCCCACTGAGGCACACGAATGGCATAACAACATTCAGTACCAATTGGAGGTTGTCGAGCTTTCAAGAGAGAGATGGATGAGCATTGTCAGGAAGCAGCTGACAAAAAATGCATATCACTAGTGGCTTTCTTAGGAGCAGCGTCTAGGACCAGAACATGTCACTTGGGAGGAGTTCTCCAGACTTTTCTCGGAAGGATTCATTTTGTCCACTACCCTCGCAAAGCTTCTGGACAAGTTCCTATACCTCACTCGGGATAGCATGTCCGTAGAGGAGTACAATGTAGAGTTTCTTCGCTTGAGCCATTTTGCCCATAATTTGATCCAGACTGAAGAAGAGAAATTAGAGAAGTTCTAGGATGGCTTGAGTTTCAAGATGCAGAGATTAGTCGGATCTATTGCCCCTACATCTTACTCCTCATTTCTTACAACAGTTTAACGTTTGGTGCGAGTCAACAAGAAGGAGGCCAGCCAGAAGCGCTCACATGTAGTAGCAATACCAATTTGAGCACCACAGAAAGGACCCACGAAGCGACCCCAGATGCACCAGATACAGAGAGCAGCCCCACTACCAGCACCAGGACTCCTATATATCATTATTATGGCAAGGTAGGCCATCTCGTAAAGGACTATTGACGAAAATAGGAACTATGTTTGATTTGTGGGTCTGGTCAACATTTGACCCAGGATTGCCCAGGGCATAGAGGAGGAGAACTGATGGTTCACCGAACAGTTTTACCAGCATCGAGGGCACCGCACACAGGAGTTGGAAGGATGCTACCACCGGCACTAGGAGGATATCAGTAGAGGCTACCCTTTAGCTCCGCATATAGCACTCTTCCAGCAGGCTCAGCAGCAGATACGAGTACCAGTACAAGGTCGTGGCCAGGCATATGCGATGACCGTTGAGGAAACAGAGACAGCAGAAGAAGTGATCACAGGTACTATCCTAGTAGCTTTGTTACCATGACTTTTTTGTCCTTTAGTTGTAACTTTATTCTTAATTTTGATGACAAAGTTTTCTAAGGTGGGTAGATTATGAGCCCTTTGATTTTAGGGTAGGGTTATTCTTAGAATTTTGGATTTTTTTATTTTTTATTATCTCTTAGAATTTATTTATTTTGAAATACTTCACCATAGTTTATGAGCGCTACACTATCCTTTTCCTTCCAATAAGCTTTGCATTCTAGACGTAATCGAGCCAATTTATGCTCATGACAAGACTTTCACTCACAAAATTATCTTTCCATGCTAGTTTTAGTGGCATAACTTTCACGATGCATTTTACGAAAAAATGACACTTATACCATTTTCTATTGCGGACGATTTTAATACGCAATACCGATTCAATTCTTATGAAAAATTTAATATTCAAGAGTCTAATTGGGCCTACTACGTATATGATATTTGTATCCCATTTTTTTGAGCCTCCGCATGCTCCATAAATATTATAAATCACCATGACTAAATTCGTTGCCGTATGTGACACATATTTTGTAATCGTCCTCAACCGAGCCCAAAAACCTTACCCGAACCCTCAAACCAATATCTATGACCCATGCACAATGCTCCACACCTATCCCCTATTCTAAAACACATCAAACACCTATTTTCATACACAAAATCATATATGGCAACCATTTGAATTTAAAATTAAACATCTCCCTATTTTTGGAATTAAAGCTTATGCACTTTCCATCTTCGTAACCAATTAAATCTATGCCAAATTATTTAAATAGTATCCCTTATATGTAGATGGCAGCCTCTATACTTCATACTAAGCCTTATTTAATCCTAGCCCTATGTTTTAAACACCTAAACAATCTAACCATGTACCTAGGTATCTACCTAAATATATACATATCCCAACTCCTTTAAAACCTAATAGAAAACCCCTTTAAACCCCTTACTTTTTTAGATACCCCTTCCTTATCTTCTTCTCCATCATTCAACTTCCTCTCCTTTCCTTTACCTCCCCCCCCACAACCCCTTAAGCTGACAATACCAACCAAGGAGGCTGAGAGGGACTAGACAACAGGCCAACTAATGCTACTGTTGTACATCGTGTGCACACCGCTGTGAATGCCCTCCCACAGTCCAAAAATGCCTCCCCCTCGAGATTATCTCACCCCTTCTTTGAGTTCCAAGTGCTTTTGACATTGTTTGAGTCTCCCAGAGGCCGAAATCGTGACTTGAACGCCTATCATAATTGCAACTTGGTATGTCTCATTCTCTTCAAATTCGTTCCCTTTGATTATGATAATTTTTTATAGGTAAATATATACCATATTAGGAACATGAAAATATATCTCCATGCCATGTTAAAACCATTAAAATTGTGTTTTACCTAGGTACCAAAGCTTGTTAAAAATCCTAGTTGATACGTATGATTATTAGTCCTCGAAATAATTTTCCGTTTCGAGATATCTTGTGAATTTAAAATAATTCCAGAATTTAATATTTTTCTTTCCAATTTATTTTGATTTTTAGAGGCACAATTAAGAGGCCTAATATTTGTTTAGCCATTGAGTAGGTTTCAATGATTTTTCATAATGTTGTATGCGTGCTTACGTGTGTGTGTGTGTGTGTATATATATATATATATATATATATATATATATATATATATATATATATATATATATATATGTGTGTGTGTGTGTGTGTGTGTGTGTGTGTGTGTGTGTGTGTGCCTAGACGAGGTTTCAATGCATTTTTCCTTCCAAGTGGTTTAGACGATGAGGTTTATCCTGAGGTATACGGTTCAGGAGTTGTCATAGGAGCAGGACCAGCAGCGGAGGACGAGATGGTTCCAGAGGATTTTACCTGATATTGTAGAGTCTTACTCTTGGATTGATATCTTTATTTAGTCAGCAGTCATTTGGACTGGTTATATCTCTGTTTCTTTTCTGTTCATTACTTGTAATAACGGGTTGTTCCCCGTGATACTCTTTCCTTTATCACACTTGTCAGATTATTTCTTTTATTGCTTATTAGTGGACTTGTTTATCTCTTTATATTCATATTTCATATCTTTGGATGAGTTAGATTCATACTTGTGACCTGTGACTTAGTTAGTTTTATACTATACATCTTAAGTGCACTCTAACGGGTCCATTAAATTGGCATATCTATTGGAGCTATATTGTTGGCCATTGCTATGTGAATCAGTTCTATATATTTCTGGAACGGGAGTGTGACTATAAATGTTTTATTTTGTGTTATATATAGAATTGAGTTTAATAGAGTCTCTACATGTGCCATTTCACACGAAGCTTAGAAACTTCTTGAGGTAACTCATGAATGTACTTCATAAATGAAAGAATCCAAGATTAGCAGATTGACACAAGAATATGAGGCATTCAAAATAAAGCCAAATGAGACTTTCACACAAATGTTCATAAATTTTTTTGATATTTTTATTCTTTATCTTCTCTTGAAAAAGATTACAACAACCATAAAAAGATACACAAAGTGCTTCGGGGACTTTCCAAGAACTGGAACCCCAAGGCAATGACAATCATTGAAGGAAACGACCTCACCACAATAACTCTTGAGACGCTCATGAAAAAACTGATAACATATGAACTAGATCTCATGGACCTAGAAGAATCAACATCAAAGTAAAAGACCGTGGCATTCAAAGCACACCAGAAGAGGGTCTCCGACTATGAAAGTAAAAATAATAGTTTAGAAGATGAACAGATTGCCCTAGTTTCCAGGAACTTCAAAATATTCTTGAAGTTTGAAAGATTAAACCAAAAGAAGAAGGACTACAAAGACGTCAATGAAGAAGAACTTGTGTGCTACAACTTTAAGAATATAGGCCATATAAAGAAGGACTATACTACAGTAAAGAAGAGGAATCGCTACGAACATTCAAGTAAAAGATCATTATCACATAAATATGTAAACATAAGCATATGGATCAAAAGAGAAGCTAGTGATTCAGAGGAAAAAGAAAATCCTCACAATACTGTAAACTTATGTCTAATGGCATTTAATCAGGTATCAACTAACCCCTTTTATAAAAAATTTACTTTTGATGAACTATCTGATGCTTTTAGTGATCTATTTGAAGATTATAAAAAGGTAAGAAATAAGTATAAACATGTTAATATGAAACAGTCTCAATTATTAGATGAAGTTAGAGACACATCCACTTCCAGTGACACGAATGAAATATCTTCTCTGAAATTAAGTTTGCATAACGCTCTTGAAAGTATTAAAAAGTGTACCCAAGAGAATGCAAAACTTAATTAACTCTATGATTCATAAAAGAGGAAGTATAACTTAGCGACACAGAGAATAGATGCATTTACTGCTAAGTACAATAAAGTTTATGCCACCTCTAAAAAGTTAGAAATTAAATTGGCTTAGAAAATAAGTAGTATAACCTATAACCCAGTCTAACACGAGACAAGTGGCTAAATATAAGGTCACAAGCAATAAGAAACAAGCAAGCAAGGCTAAAAGTAACCATACTTTTTATTACAAGTATCCACAAAAATTATATCATACCACTGCACATATTCACAAAGTTCTACCTAGCTTAAATGTTCATGCTATATGTCACTATTGTGGTGCTAAATGACACATTTTACCTTAATGTAGAATTAGAAAGCTAGTTGATATGAATGTTTATATATGGATTCCGAAAACTAACATATCAGGACCCTTAAAGAAATGGGTACCAAAGCTAGTTGTAGGTGGACCAACCGCTCTCATGCTAGAAGCAAATGGATCCTCGATAGCAGTTGCTCGCAAAATATGACTGATGATGCTACACTATGTGCAACGCTATCGATAAAGAAAGAAGGATATGCCTCATTCGATAACAACTTGAAAGGATATATTATTGGTAACTATTTGCCATTACAAGTGTTGAAAAGAACTTGGTTGAATACAAACAAAAGAAGTACAAAGAAATCCTAAACAGAAGATCTAAGTAAAATATTTTTGATCTGGAAAATATAACGATGGAGATCGAGTACTGCGATGAATCCTTTACTCTGTTGATAGTCCGACGAGGGAATGATGATGCTCTCTTCTCTTTTCTCTCCCTTGAGCTTGTGTGCACGTACATAGCTAGATCTATCCCTTTAGGGTATGCTACCCTTGCTATTTATAGCTATCTTGCTGACGGGCTATAGGTGTCGCGTATACATTTGTTTGGTGGCCGCATAGGGCTCCTTCAATAGAATACAGTTGCAACTGTAGCCGCATACCAAAGGTGTGTTGCCATGTGGCCTCGGTTGGGATAGGTTGTTGATAATATCTCGGGGTTGTGTGACTTGGTCAGCTGGACAGATAGTCAACACTGATTGTGTAAAGATCTCTTCGGTTATAACCAAAAGATCTTTCAAGCTGAGGGTCGCATAACATATTGGCTGCATATGTGCTCTCGTTTGGCCTGGGTCTGACAGACACTTTGGCCACATGATGATAAGGCCGCATAGGGATGTAGCCGCATATGAGCAAGCACGTGGCATGGAACATCTGATAAAGTTATTAATGCTAATTTTTTGTCTTTTTATGAGCTCTGCCTCTTTTACGATTCTTGAAGCATTATGTGTGATTAGTGGTGTGTCAAAACTTTCTGACAATGATTGAATATTGTGTCAGTGGATCTCCTGTGGTCCCTTACTTTGTGGCTATTCAGGCCGCATGAATGCTGCCATGCTGCTTCCTCTTTAGTTGTTCTGTCCGCATGGGTTTTTACGGACCTCTTGGCCGCATGGGCTTTATGTGTCTCCTCTACGGCTTTCTTTCATTTTGAGAGTACATGAGCTCTATGAGGTCTGCATGACCTTTAGATGTTCCATGCTTTTACAAGACTCCCTTTAAAGTTTCCAAAATAACAAGTTTGGAATACTTTGAACAGGAAGAATGGTCGATCACTTTTGGCCGCATACGAGTGGCATGCCACATAGACACATTGCTGCATAGACGGTTCTACCAAACTTTTAGTTTATTAAATGAGGTAATTTGGCTCTATCTTTGACCAGATCTCTTGGGATTCTGAGTCAACGGTAGTTTCCAAGAAGATAAATATGGATCACGCAAATTGAGGTATCAGGTTTATCCTTATAACTGTCTGGTTCATCGCCTCAATCTTCTCACGTGTCCTAAAAGCCTATAAATAGGTGGGCTAGGGAGAAGAGAGAACTTTGTCTCTTGACTTCCTCCTTGTGAAAGAAGATGCCGAAGGCTACTGTCCTCTCTCCGAGGATTTTGTCAAGGGCGACATCGATCCATGGCCCCTTGATGATGGCATTCTTTTCGCAGGTAGGGGTGTGTCATGATGGCAATGACACAGAGACACAAGTTCACGATCTCACAACATGGATAAAAAGTAAACTAGAACAAGTTCAGCCCCCCACAAAGTTCTGCCGTATTGATAAAAAACTCATCTTGAACATGCGCAAACTTTTCACAAAGCTCTGTCGCTTGAATAAGGAATCATCTATAATATGCGTGCAAAGCCTATCTGTGGCTTGGCCATATATATGAGGAATCATCTGCAACATGCACGTAGTGCCTATCTGTGGCTTGGCCGCATAGATGAAGAATCATCTGCAACATGTGCGTAGAACCTATCTGTGGCTTGGCCGTATAGATGAGCAATCATCTGCGACATGCGCACAGAGCCTACCTATGCTTGGCCACATGGATGAGATATGCTCTTGCTTGTGTGTGGAGGCCTGGAAGCGACATACGGCAGTTGTATATTTTTATAATCTTCATTGAGACTAACATGTATCTTCTTTTATGTAGGTTTTACCTCTCTTTGTGTTGTCCATGATAGAGCATGGAAGGATATCATCAGACCCGTCACTCGAAAAGAATGCCAACCTTATGTGGCTATTAGGCAAGAACTAATCCAAGAGACGAGGATGAACATCTTGCATTATGCACGGAGTTTTCCATGTTTATGCAGCATGTTAGCTGCGTTTTCTTTCCTAATGCTGCCTACCCGAGGCTGGGAGCCTGCGGTGTTGATTACTAGATTTGGATTGATTGCCATAACTTGCGTCTAGTCTTTTCGCATGGCTGAAGAGCGCCTAATCCTTCCCTCATTTGCTATCCATCAGTATGGATTTTTTTCCATATACTGAGGTTTGCGCTGTGGAGGGATGACCCAGAGTGCATTGGGTTCTGTTGTTGGCTTTACTTGTGTCAGTAGCAAAAAAAGCATGGAGGGACGCCTTCAATGGAAAAGGTTCTTATCAGTGAGGCCTCATAGAAACCCTTAAAAATAAATTTCCATTATATGTACTCATGATCTTGAATATTAATGAAAAAGTCTCTTCTTTTCAAGAATTTCTTCTTATATTTGTCATATTAAATATTGTGGACTTTGGGTATTGTACTAGAGGTAATATGGACGTAGTACGATACCGTAATTGTCAATGACATCCCACTAGGGGATCATTGGTGGACCTATCACTTCTTGTGCATTTGGGCACAAGTAATAGATTTAAAACAAGCCCTACCTGAGGTGATATGGACGTGGTAGGTTTTGTGGACTTAGCACCACTGACGTAGTTAGAGTTAAGTACGGATGATAAGTTTAGATAACGACCGATATTAGAGGTAATATGGGCATGATAATCGATATTCAAGTAGGGAGGTTTGCTCAGAGGTAAGAAGGATATGGCAAACACATATAGGGAGAGCAGTTAGGACAATAGTTTAGAGGTGATATGGAAGTGAACTAATATCCAGGAGAACTGATTTTGAGTGGTCTACCCGAAAGTGTGGATAGACATGAGAATTGCTCCACTGGGGAGCTTTTGAGGATCCATTATCTATTGCATATTCAGGACTCCTGAATACAGACAATGGCTTTTTCCGTGATTTGTAAAGAAGAAGTGCATATTGTGCTTACACACTTGATGGGGATGAACAACGGGGAAGGTAAACACTGTACATCTTAGTTGTCCTACTGATAATAATGGGAGTACAAGTCTAGCTTAGACAGAGTAATTTTTAAGAAACTTGTCGTTGATAGGTGTAAACTCCCCTAATTTTTATAATTAAAATAAGTAATTTAAATAGAAATTTTGGATTAATAATAATAATAATAGATACTAGAAGCCTTGTATAATAAGAATAATAATAAATATATAATTTTAAATAATAATAATAATAATAATTAGATAAAATAAAAAAAGGTTTTAAAGAAAAAAAAAGCAAAAGAAAAGAAGAAATGGAAACAAAAAGAAAAAGAAAAAGAAAGAAATAAAAAAGAAAAGAATAGAAAAAAAAACTTAACTCAAACCATTCCCTAACCTACCCTTCCCCAGACCCTCACGACTCAACTCGCGGCCCAGGAGTAGACCGACGCCCCCTTCCCATCTCTCTATATAAATACCCCTGTAAATGCAAACCCTAACCCAAAATCTTAAACCCTAACCATACCCCCCTGGCCGACGACATCCTAGCCATTGCGAGCATCCCCGCCGGAGCGCCGCAGTACTACTGGCACACGCGTGAGACAGAAACAGAAGCAGCTGCCGCAGTAACATCAACATCCTGAGACTCTCTTCGCATGTATCCATCTCTCTCATCTCTGCTCCATTTTATGAGCTATTTTTCGTACACGCTTACAACATGACCCTCAAGAAATATCTTTAAGTGGAACGAATTTTGGAGCCCAGGATTGAGTGAAAAGTCGACACAAAGTTGACAAAAAATTTGTTTGCGAAACTGCACAAAAAATAGTCCAACTACCTTACTTTGCACTCAGTTTTCTCCCAAACCATGCACATTTTTCAAAATCTACCTGAAGACATTTATTGAAAAAATATAGGACAATAAAAATCTACTTTTAGTTTTAATCCAATCGGTGTATTCATCAAATAAAACCTGTTCAAATTTGGCTAAATCCATATTTTTCGAAATTAAAATTTTGCGATACGGAGTACGCCCCGCCAAACGGGACCACCTCATTGTGAACCAATTACACCGAAAGGCGTATATGGTATATCCTGATATGTGGAATTTTAAGGAAGTTGATTTGGACGTGTGTGCACGCCGAAAATAATCCGTATCCGTAAAAAGTCCTCTTTATCAGTATTTTATAAATTTTACTACTAGTTTGTGTGTGCTTGTCGGATCACCACGAAACTTATGCCACTGGACTCACAACATTTGACCTGTCCTGTGACTAGATTTTCGTCTGATTCTGAGTCAGTCGACGAATTATCTTTTCGTAGGCCCCACGATTTGACTTAACAAACGATTTTATGATCAGCTCGCTGGAATTCAAAACTGGACATACCGTTGACTTTGTATCATTGATTAGGATTTTTTAGTCTATAATTTGTCCTATTTAGAGTCCTTTATCCTTGGCACATATTTTGACGTAAAGTGGCCCACATGTGGACCTCGCTTTGACCATAAATGACCATTTTAGTCCCTGTATCCAAATTGGATGAAAGGGTAGTATTTTCTAACTATCTTGCTTATTTCGAGATTGTTTGTGGTGTCTATTTCGACATCCAGAGATGTTTGTTCAGCTTTCGTATTTCTTGATTTGTTGCACTTATTGCCTTGCGTCGTTTCAGCACAAAATTATTGCTAGGCAAGTATACATTGCCATAATTACTGTATAATTACATTTATTTATGCATATTTTATTTCTGTTATTTATTTTTTTATTTTCTTATTTTATTAGTCTATTTATTAATATTATGTATATTAACGTAGAGTTAAGAGACTACCCCATGACTTTGAGGCATCATTATGTTTCATTTGGCCATGACACAGGTGTTACACGAGTTGTGAGTTTCATATAGATCACAGGACTTGCGAATTGACTGATCATCAGTACGGATGGGATATGCGATAAGAATAATTGCTAATAGAGATATGCAAGAAGACTTAGTAGTTACTAGAGGTATTTGCGTATCATGGATGTGACACGTAAGTAGCATAGGGAGGGGAGAATAATCAGTAAGCGTATGTGACTCTTTTACACTTTCCCTTTATTTGCCCGTAAGTTCTGTCAAAGACGCGAGTCATTATGACTCCTTATATATACTGTAGGCCTATGATGATTGAAAGACATTATGCCCGAGGCCCCTGGATCTTTGAGAGAACTATGTCCATCTCATTATTTTAGCCAGATAGTCCATATGTGGTAAAGTTATTCTTAAACTGCATATCACTTAGAATGGTTAGGAACCTTATTGGATGTTTATTGCAGTTTATTTTGCCATACTTTTATGTATCTTGTTACGTCCCTCTGAAGACATAGTCCCTTTCCAGGTGTAGACGATCATGACTATTTGTAGGAGCACGGATCAAGACTTGCTACTTCTTTCTCTTTCGAGGAGGTCTTCCCTTCGAGCCTCTTTGATCATTAGATAATGTACTTATTATATTTTTTTTATATTCTAGTTTGGTAGTAGATTTGTCTCCACCCAACCATTGGTCTTTTTGTCTATTTCATACTTGGTTCATTGACATATTTTATTATTCATTTCTATTTGATTTTGTGGATGAGATTTTTATTGCATATGACTTGTGACATTATATACCACTTGTGAATTATTATTCATAATATAACGTATGTATGTGTTATAGTTTTCATATATTGGAGTTGCCATATACATACGACTGGTATTCTTACGTATTTCTAGTCCTACGTATTTTGGGACCGGGGCGTGAGATTTTTTGTGGTGGCCCATGAAGGTCGAGAGTATATTTTCTTGATTATATTACTGTACCGAGCAAGCCTGCATTTAGGATTAGTGTATAGGATCTCATCCACATATTTGACTTTATTCCTTGAGTATATTCCAAATTCTTGAACCTAATTATTTTCTCTCGCCTTTGAAATTATATGTACTTCTTCCCCCTGACCTCACTATCATTCTTCCTCACCTCTCTATACCCCGAAGGGATACACATACTTTTTTGATTATTTTGTGCATAAAATTTTCTATCAGAGTAGAAGTCCATGTTGTTAGAAGGTCTCAGAAGTTGACTAGGATGACATATATTTTAGGAAATAAACTAGAACATTGACCACTCAAATGCTTAGTATAAAGAATGAACCTTAAGCATTCAGTACATGTAAGTTGATTGACCCTTACCCTTGCTATATTTAGGCATGACTTGAGAGTAGTATAGATACTACTAGGTTTAGTTAAAAATATGACCAGATTGTTTGACTTTAGTATTGAGGAACCATTAGAAATTTGAGGTTTGATATTAGGACTAAACCTAACTTCCGTAGTAGAATAATTTAAGAGAATTGTAAATTTAGATTCTTGTCTTGGTATTAGAATAATAGTATCTTTGGAAACCAAGAGGAATAAACCAATACCTTAGTAGGATCAAGGGTACCCTATCTTCAGCCTATCAGATCCCCTAGAATCCATGATCATCGTTGATTCACATTTGAGTATTCATGAGTCACCGACCGTGCCATATCATCCAACATTGATTAACTATCATTCCTTTGTTATAACTTCCTTGTCGCTACTTTAAATCACCTAATCACTACAAGGCCCTGACTCTATTTCCATATCGTGTAAACCTAGGAGACTATCATATCATTACGAATACCATCTCCTCTTAGGAAATATGCTATTATCCAACTATTTATATACTTTCACATCTTGAGTTAATCCATCCACCAATAATTGATCAATTGTCATAGCTCTTAAAATAATTAAACCTAGTAAATAATTAGAACCTTTTTCCTTGACTATACCCTGAACACAGAAACTAGCATATTACATTCTCTTAGGACACCATGTTATTCATTTAAGTTACTTATCCCTTCTATCAATCATAGATCCCTTATCATGCTCTCTAATTGTTTGCACCTAGGAAATAATTAAAATCTTTCCTTGATTATACCCCGACTTCGATAACTTGCATACCATTTCCTCTTATCAAACCATTCTACCATCAAGTGTCTCTATTTATTTTTACATCATGTTTTTTCGTAACCTTAACTTTGATGCTTGTTATTTCGTGCGATGACTAAATATTTTTTCTTCATCTTTCAATTTGTGCCACGTTCGCTGAATCCAATAATATTGAGTATTTATTCTTCCAATTATTTCACTCATCCTTTTGAGGTTTACTCATTATTCTCCTACGTGACTCTTGCTATCTCTCTCCATAATCGTTGACCTTAAACGATAATGAAAATTAGATCGTGCCACCTTACCCTTCTAATTGTAGGTCAAGAAATCCTATTTATTATATTATGATTATGGTTATTTAGGATTATAGTCTGTTAATTTTAAATTCTGATTTTGTTGTTAATTATTAGAAATTGATAGACTGAGTTTGTTCTTTTAGGTTAGATTATGATTTTGTGATCATCCCTTAGTTTGAAATATAATTCCCTTTAGTTGATATTAATACCTTTTGTTCTATAAGAACTACTTATGATTAAAACTTAAGGATAAACACTTTCTTAGAAAGTCTTAATGTATTAGGGTATCATAATAGATCTCTCCCTTGTATACCTTAACAAGAGTTTCTAGTTTATTTACAAGAACAAGACTATTAATTTGAAGAGTATTATTGTGAGAAGTTGTATTGTAGAATTTCAATAAGATAATTACACCACTAGTTAAATTTTTATAAGTTGGGTAGTATATCTTACAACATAGAATCTCATAGACGTTAAAATACATCAATAGGGTATAATTGAACGACACCTAAATATATGCTAGCGTAAGGAGATAGTATTTGCTAGGACTGTAGAATTCTATCGGTCCGAACCCTAATTGGTCAACCATAGACTTAAACAAGAAGTTAGTATGTCAACTGTAGAGGTACAAACACTGGACGAGCCTTAGATTCTTGATGAACTTAAACTATTTGTACCTTCATTCATCATAAACCTATGTGCTTATATTTTGGACTATCCTAACTTATGCTGCTATTATAGCCTAGTTTTGCAAGATTATTCTTTTATCGGACTTGCTCATGACATATGTGTTATTGGGAACGCCCACTAATACATTGTTAAATTAGAATCAATATATTATGGTCTGATCAACCTAAGTGCACTTAGTTCACTCTTCATAAGACTATTTTACATGTATTGAGATATAGGTGAATACGATTATTAGACGAGTATACTTTCCCTCTAGACAGGTCAAATCATATCGTATGGTTACGTAACTGTACTTATAAGAGCCTGCGAATATGAATAGATAAAAATAGGATCTCAATCCACAAATGCCTTGACAACTCTCTTTTGAATTCTTCCATCGCTATTAAACTCATATTTGTATTCGATCACATCTTTCTTGAACTCTTTATTATTATTTTTCATCTTCCACAATTTTGGAAAGGCGAACGCTCATTCTTGATGGAAGTTTGACATATGGATAGTACTAGGTATATACCCCATAGGCAAATCGTATTACTAGGTTATTATCTTTTGTGATTAAGGGTGTATCACATATGATATAATCTTCGAGGACTAGTGAGCACTATTGAATGATTGAGGGATTTTTTTTCCTTAAGAGTATAGTCTTGTGTTTATGAAAGATTGGTAGATTCTAAGTTTGGTAGAAGTTGCATTATCGACTTGAGCTAAAATTTATATGAAGATAAAAATCTTAGATTGTCGTTAAGAAGGTAATCAAGTAAGATAATATTGAGAGATTTAATTTATTTTAATTTTGAGATTTTTTTTAGAAGAATGATTATGATTTATTTTTATGTGGAAACAAAACTTAATGATAAGGATTTGACTTTAAGGAGAAGAGTGTCTTATAGATTGAATTTTGAATTTTGATATATTGGAACAAACATTTATACTTTGAGTATATGATTTAAAATTTGAATATTGGAGGTTGAATCATCGATTTAAATTTTTGAGGGTAAAAATAAAATTTTTAATTTGAACATTGATGAATTAGATTTAGTTTTTTTTTAAAATTTGGGGATTGTTTTGAATATTAGATTTTGAGTGATGAATCATCAATTTAAGATTTAATAGATGGAAATTACGTTTAAGAATTTGATGACTATGAAATTCTTAGAATTTAAACTCGGAATAAGATTTGATTGAATAGATTTTTGAAGGAGATTAAGATAGCTTGAATCTTGATTTGTAATTTAATTTTGGTTAATTAAATTTTGAGGAGGTTATACTAGATTTGACTTGGATTTAAATTTTGATTATTTGAAATTGAGAAGAGATTATGATCGATTGAATTTAAATTTAATTATTGGTTATTTTAATTTTGAGGAGATTATGATAGATTTGATTTAGATTTAGATGTTGTTATTTAATTTTTAGAAGATTATGGTTGACTTGACTTAGATAAGAATTTTAAGAATTTAAAATTTGACGATTTTGGGAGTACAAATATAGAAAATAGTGACTATAGAGAATTTATTGAATAGAGAGACACCCTTTTAGATCATTAGATTATAAAGAGCTCATGGTCGTTCATGTATCCTAAAAGTGATAGTTCTTTCTCCATTTCATCAATACCTCTTCCGTTTTGGGTACTCATCTCCTCTATTGTATTCTTCGCATCATCAATTTCATGTGCAAGTTTTTCTTGTACTGAAATTTATTCGTGCCATATTACCCTACTTAAAGTCGACCAGACTGATCCTTAGGATTTAATGCATGGGTTACATCTTTTCCTTTCCGAGATTGTACTCAACTCATTTCTACCATATAGCCTTCTCTTATTATAAAATCGTGCCTTAATTTTAATTTCGAGGACGAAATTCTTATAAATTTGGTAGAATATAAACTCCCCTAATTTTTATAATTAAAATAAGTAATTTAAATAGGAATTTTGGATTAATAATAGTAATAATAATAATAAATACTAGTAGCCTTTTATAATGAGAATAACAATAGAAATATAATTTAAAATAATAATAATAATAATAATAATAATAATAATAATAATAATAATAATAATAATAATAATAATGTTATTATTATTAATAATAATTAGATAAAAGAAAAAAAGGTTTTTAAAAAAAAAGCAAAAGAAAAGAAAAAATTGAAACAAAAAGAAAAAGAAAGAAATAGAAAAGAAAATAATACAAAATAAATAAATAAATAAATAAATAAAAAACCTTAACTTAAACCATTCCCTAACCTACCCTTCCCAGACTCTTACGACTCTACCCGCGGCCCATGAGTAGACCGACGTCCCCTCCCATCTCTATATATAAATATACATGTAAAGGTAAACCCTAACACAAAAACCTAAAACCTAACCCTACCCCCTGCCGGCAACCCCCTGGCTGTCGCGAGTACCGCCGCCGGAGCGCCGCAGCACCGTCGGCGCATTCGTACGACAGAAACGGCAGTAGCATTGCAGTGACAGTAGCCCCACAAGCCTCTCTTCGCAGGTATCCATCTCTCTCATCTCTGCTTCATTTTACGAGATGTTTTTTCGTACACGCTCACAACATGACCCTCTAGGAATACCTTCAAGTGGAACAAATTTTGGAACCTTGGATTGAACGAAAAGTTGACTCAAAGTTGACAAAAAACTTGTTTTCGAAACTGCACAAAAAATAGTCCAACTACCTTACTTTGCACTCAGTTTTCTCCCAAACCATGCATGTTTTTCAAAATTTACCTAAAGGCGTTTATTGACAACATATAGGACAACAAAATCCTTCTTTTAGTTTTAATCCACTTGGTGTATTCATCGAATAAAACCTTTTCAAATTTGGATAAATACTATGTTTTCATAAATTAAAATTTTGTGATACGGAGAATGCCCTACTAAACGGGACAATCTTATCTCGAACCAATTACACCGAAAGGCACATATGTTATATCATGACGTGTGGGCTTTCGCAGTAGTTAATTTGGGAGTGTGTGCACGATAGATTCAACCCATATCCGTAAAAAGTCCTTTACATCGGTGTTTTACTAATTTCCTTATTAGTTTGTGTGCAGTAATCGGATCGCCACAAAACTTGTGCCACTGGACTCGCCGCGTTTGACCAGTCCTATGAGCCAAGTTTGTCTGATTTCGATTCTGTCGATGAATCACCTTTTTATGGGCCCTACGATTCGACTTGACAAGTAATTTTGTGATCAACTCGTCGGAATCCAAAACTGGATATATCATTGATTTTGTTTCATTGATTATGATTTATTTTACCTAAAATTTATCCTATTTAGAGACCTTTATCTTTGGCACGCATTTTGGCACAAAGTGGCCCACAAGTAGACACCGCTTTGACCAAAAATTACCATTTTAGCCCATGTGTCCAAATTGGACGAATGGATAGTATTTTCTGACTATCTCGCTTATTTAGGGACTGTTTATGATGTCTATTTCAGCATTCGGAGACGTTGTTTCAGCTTCCGTATTTTATCGTTTATTATACTTATTGTCTTGTATTGTTTCAACACTAAACCACTGCCAGTCAAGTATACCTTACCACGATTACTATTTATTTACATTCATTTATGCATGTTTTATTTTTGTTATTTATTTTCTTATTTTCTTATGTTATTAAACCGCGCGTCCAAGAAGACTTGGGTGCAACGATAAAATGCGTCTTTATTTGTCCATTTATTGATATTATGCATATTGACTTAGAGTTAAGAGACTAATCCATGACTTTGAGGCATCATTATGTTTCATTTGGCTATGACATATTTGTTACACGAGTTGTGAGTCTCATATAGATCACTGGACTTGTGTATTGACTGATCATCAGTACGTATGGGATGTGCGAAAGGAATAACTGCTAATAGTGATATGCTAGAAGACTTAGCAGTTACTAGAGGTATTTGTGTATCATGGATATGACACGTTAGTAGCATTGGGAGGGAAGAACAATGAGTAAGCGTATGTGACTCCTTTATGCCTTTTCTTTATTTGTCCGTAAGTTCTACCGGAGATGCGAGTCGTTATGACCCCTTATATATACTGCAGGCCTATGACGATCGAAAGACGTTATGCCCGTGGCCCCTGGATCTCCGAGAGAACTATGTCCATCCCATTATTTTAGCCAGATAGTCCATACGCGAGAATTTTTTTCTTAAACTATATATTACTTAGAATGGTTAAAAACTTTATTGGATGTTTATTGTATTTTATTATGGCATACTTTTATGTATCTTGTTATGTCCCTCTGAGGACCTGGTCTCTTTTCAGGTGTAGACGACCATGACTACTTCCAGGAGCACGGATCAGGACTTGCTACTTTTTTCTCTTTCTAAGAGGTCTTCCCTTTGAGCCTCTCTGATCATTAGATGATGTACTTATTATATTTTCTTTTATATTCTAGTTTGGTAGTGGATTTGTCTCCAACCAACCATTGGTCTTTTCGACTATTTCATACTTGGATCATTGATATATTTAATTATTTATTTTTATTTGTTTTGGATGAGATTAGTTTTGTCTGTGACTTATGAAATTATATACCACTTATGAATTATTATTCATAATACAGCATACATATGTGTTATGGTTTCCAAATATTGGAGTTTTTATATACATACGGCTGTCATGCTTATGTATTCATAGGCCTATGTATTTTGGGACTAGAGCGTGGCAATAGGCATCATGAGCAAGTCGATATTGGGTTTTGCGAGCCGATAGGCGCCGTTGGAGAACACAGATTCTACGATGAACGGGTCCTCCCATTTAGGTTAGAATTTACCAGCCGTCTTTTGGGTCAAAACTATCGGTCTTCTTACTGCCAAGAAGAGGTCACCCGCTTGGAAAGTTCTCTTCTTGACCCGTTTGTCGAAGGCTTATGAGAGGCGCGCTTGGTACAGCTCAATGCACTGTTGAGCTAATAGTCGCCTTTCGTCAAGTTCTTCGAAATCTTGTAGCCGTCAGCGGTAATTGTCGTCATTTGTCAACTTGTTGGAAAGGGCCACCCGGAGTCAGGGAATTTAGACATCGAGGGGAAGGATGGCTTCGCTCCCGTAGACCAAGGAGAATGGTGTACTGGCAGTTGGTGTCTGGACTATTGTGTGATAGGTCCAAAGACACTCGTCCAACATCTCATTCCAGTCGTATTTATTGGATGACACAAACTTCTTGAGTAGCTTTATGATGGTCTTATTGAATGCTTCTGCCAGACCATTTGCTGTTGGGTTGTAGGCGATCGAGGCTATATTATAGATTTGATTTTTGTCACAAAACTGGTAGAATATGTGGCTTGCAAACTGTGGACCATTATCGTGGATGATCCTCTGTGGCAAGCCAAAGAGGTATATAATGTGATGCTTAACGAAGTTGATCACGTTTGATGTCTTTACTTTAGAGAGTGGAAGAGATTTCGTCCACTTGGAGGAGTAGACGGTGATAGCCAAGGTGAACCGATGTTCCTTAGACAAGAATGGACTTATCAGTCCTATGATATCCATTCCACATGCTTCGAATGGCTAAGATGCTACCATTGGGGGTAAGAATTCCGAGAGCTGGCGGATGAAGTCTGTATGGATCTGGCACATGCGATATTTTCTTGCATAGTCAACTACATCTGCTACCATTTTTGGCCAGTGTAACCCGTCCTGCAAAGATGATCCTGTAACTTCGGACCAGGTTGATGTGCGTCACAGACCCCATCGTGAGCTTCACGGAGTGCTTACTTTGCTTCTATATTCGATAAGAATCATAACAGAAGCCCATTATAGGAATGCCGATATAACATTTTAGTAGCCGCATCATGCTAGAACCAGAGGGAACTTCTCCTGATTGAAGTTGCCTCCTTTGGGTCCTTAGGTAGGATCCCATAGACTACGTATTCGATGAATAGGAGTATCCGATCTTGGTTGCTGGTGTCTGTCTCCACTGAATAGCTCTGACACGTGCTGAGGTTGTTTTTCGGGCAGACTAGTTCTTGGCTGACCATAGTGATCAGTTCATGAGTATTGAACTGAATGGCCAAATTGGCTCCGAGGCCGGCCAAGGCGTCTGTCTCTATATTCTGCAGTCGGGGTACGTGCTCTATAAAGAAGCACTCGAAAGTAGAAATTATACTGCGTACGACTTTATGGTAGGGGATTAAATCTTCGTGCCGGACATCGTACTATCCCTGAATTTGACTAACGATCAGCTTTGAGTCACCATATGCCTCCAGGTATCCCACCACTACTTCTTTAGCGAGTTAGAGTCCAATAATAAAAGCTTTGTACTCTGCTACATTATTGGAGCATGGTATTGTGAGAGAGTAAGCGTGATGTATGACTAAATCATAGGGGAAATCAGTATTATCCCAACCCCAGCGACGATATTGCCTTTGGATCCTGTTCTTGAAGCACCGTCAAAGAACATTTGCTAGACGATTTCGCATGTGGTCGTATTTGAGTCCACTACTTCATTTGGGATCTCATCATAGAGCTTTGAGGTTTCTGGCACTGGATAAGCTGCCAGAAAATTGGCCAATGCTTGGCTCTTGACAGCGTTCTGCGAAAAGAATACCATGTCGTAGGGCGACAATAGTATCGTCCAGATAGCCAAGAGGGAGTTAAGCAACCCTGGCTTTGTCATAAGAACCCTGAGAGGGTTAACTCATGAGATAACATGGATTGTTTGTCCAGCCATGTACTGTCGAGTCTTTTGGATAGCAAAGACCAGAGCAAGACATTCATTCTCAACAGGGTTGTACCTATGCTCTATGCCGACCATTATTCTGCTAAGATAGTAGATGGCCTGCTCATGACCTGCATCACTCTTCTGGGCTAGAAGAGCACCGAGGGAGTGATCCATCGCATACACATATAGCAAGAAGGGTCTTCCCATAACGGGGGCCACCAAGACTGGGGGACTTGTAAAATATCTCTTGATG
The DNA here is from genome assembly GCA_036927795.1 of Iris macrosiphon. NCBI lineage: Eukaryota > Viridiplantae > Streptophyta > Magnoliopsida > Asparagales > Iridaceae > Iris > Iris macrosiphon. The sequence continues at coordinate 102,696,790 of JAYESA010000008.1, read as the reverse complement.
TTGTCGAATGTCTTCTGGCATTCTTTGGTCCAAATGAAGGAGTCCTCCTTCTTCATAAGCTGAGTAAACGGCGGACAACGTCCAGAGAGATTTGATATGAACCTCCCGATGTATGCCAACCTTCCTTGAAGGCCGCAAAGTTCCCTGAGGTTCTTCGGTGGGTGCATTTTATTGATTACTTTGGTCTTGTCAGGGACTATACGAATGCCCTTTGAAGTTATGATGAAACTTAGGAACTTGCCATTAGAGACTCCCAGGAAGGACTTGGTAGGTTTCATCTTCAGCTAGTGCGTCTGTATTAGATCGAATACCGTCCTTAGATCTTAGAGGTGGTCATCTTGGAAGCGACTTTTGACAGTGATGTTATCGACATAACACTCAACTGTCTTACGCAGATCTTCGCGGAAGATGGTGCTCATAGCTCACTGGTATGTAGCACCTATGTTCTTCAGACCAAAGGGCATGACTGTGTAGCAATATACCCCTATTGGTGTTCGAAATAACATATGCTTCTCTTCGTCTTGGATATCTTTATCTGATTATAGCCCAAAAATCCGTCCATGAAGGACAAACACTCGAAGCCACATGTGTTATCGATCATAATGTCTGTTATCGAGAGGAAAAACTTGTCCTTCGGGCATGCCTCATTTAGATCATGGAAGTCAATGTAGAACCGAATCTTTTCGTTCTTTTTTATGATGGGCACAATATTGGCTACCCAATATAGAAGTTATTCATCATAGATGAATCCACTAGCTATCAGTTTATTTACTTCAGCCTCTATGGCGTTCATAATGTCTGGACGAAACCGCCATTATTTTTGCTTTACTGGCTTAGCATTTGGCAAGATATTAAGCTTGTGGACTGCGGTCTGGGGATCTAATCCTGGCATATCCTCATAGATCCTAGCAAAGACATCGATATACTCCCTTATGAGTTGTAGTAGGGATTCTCAATCTTTATCGGACATACTTTTGTTGATGAAGATCGGTTTAGGGGCGGATTTATCGTCCAAATTGACTTGTATGACTTTGTCCTCTATGGGAGGTTCTTGTTGCTCGAACCGTAGCTCACACTATGCGTCCAGGCGTTGGGCCCATGGCTCAACCTCGAAGGTTTCAAGTGGGTCATCGTCGTCTTCTTCTGGGTGAGCGGATGCCATATTGACATATATCGCCTTTTTAAGCATGTCTCATATGCTTTTATCGGAGTCCCAAGTGGAGGATTCTGAATAATAAGAATATACTTCGCCCTCCTCCTCCGAGTCTTTGGGAGTAGATGGTGGTGTAACGTACCCTAGACCGTGTCAAGTTTTATGGTAGTAATCCTCAGACTTGCCTACAGGAGTGAGGAGACGCAGGGGAAGTCATCGTGCTTTACCATAATTCAGGCCTCAGTCGCTTTTAAGATCATAATCCATCTTCTGGATAAGATCCCTGGCTTGTGAGATGTAGCAGTATATTTGCATCCTTTCGCTTTCAGGTTCCGGTTCTTGTTCCTCTGGGATGAAGGATCGAGGACATTTTATTCTGCCAAAGATAATAGTTTTGTCTTTCCTCCTCCTCACTGGCACTATGAAGTAGGAGTTTTGACTAAGAAGAATTCGGTTCACTTCATGGGTAGTCACCTATGTATGCAACTGCAGGCCTAGACCGTGCTCTAAAAAGTGTAATGCACTTAAATGTGTGACATCAGAGTAGTTCAAAAATAAACCTTTATTCACGAAGTAAGGTATCTTTTATGTGGGAATTATATCATCTTGGAAAGTAACATCAGCATGAACATCTGTGTATTCCTCCAGTTCATCTTTCCCGGGCTCCGTGAGTGACGGCTTCGGAGGTCTCTTGCGAAGTTTTACACCAGTGGTTCAAAAGTAGTAGCAGGTACAAGATCTTCTTTAGGTGGTCGATTTTGCCTTCATAGGCGAATGACCAAGGGTTCCGGGGGCTTTATGTGCACCTTCACCATAAGGGGAGGAGTTGTGTCAGGGGCACGTCCTTTGAGATGGACCCTCAAGGGTTCGTCCGATGTTGTGCTGGCTTCCACTTCATCGTCAGCATCATTGCCACTTTTATCTTGGTGGACTTGCTTGTAGAGGATTGATTCAGAGTAATATGCCTCGACCCCTTTGAACGGATCAACGTCGACAAACTCTATCTTGACAAAGCCATGATCATCGACGTACTTTAAGCACTGGTACAGGGTTGATGGTACAATCATGTACTCGTGTATCCACGGACCCCCCAACAAGATGTTATATGATACATATATGTCTATGACGTAGCTAGTGACCTTTGTTTTGAAATCGTTGATCTGATATTTCAAAAGAATCTTACCTAGAGGGTAGCTCCTTTCAGTGTTGAAGCCACTGATGGCACTATTGGTTGCTTCCAGCCGGTGTATTGGGATGCCCAGGGTATGAAGCAAACTTTACAAGATGATGCAGATGGATAAACCATGGTCGATGTGTATCTGGTCCACCTTGATGGCGCCGATATAGCCTGTGTAATATAGGGGGTTATCGTGCATATTATTCTTTAGCAACACATCCTACTGCGAGAACGTTATGATGGGTATCACCTCCATCATATTATTGCAATAAGGACATGCATTAGGTTCTTATTTGGCCGTTTGACCTGCGCCAGGTAGGTGTCGGCATTATGTAATACCTCGCTGAGAGCATCATGAGGGTCTTTATAGAGTCAGAGAAGCTCAAACAGTAACAATTTACTGGGTTATTTGCCATTTGTGCCAAGATATCGAAGTTGTAGGGCTTTTCGAGCCCTTGAGCCTTTTCTTTGTGTAACGGTTTATCGAAGCAGGTCTCTTTCTGCTTCAGTTTGTTTGCTGTTGAGGGTTGAGACAGACCCAAATTATATATAGTAGGTGGAGGAAGGACATCCTCGGGGGCATTATAATCACACTGGTAGGCGAGGCCCGACCATGTTGCTCATGCTAATGCTTTCTCGGTCGAGAAGAAACCATATGGTAGGCTTTGGACTTCTTTCCCTTAAAGTTGGAGGTAGAAGACAACGCTTGCTATGTCACATCTTGAATGAGATCTAGGTGAACTCGCATGACCTCGTCCCGGGGTGTGCTAAGTGGTACCAGCCTAGCTTCTTGGTTGCGAGTTGGAGGAAGGTTGACAACCTCCATCATTGCCCTCGAAATCAGGACAACACCATCCTGGACCTCCGTTGCTGAAAAGTCACCAAACTAGAGAGATATCATATTGGCAATGACAGTCTTGTATTCGAAGTCCAAGTTAAGGGCTTTGGTATTAAGCAAGTGCTGGATGTATCGATTCAGTGTATAGCAATCCTTCGTTGAAGAGTGGATATACCGGTGGTAGTGGCAGTACTTGGGGTCATCGACCTTGTCTGCCTTCTCAGGACGTTTGATATCGAAAAGCCGAAGCTGGTTGCCTTCATCAGTATGTCGATGATCTCCATGACATCTTCATCTTCGAAGGAGTAAGTTTTCCTCGATTTTGGAGCCTCTACGGACTTTTGCTCGGGCTTCTTGGCTAGATTGGCAATAAGGGTCTGCTTCTCTTTCTCGTCACGGCTGCTATTGCCGCTGTTGCTGTTATTATTTTTGTAAGGATATTTCCTCCTATCGTCAGATATGGAGATTTGTATGCCAATCAGTCGGGCATCATTTACCTTCCTGTCATACCCGTTCCCAGATTTGGTATTTTTAAAATTTATGATATTTAAAATTTTTCCTGTATATGTATTCATACTGTATTTACATATTAGTTCATGTTTTATATATTATATTTATTTAATTGTATTCCTGTTTATTGTGGGAGTACCCGAGACCAGTAGTGAACATATTAGCAATTACCATGGACCCGTGCTAGGACCCGTATATAGGATGGATACCAGACCAGGTTCACTCTTGGAACCACTAAGCCTAATTTGGATGGTTGAGATTTGTTTGGAGAGTTTCATGACTTAATCTTAGGGCTAACCTCATTTCTCCACTTGGTATATATATGTAATTTTCTCTCTCCTCTCTCATTCTTTCTCATTTCCACTTTCCTTCTTCTTTCTTCTTCCTCTTTCCCTCAAGAGCTCCCTTTGACCAAAATCTTAAGCCCTATCCCTAGACTTGGTTCAAGGAAAAGGTTTGTTAGTCCACCAAGGCAAGTACATCTTGCTCAAAGTGGTAAAACCATTCATTTTTGACTTTTTATATATATATGTGTTTATATGTTGTTTTTAAAATATATTTGTTGAAAAATATTCTTCTTGAGTTCCTGATCATATTTAGTTCTTAGAATTTTTGGTTTTAATGTGTAGATCTGTGTAGATCTAGTTTTAAGTTTATGGTTTTTATGTGTTCTTTGAGTTTTCCTTGGTTTTGAACTACTAAAGCTTAGTGTTTTCAAAAACTAGTTGTTCTTTATATTAGAGCATTTCATTTCGAGCATTTTGACTTTTTTTTTACTGGATTCAGAGTTAAAATAAAGTTCTTATGAAGAATTTTTTTTGGGTTTTTTGGAGCTTTTCCCGCTATGGCTGAACTTGCTGTCTGGAGAAGATGAAGTTCGCATGCGCCGATGAACATATGAGGCTGAGAATGCCATACGGTCCGAGAGGGTTATACGTCCTAAACTCTTGCCGCATACTGACAGCATGTGTCCATCTTGTTGGACGCATGACTATTGTTTACACAAGTGTCCTTGAACACCTTGTGCTTTCACTTACTGAACAAATAGGAAATTTGCTAAGTCCTAGAGAACTCCATGCGGCCAGCTTTTTTATGCGGCCAGTTCGTCCATGCGGCCACTATTTTCTTGGATGCACAGATCTGAACCATTGGCACTTATTTCTATTTGGTTGTCCTTTCTTCCTGACACACTTTATGGCTTGTCACCTTAGTCATATCAGCCACTTTATGTCACATTACTGACACTTTATTTATTTAACTGTCACTTCAATACTTGTCCCAAGGAGTAGACTTAATCCTGAGCATGCGGCCAAGTGACCCTTGAGCTTATCTATGCCGCCATCTCATACATGCGGCCAGCTCGTTCATGTGGCCAGCTTGTCCATGCGGCCAGCGCGTCCATCCGGTCAGTTGCTCATGTGCCTCATCAGTGCATGCGGCCTGACCCATATGGCAATCTATGCGTGCACTTCTCATGCGCATATGTGATCCTATGTGACCTTAGTAATCTATGTACATGTTCCATGATTTCTCGGGTTTAATTATTTTATTTGGAATATTTCTTATCGTACCCTATGTGGTTGATCGTGGCTTTTTGTTGTGTTATTCTAAGGAAGAATGGACTTAATAACCAGGCTGTGCTAGAATTGACTATGTGTATAGTATGTTTATATGCTGTAGTAGACCATGTGATAACCTGGAGTAAACTCAGATTAGTAGGTAACTTATCCTTTGTTCGTCTGATAGAGTGAGGGGTATAGTTCTGCTTGGGATACGATCTGCAATTTTGTTCCTTATTTGGTTTAAGGATTGTGGGTCTGCTTCAGAGTAGTTCATATTTTTTTCCTTACTCACGTTCGGCGGCATAATCATTAATTCATGGATTTCATAATTTAGACTTCCAATTGATCGATAGTCGGTGTACCTAATTTGAGGAGATTATATTTGAACCAAGTATCCCCATGTGATAAGACTCATATGATCAACTGCAAGTTTGGTGATTGGACTCGAATACTGTATCCATACTGATATTACTATTGCCTGATAATGTTAATGATTTAATGTGTGTCGAGGTACGGCACATCTTGTCACGTGTTAAGTGATTATATTTGGATTGTACATCTAGAATGCCGCCAAATTCCTAAATGTGTGATATTATAAATATATATATATTGTTTCCCCAGCACGAGTATAATAAGCGAGTCAACTACCAAAGAGTGGCTAGGATATTTGATTGTATGAATGTTGTATACACGCTCGGGTGATTCCAGATTTGACTTCCATGGATTCTTATCTAGCATGCTTGTACTTTGTATGATATCTTAAGGTAAATTCTCATGTGATTATGCCTTGAGATTTCAACAACAACATAGGGATAATTATATAACTAAAAGTGGTAGTAACATTGGGAGAGAACGGTATCCCAAGATCATGCCAATGCACCTTCCCACAGAGATTCATTCTAAGTGTGCTATGGGCTGGCCACCACAGATACTATATATCATCTACCTTAGTGGAGTACAGTATCTGACTATTATAATACCGAGCCACTATTTCACTATAGGAACACTGGAACCACTACTTCCATGTTTTTAGCGCGTTGGCCTTACAGGGGACTGGTGCATCCTGCAAGTGCCTGTTTTATTTATTTGGTTCGGTTAGCTCATGTTCAAAAATATCGTGATCTAAGGATACTTATTATATAGTATCTCTGAGATAACTCAAACTCTATATAACAAGCAATATGATTGATTGGCCGATCGAATAGTGTATGTTCATGTTGTCTATGGACCTGATATATTACGGTACGACAGTACAACCCTTATCCTTGTTTGGTTTTAGGGTTGCGCCAATGTGTCACAATAGGTCATGTACCGAAGCTTTATATTATATCTATATCTTAGCTTGTATTATGGCATATGTGCTCTGGATTATATTGATGTGTTATATCTTTATCGTGTTCATAATTGGTTAGTCATAACCTGTCTCAGAGTAGTACGACACCTTTTATCCTTGTTTGGTTGTAGGGGTATCCTACTGCTCCGATGAAAGGTCATACGCTTGTCGTTATGGCATAAACTTTCCTATTTTATGTACCTTATTAGTTTTGCTTCATTCACTTGTGCTCCTTTGTGGTACTTGCTATTGGGGGCCTAACCCCACTGATTTTGTTTGGCCAGGTTTAGTAGCAGTGCCCGAGGATCCTGTCATGTATTTGACCGATGGCGCACACTAGGAGGATGTCCGCCGAGGAACTTGAGTGGGTTTCCTCTTCCCCACTATGAGTATCATTTTGTATTACCTTTTTTGCGTTTAGCCGACGAAACCTGTTAGACGGTTCATCTGGACATTAGTTCCTCTACATGATTGTAAATTATTTATACTGCGGCTAACTTACAGTCATGTACTCTTGACAATGCACTAGTGTACCATCCTATATAACTAGTTTTATGATCATTCTAATAAAGCGTCAAGCCTAACAACTTTATCTTACATGTTCATTCTTATTATTCTTGGTTGATGATTGAGATATAGATGTTCTTGACCCTAGGTGACTTGTTTATAGTATGCACCCCCTTCTATCTAGACAACTTTAGCACATTGTGGCTTACTTTCGTATCCTGCAATGTGTGGTTGGTTGAGTCACCTTCTCGCTCTCTAGTATTCTGGTTTTAGGGAGTGACAAGGTTTTAGTGGTAACCCATATAGGTCCATCTTTTCAGACTTGTGGGGTATCATGATCATAGGAGTCTCAATCAACCATGATCCTTCTTCAAATTCTGAATTCGTCCTCTTCAATACTCAGCTTGAATTCTTTCAGATTGATTGCTTCCTTGTTCCTTCTCGTCCTGTTCTTGATATTTCTTGTGCTCTTATTTAGGGCTTCTCCTTCGCCCGATGCTGCAGCAACAAGAGAAGCAGAGTTTCCTGTAAAACAAAATCCTGTGGATCCCTAGCCAAGGATCCGCGTTGAGCCCATGATGAATGGAACAAAGCAACATGCTCCAAGTGTTCTCGTACCTCCCGCAGTACCGGTACTACTGGATATCCCGGCCTTGCTAGGGATTATCCGTAGATTATTGGCTGCCAAACAACACCAGATAGAGGTTTAATAATAATAACAACAACAACAACATCAGTAATAACATCTCCAGCAGCAAGAACAAAATGTCATGTTAAACCAAGGATTGCAGGCAACCCTAGAACAAGGCGGGAGAACAGATTCTGGGGCATCTGTTAGATTTTGTAGATTGAACCCCAGATATTTCGATAGCACAGAGGACGCAATCATGACCGACGATTGGCTCAAGGATATTGAGATCATTCTGATAGCAGCTAAGGTTTCGGCCAAGAAATAAGTTGACCTGGTTCGCCTACCACTCCAAGATTTGGCAAGAGATTCGTGGGCTACGATGGAGGTAGGATTGAAGCATCATATTTTATGGAAGGATTTTAGGACCTGGTTCAGGGCAACATAATTTGGGATTATGGCTCAGTGTGAGTAGCAACAAAGGTTCATTAACCTCAAGCAAGCTAGAAGGATGGTAGACGACTATGCGATAGAATTTCTTTGACTTAGCAGATTCGCTCCGACCATGGTAGCAACTAAGTTAGAGAGAGCAATGAGGTTCTAGCAGGAACTTCACTTGGATATCTTGTACATAGTAGAGGTGTATGACTACCAGACCTTTGAGGCAGTATTGATAGCAGCCAAGAGGGTTGAGCTTACTTCTCAAAGGATGGAATCAAGAAGAGTGGATCAAAATAGGCCTCATGGACAAAACAATAAGGGAGGACCAGCAACTGACATTCGTATTCATGATTTGGCACCTCGGGGGCCAGTGGCATCTGATGAGACAATGATAACTTGGCAACAACAGCCGAGACAACATCAACAACGTCCGATGAATCCAGTAGGATGTACCTATTATGGAAAAAGAGGTCACAATCAGGATGTATATAGATGGCAAGTAAAAGATGCTTGAGGTGTGGGTTTCGATCACATGATAGCTATTTGCTCACAAATGCAGAGGCAGGGAGAACCGTATCAATAATTCCCAGCATTGCCAGCTCCAGGAGCAGTTCCGTATCAAGAGACAGTTTTAGCAGTTCGACCGTTAGCCCAACGTCCGATGTTGACACAAGCACAGGTGTTCCACCCGAGACAACGTCAGTTTGGTCAGCAGAGACATCCTCATGACAGAGTTCCAGCAGCCCCGAGATGTGAGCAAGCTGAGTTTGGCATGCTAAAACAGATGTTAGCAGAAGGTTGTCAAATTGATGGTGAGATTTGAGTTCATCCAGTTTTATCTATCTTTTGGGTTTCGTATATTTGGTGAGTGAAGGTGATCTTTTGTCTCACTCATCTGCCTTCGTATCTCGTGATACATGATGTATGTCATATGTTCCGAATACGAAGGTACGTCATGGGAAGAGTCATATTCTTGACTAAGTCGTTGGTACTGATTTATCTTGAGACTTGATCCCTGTCTATTTTTGGAAGTCAGCATAGGCCAGCGAGGACGGGTTCCTATTTTGATCAACTCGGAAGACATATGTACCTGTATGCCTCTAGTTCTTTTCTTTTCTTTTGATTGTGTGGATTACTTGCGCCTTTATTTATATTGCTCTTATTTTTATTGCCTGCCTATTTCATTATGCTTGGTATTTAGTTAGCTGTAGTTCATGAGATCTAGTAGTTCATGAGGTTTTCTGGATCATGAGTTTCCTGATTGGATTATGGGTTTCCTGCTTGGTCTATGAGTTTTCTTGCTTGGTGATCATCTCTACAAGCCTAGCTAATTCCGAAGATGGAGTTTTTCTAAGGTGGTAGAGATGTCACACCCGTTCCCAGATTTGGTATTCTTAAAGTTTATGATATTTAAAAATTTTCCTGTAGATGTATTCATGTTGTATTTACATGTTGGTTCCTGTTATATATGTTGTATTTATTTAATTGTATTCTTATTTATTATGGGAGAGTATCCGAGACCAGTAGTGAACACCTTGGCAATTACCATGGACCCGTGCTAGGACCCGTATATAGGATGGATACCAGGCTCGGTTCACTCTTGGAACCACTAAGCCTAATTTGGATGGTTGAGATTTGGTTGGAGAGTGTCATGACTTAATCCTAGGGCTAACCTTATTTCTTTACTTGGTATATATATATAGTTTTCTCTCCCCTCTCTCATTCTTCCTCATTTCCACTTCCCTTCTTCTTTCTTCTCCCTCTTTCCCTCAAGAGCTCCCTTTGACCGAAACCCTAAGCCATATCCCTAGACTTTGTTCTAGGAAGAGGTTTGTTAGTCCACCAAGGCAAGTACATCATGCTCAAAGGGGTGAAGCCCTTTGAATATATATATATATATATATGTTTATATGTTGTTTTAAAATTGTTGGAATTTTTTTTCTTGAGTTGCTGATCATATTTAGTTCTTGGAGTTTTGGGTTTTGATGTGCAAATCTTTATAGATCTAAGTTTCAAGTTTAGAGTTTTTATGTGTTCTATGATTTTTTTTTTGTTTTGATCTACTAAAACTTAATGTTTTTAAAAACTAGTTGTTTCTTATGTTAAAGCATTTTATTTCGAGCATTTTGGCTTTTATTTCACTAGATTCAGAGTTAAAATAAAGTTTTTATGAAGAAAATAATTTTTGAATTTTTTGGTGCTTTTTTTGCTATGGCTGAACTTGCTGTCTGGAGAAGGCGAAGTTCGCATGTGGCCATTGAGCATATGCGGATGAGAGTGCCATCCGGCCGAGAGGGTTATGCGGCCAGAACTCTCGCCGTATACGGATAACATGTGTCCATCTTGTTCGACGCATGACTACTATTTACACAAGTGTTCTTGAACACCTTGTGTTTTCACTCACTGAACGAATGAGAAATTCGCTAAGTCCTAGAGAACTCCATGCGGCCAGCTTGTCCATGCGGAAATCTCGTCCATATGGCCACTATTTTCTTGGACGCATGGCTCTGAACCGTAGGCACTTATTTCTATTTGGTTGTCCTTTCTTTCTGACACACTTTATGGCTTGTCACCTCAGTCACATCAGTCACTTTATGTCACATTACTGACACTTTATTTATTTGACTGTCACTTCAAAACTTGTCCTAAGGAGTATACTCAACCCTGGGCATGCGGCCAAGTGACCCATGTGGCCATCTCGTCCATTCGGCCAGCTTGTCTATGCCGTCAGCTTGTCCATGCGGCCAACTTGTTCATGTGTCCAACTTGTCCATACGGCCAACTTATCCATGCGGCCAGTTGCTCATGCGCCTGATCAGTGCATGCGGCCTTACCATGCGGCAATCCATGCGTGCACTTCTCATACGCGTATGTGATCCTATACGACCCTAGTAATCTATGTACACGTTCAACGATTTATTGGATTTAATTATTTTATTTAGAATATTTCTTATCGTACCCTATATGGTTGATTGTGGCTTATTGTTGTGTTATTCTAAGGAAAAATGGACTTAGTAACCAGGCTGTGCTAGACCTGGCTATGTGCTAGAACTGACTATATGCATAGTATGTTTATATGCTGGAGTAGACCATGTGGTAACCTAGAGTAAACTCAGATTAGTAGGTAACTTATCCTTTGTTCTTCGAAAAGAGTGAGGGGAGTAGTTCTGCTCAGGAGATGATCTATAATCCCGGTCCTTGTTTGGTTTAAGGACTGTGGGTCTGCTCCAAAGTAGTTCACACTTTTTTCCTTACTCATGTTCGGTGGCATAATCATTAATTCATGGATTTCATAATTTAGACTTCCAATTGATCGATAATTGGTGTACCTAATTTGAGAAGATTATATTTGGACCAAGTGTCCCCATGTGATAAAACCCATATGACCAACTGCAAGTTTTGTGATTAGACTCGAATACTATATCCCTGCTGATACCAGTATTACCTGATAATTGTTTATGATTTAATGTGCGCTGAGGTACGACACATCTTGTCACGTGTTATGTGATCATAATTGGGTTGTGTATCGAGAATGCCTCCAAATTCCTAAATGCATGATATTATAAATATAAATATTGATTCTCCAGCACAAGCATAATAAGCGAGTCAACTACCAAAGCGTGGCTAGGATATATGATTATATGAGTGTTGCATACACGCTCGAGTGTAGCCAAATTTGACTTTCATGGATTCGTATCTAGCATGCCTGTACTTTATACGACATCTTAAGGGAAATTCTTATGTGACTATGCCTTGAGATTTTAACAACAACATAGGGCTAATTAAGTAACTAAAAGTGGTAGTAACATGGGAGAAAATGATATCCCGAGATCATTCCAACGAACCTTTCCACAGAGATTTATTCTAAGTGCCTGTGGACTGGCCACCACAGATACTGTATATCATCTGCCTTAGCGGAGTGCATTATCTGACTATTATAATGCTGACCCACTTTTTTACTATAGGAACATTAGAACCGCTACTATAATATTTTTAGCGCGGTGGCCCTACGTGGGACTGGTGCATCCTGCAAGTGCCTGTTTTATTTATTTGGTTCAGTTAGCTTATGTTTGGCAATAGCGTGATCTGAGGATACTTATTATACACTATCTTTGAGATAACTCAGACTCCATATAACAAGTTGTAGGATTGATTGGCCGATCTAAAAGTGTATGTGCTGGTAGTCTTGGAACCTGAACTATTACGGTACAATGGTGGAACCCTTATCGTTGTTTGGTTTTAGGGTTGCGCCAAAGTGTCACAATAGGTCATGTACCGAAGCTTTATATTATATCTATATCTTAGCTTGTATTATGGCATATGTGCTCTGGATTATATTGATGTGTTATATCTTTGTCGTGTTCATAATTGGTTAGTCATACCCTGTCTCAGAGTAGTGCGATACCTCTTATCCTTGTTTGGTTGTAGGGGTATCCTACTGCTCCGATGAAAGGTCATACGCTTGTCCTTATGGCATGAACTTTCCTATTTTATGTACCTTATTGGTTTTGCTTCATTCACCTGTGCTCCTTTGTGGTACTTGCTATCGGGGCCTAACCCCACTGGTTTTGTTTGGCCAGGTTTAGTAGCAGTGCCCGAGGATACTGTCCTGTATTTGACCGATGGCGCACACTAGAAGGATGTTCGCCGAGGAACTTGAGTGGGTTTCCTCTTCCCCACTATGAGTATCATTTTGTATTACCTTTTTTGCGTTTAGCCGACGAAACCTGTTAGACGTTTCATCTGGACATTAGTTCCTCTACATGATTATAAATTATTTATACTGCGGCTAACTTACAGTCATGTACTCTTGATAATGCACTAGTGTACCATCCTATATAACTAGTTTCATGATCATTCTAATAAAGCGTCAGGGAAGCCTAACAGCATTATCTTACATGTTCATTCTTATTATTCTTGGTTGATGATTGAGACATAGATGTTCTTGACCATAGGTGACTTGTTTATAGTATGCACCCCCTTGTCTCTAGAAAACCTTAGCATATTATGGCTTACTTCGGTATCTTACAAGGTATGTTTGGCTGAGTCACTCTACCGCTCTCCAGTATTCTGGTTCTGGAGCGTGAAACTTCCTCTCAGCGTCGACAACATTTATGATGAACGTCGTCCAGTCTTTGAACTGAGTGTCATCCATCCAGAGTCTGACAGTTGGAAATAGATTCCTCCGGCAGGTGTCCATCAGTGTCGACTCAGGATTACCGGGTGGTAATTTTAGTGCAACTTGCATGTATCGTTCGATGTATTCTCGTACAGGCTCTTTTTCTTTTTGAATGATATCCATCAGAGAGGACATCGTCTTATCGTTTCCTCCGTTATAAAATTGGGCGAGGAAAAGGCTTCTGAGGTTGTCAAACGACGAGATGTAATTGTCTTGGAGACTGCAAAACCTGTCGAAGGCTACTCCAGACAATACGCTGACAAAGAGCTTAGTGAGGAGAGCATTGTTGCAGGGTAGATGCCCAATTGCGGTCTCGATGTAGCTCATCTAGTGACCGAAATATGTCTTCCCATTAAATAGAGTCATATTGAAGGGCTTGTACTTCGGCGGGTATGACACGTCTCTCTAATCGAGGGAATATGGTTGTAGTATCCCGAGTTCGTGCAGTGAGTCCTGATTGCCCATCGAGTCCAGGCGGGTTCAAAGTTTTCGTACTTCCCTAATTGGTTCATAGGCTTTATCTACTGTAGAAAGAGCAAACGATCCGGGCAAGGTGTGATTGCCGCCAGCGGGTGAAGAGGTTGCGTTTGAGACCCGTTGGTCCCGGGATCCAGGCTTGCTTGACATGAAGCCCTTGGTAGTTGTGAGGCCATATTTGCCTTGATCTCTAGCATTGTTTGGGTCAAGGACTGCATTGACGCGCTCATGGTTTGCATTATGGCATCGTGGGTCTCGAGGCACTATCGATCGCTGGTGCCCTCGTGATTGTCCCCTACCATGTATACTGTTCTTACATAGGGAGAGATTGATGGGACGGTGGACGTCGTACTTTTTTCCTCGGACTCTTGTAGTGAATCGTCCTCATGGAAAGTTACCAGTGTTGCATCCTCTTCGGACTCAGAGAGAATACTACCCCCAGCGTAGGAAGCTGCGTCTTCTTGGCAAGGGTGACTACCCCTAGGAATTTCAGCGTCGTTTCCTTGGTCATCACCGTCTCCTTGGAACATCGGGATATCATAGAGTTTTGAAGGATCACTACCCCCAGCTTGCAAAGCCATCTGGGGTCTCGAAGTAGGACTACCCCCAGCAGAAGATAGTTTCTTTGTCGAGTGCGTACCTAGGAATACTCCTTTTGTGGGCACCACTACTTTTCTTCGATTCCTTGACACGCTAGTGAGAGTGAAGGATTAGAGGTGCTAGACTTATGACCCCCTTGTAAAGTTGGATTTCCAAGCAGAGTAATACGAGGTGAAGGGCAGCTCTTTCTCATCTAGTGTTTATACCTGCTTTCCGTGATGCTTTCAGATGGGTGCTCTTAGTTGTAGTCGTTGGAATGTCGACTACCTGTCTGCAGTTGCTGCTACCTTGGCACAACCGTAATTGATGACGGTATTGGCACAGTGATGCCCTGGAGAGGAAATCTCACATGTTGTTGTTATTTCCTTTATTTTATGCTTGTGATTGATCACATTGTGTAAGTCAAGCTAAGGGTGATTCACCATTACACCCTCCTTATTATCATGGGTAGACCGAGCACTGTAGGCGTTGACTTTGCTCCATGACCTGGGGTTCGTACAAGAACTTTCTCTGGGTCGTTAGGGGAAGACTTTCGAGACCGACCTTGACCATTTGCCACTGCAGGCCATACACATAGGTCGGTTTTGTACAACTTTCCACCAGGGGCACGTATAATTGTTAGCGGTGCTCGCTGACGGTCTATCGGATGAGTGGTCGCTTGAGCTTGGCCAGCTCACACTGCCATAGACTTTTCCGTTCTAGCATGTACCGGTGCATAGTATAAAGGGTCCAAGTTTACATCTCCCCGTTTCTCGATATGGCGTGTGGAATCATCGCCGCATAGGATTAAGTCAAAGGCTTTTGTTATCGTCGAGGCCGCTTATAGATTTTTGCCTGCGGTAGGAGCCTGATGCTGCATGAGACTTTTTATGCAGCCTGTGTTGTGGCCGCATAGAACGTGCCTTAACTCTCGAACTCCTAACATCTTACTATTTTCCTCTGCCAGAGCTCAAGTGCTGAGCACTTTCCTTGTCAAATGATGCTGCCGCATAAGTGTGGACAACTTGTGTGGACACATGATGTGCGTCTCCTGCGACAAAAAAGAGACAGGGAGGGCATGCTCTACTGTTGGGCGGGGTACAGCGGCCTTGACTACCCATGTCCTTCGGGTCTTCTAGGATTTGCCAGCCTCGACGAAGCGTTGCCCTCAGAGAGCATTTTCTTCAAGGCTTACTGGTCGAAGCATACAACCAGCATCTTCTAGATTGAACCCATCTTTGATGAGTCAGATTGCGTCATGACCTTCTCTTCAGAGGAGAAAAATGTCCCTATTAGAATCTCTACCTTGTTTGCCATTACAAGTGTTAAAAAGAACTTGGTTGAATACAAACAAAAGAAGTAAAAAGAAATCCTAGACAGAAGATCTAAGTACAATATTTTTGATATGGAAAATATGACGATGGAGATCAAGTACTGCGATGACTCCATTACTCCGTTGACGTTCCAATAAGGGAATGAGGATGCTCTTTTTTTTTTTTCTCTTCTTTGAGCTTGTGTGCACGTACGTAGCAAGCTCCCCCCTTTTGGGGTATCCTACCCTTGCTATTTATAGCTAACCTGCTGACAGGCTATAGGTGCTGTATTTGGTGGCCACATAGGACCCCTTCAACAGAATACGGTTGCAAATATAGCCGTATACCAAGGGTGTGCTACCATGTGGCCTCATTTGGGATAGGTTGTTGATAATATATCGGGGTGGTGTAACTTGGTCAGCTAGATACATAGTCAATACTGATTGTATGAAGATCTCTTTACTTATAACGGAAAGATTTTGCAAGCTGAGAGTCACATAACATCTTGGCCGCATATGTGCTCTCGTTTGGACTGGGTTTGACTGACACTTTGGCCGCATGATGACGAGGCCGCATAGGGATGTAGCTGCATATAAGCGAGCACGTGTCATGGCACATCTAACGAACTTATTAAAGCTAATTTTTTGTCTTTTTATAAGCCGTCACCCCTTTCACGATTCCCGAAGCATTCTGTGTGATAAGTGGTGTCAGAACTTTCTGACACGCATTAAATGTTGTGTCAAGGGATCTCATACGGCCCCTAACTTTGTGACTATTCAGCCCGCATGAATGCTACCATGTGGCTTCCAATTTGGCTTTTCTAGCCGCATAGTTTTTTTACAGACCGCTTGCTGTATGGGCTCTATGTGGCTCCTCTGCGGCTTGCTTTCACTTTGAGAGTACATGGGCTCTATTCGGCCTGCATGGCCTTCAGATATTCCATGCTTCTGCATTAATAGTGATGTTGATATCTCTCGTTATCTTGTTATAAAGAATGTTTGCCTAGTAATGAAGTTAAAACATAACCTACTGAGCATTAGTCATCTGGCTAACAACAATTATGGTATTAACTTTATAAAAGACAAATGTTCTATTTATGTTAGATCTAGCAATAAAGTTATTTATGAAGGAATAAGAGAAGATAACATATATGTATTTTATCTATCAGAAGATACTAACAACGCAGGTAGATGCCTTTATGCCAATAATGATGAAAGTTGGCTATGGTACATGCATCTAGGACATGAGAACAAGGACACAATTGTGAGATTATCGTTAAACAAATTGGTAAAAGGCTTACCAGATATAACCTTTAAGAAGGATATGGTATGTATTGATTGTGAAAAGAACAAATCAACCAGATCCTCCATTAAATCTATAAATGCTATAAGCATCTCCAGACCCCTTCAATTATTGTATATAGATTTATTTTGACCTAGTAGAGTGTCACTACCACATTTTCTAGGAAATAATATTTTAGTTATTTGATAATTAATTAAATATTATGCATGTTGAATATTATTTATTGTATTATTTATTTATTGTTAGTATGTTAGATTTATTTTTTTGGACTTATGTTAGTGGACCTAACTAGTTAGTTTAGACCCATGGACCCAACATTTATTTTAGTTTAGATTGAGTCCAAGATTAAGCCCATTAATTAGGAGGATGAATTAATTAGTGAAACCATTATACTAGAAGCTTCCCTCCTTAATTAATTTTTTTATGAGAGGCCCCAAGGGGTATTTTAGACTTTACATAGTAGCTTGAGGGAGGGGACAAGAGAGGCCTATATAAAGGAGATGAAAACTTTCTCTCTCTTTATTTTTTATTCCAAATCTAGATCTAGAATTTTTTCAACCAAAATTTATCAAATCTCTAAAAAGTTCTTTCCAATTTATTCCCAAATCATCATTGGAGGCTATTAGAGCATGGATCTATAATAAGGAAGAAATGATCTACAAAGAGAAGCAATGATCTACAAGTTGAAGGCTTATTTCACCCAATTTAGAGATTTTATTGGGAACCCATCTCCCAATGGGTACAATTCAGTTTTTTTCCTTTAATTAGAATCTAAATTTGTGAATTAACCATAAAGAACTACCCCATATGTATAGGCTACCCATATGATTTGAAATTAGGTTCATAGGAGGCCTATAGAGAAAGTTATGTGTGTTTTTGTGTCAATTTTGGGGGAATTCTGAGATTGGCACATGTTGTGTTTGTCAATTGGTCAACTAGACCAAATTGATATGTGTTTGATTGTGTGTGGCTAGTGTCGTATTCACAATTGGATACGTGTAGGCCGTATCCTGACAATTTGGAGATACAGGTTGATTTGGAAGTTTTTTCTCCGATACGGGGCTTTGAGCATGTCATATTTTGACACGGGCACGTAGATGTATAAATGACTCTTCATATTGTTCATAATTGTGGTTTTAGACTTGCTCGTGTCCTTCGAGATACGTTTGGTTGTGTGGTAGAGCCTTATCGTAAATGTATCATAGAATGAGTGTGATACGGGTGCGGTGTACTCCACGTGTTTGCTTTATTGTCTTTAATTCTATGTGTTCTTGTGTAATAAGCTATTAGTATGATATATTAGATATGATATCTATATCTATTATGTGTTTATCTATATTATACTATATGGGAATGTATATATAGCTATGTGTCTATGTGTTTATAAATGTTTATATAAGTGCATATGGATGTTTATGAATATGGGTATGTTTATATATACGTATTTATTAGTGAGAGTATATATATATATATATATATATATATATATATATATAAATATAAATATATATATATATATATATATATATATATATATATATATATATATATATATATATATATATATATATGTATATGTATATGTGTGTGTGTGTGTGTGTGTGTGTGTGTGGTTGTATATATGTATATATATATATGTATGTATTGATGAGAGTGTATATATTATATGTATTGATATATCTATATGTATATATGTATGAGTGTTTATATATATATATATATATATATATATATATATATATATATATATATATATATATATATATGTGTGTGTGTGTGTGTGTGTGTGTGTGTGTGTGGGTGGTGGTGGTATATATATACATATATGCCTAGATGAGATGATTGATACCTATATAGATTAATATATAGGGGTGTATATATATGTATGTGTGTGATACATCTATGTATGTGTATATATGTTTGAGTATATATATATATATATATATATATATATATATATATATATATATATATATATATATGTATATATATATATATATACGTGTATATGTGTGTTGTTTATATATATATATATATCTATCTATGTGTTTGTAAGTGTGTGTGTGAGAGAATAGATGTTTGTGTGTGTCTTAGTATGGTGAGTGTTTGAGTGAGTAAATGTGAGTGTGTGTGTGTGCAGTGAGGCAGCGCCGCAGCAGCAGCAGCGAGGCATCGCCGTAGCAGCAGTAGCGAGCTGCAACGAGGCAGCGCTGCAGCTGCAGCGAGGCAGCGTCGCAGCAGCAGCAGCGAGGCAGCACGATACAGCAGTTCAGCCGCGCAGTGAGTGTTGTGGCATGTAGCAACAACAATGGTATGATCAAGGGTTCAGTAACAGGTAAATGGTTTAGCTCAGTGAGTTTAGAGGTTAGTTAGTTAAGATGTTTAGTAGTTATTATTAGTGTAGTTAGTATTCCTAGCTATTTAGTATTTGTTAGTTGGTTAGTAGTTAGTACTTGTTAGTAGTTACATGTTTATATATGTATATATAGTTGTATATACTAGTGATAACTATTAGTGATATGTATATGTCTCTTGTATCTCTAATTGTGATAGGTATGTGTATATATATATATTTAGTAGTTAGATCTATATGTGTATCTCTTGTATCTCTAGTTAGTTATATATATGTATATATATATGTTTTGTATGTTAGTAGTTAATATATCTTCATAGTGTTAGCATATAGTTTGTGGGTATTAGCTATATATTAGCTATATGCACTAATAATTGAATTACCTTGAAGAATTACCAAGGTATTAAGATACTAAGGTATTAGAACACATGTTAAGGTAATATTGGGTATCACGATACTCGATATTAATAGAAGGGTAAATGGTAAGTAGCTATATGTATTATATATATATATATATATATATATATATATATATATATATATGTTGTTAGTATTAGGTATTTGGTAATATGTAATAGTTTAGTATCATAGTTATAGTTTAGTATTGGGTATTAACTATATATGCACTAGGATTGACTTACCTTGGGATACCATGGTAATGTCAAGGTAATTGGTCAATACTCAAGGTATTGGGTTTGAGTATCAAGATGGGTGCGTAGTGGTGCGATACCGCATTGGTGCAAGGCCAAGGTATCCTATTGCATTAGTTAGCTAAGGTATTATATGTATTGCATTGTCTTGTATACATATATGAATTACTATT
The DNA here is from genome assembly GCA_036927795.1 of Iris macrosiphon. Lineage (NCBI taxonomy): Eukaryota > Viridiplantae > Streptophyta > Magnoliopsida > Asparagales > Iridaceae > Iris > Iris macrosiphon. The sequence continues at coordinate 102,676,615 of JAYESA010000008.1, read as the reverse complement.
TTCATATCTTTAAACTTGCGTATCTTAGGATACGGTATATTGTTGGTTTTTATAGTATCTTAGAATAGCTATTATTGCCTAGATGCATAGTATATGTACCCGATATCCTAGAGATAGACTCATACAACCTAAAAATAGCTAGTTTGACCAAGTTTGACTGATAGTTGACCTAGTTTGACTATTTTGACTTAGAAATGGCTTTATGTCCTAGAATTGAACTAGTTTAACTTAATTTTATTCCAACACCTTGTATTAATATAATATTCCATATATAGGTTCGTGTAACACCAGTTCGGACATAATTTGACATTCATTACTCTGGATGACAGGCGAGTACATTCTCTGATAGTTTCCATAATTTGATAATTACTATAATACAAGAATTTAGAAATATTGTACATGACTCTTGACACATTGGTATACGGACTAGTATACATATGGATCAGTCATGGGATGTTATATATATATTGTTTATTGTTTCTCATGTTCTCAATGTTTAACTTAGACAATGTTTCAATGTTCAATGTTTAACTTAGACAATGTTCAATGTTCAATGTTCAATGTTTAATGTTCAAGGTTTATTGTTTACATGGCCTTGAGTATCTTGTATCACAATGTGTCATGGTTGGATCCATTGTACTAGTTGGGAGAAAGGGGAAGTGTTAGGTAGATATGTTATCAAATCCTAGACAATGTTCAATGTTTAACTTAGATAATATTTATCCAATATTAAAGTAGACAATGTTCACCAAGCCGATCCCATATCTAACTAGTATTTTAATCACTTAGCATAGTTACAGTTCTTCACCACATTCTAGTTCATTGTTTCATTCTATTGTCTTCTTCTATTCATCGTGATCAGTGTATACCATATTGTTTATTGTTTACCTATTTCCTCTACTATAGTTGATATTGTTCATTGTTTTTGTGTCTTGTATTATATTCTCTATTTTTGTTTACAGTCATTATTAATTAATTGGAACTGCTATTGGGTTGTACTTCGCTCTATTCCTGACTGGAAAATATTTTTCAGAGGATCCCGGGAATTGGTATCCGACATACTACGGACCCCGACCTATAGATGGTGCATACTTGGACCCACTAGTTCTGGAGTGACTGCCGGGAGATCTAGCCGGAATCACTTATTAGCATAGCTAGTTCTCCTTAGCATTTTTGTACCGGATTTATTTTTGGCTTATATTTAAGATTTTGATTATTGTTTCTATTGTTGTTATTATATTTGTTTAGATTGTATAGTTATGTTAGACTTCTTTGATATCTTATCGTGCTATAGAATTATGATAGGGTATTGTGTTACACTCTTCTTGGAGTTGAGATTTTATTGAAGGTTTATGCATTATTGTAAGATAATTAAAAATTATAGTTGACCAAGACAGCGTTCTACCGCCGATGCTACAGCGTAGACTGGACGTACCCACGTACTCGTGTCTCTTCATCGGGTGCGGGTTATGACATACTTTTAGTGGTAGCCCATGCAGGTCAGACTTCGCAAGTTATGCGATTTCGTGGTAGTGCAACGACTTAGTTGTACTACTGCGAGCCTGCGATAGGATATAGGACATAGGACACTAGGATGAGAGAGGATACTCAATCACAAATTTCTTGAGAGATTCCTGGGACAACCCTTGAGAATCTTATTATAATTTCTAATTCAAATCTTTTTTCTTGTTTCCGTCCGTTCTCACTTGTTGTTATTGAATTTAATTCTTGGTGATCGATTGTTAAATTTAATTCTTGTGTCATTGTTGAGTTTAATTTTATATCAAAATAAATTTTATGGACTAAATTATGGTATCATCTGATGATATATGTTGATGAGGACAGTGAGAAAGATGAAACGTCTGTTTTAGGTTTGGAGCCTAGAGTTTATTGCAGCCATATTAGCTGGCATGGTGGAAACGTAAAAACCTGACTTCGGATGTACATATCTTAGTTATAAAATTTAGAATTTCTCGCAGCTGTACTAGTCGGCACAACGAGGATTCTACACGACATGATTATAGAGGTGCATACCTAAGTTATGGAATCTATCGTTTATCACAGCTATGCTTACTAGCGTGGCGAGGATTCTGAGTGTCATAATTTCGGACAGACGTGTATGATTATCAGGTTATATCTTAAATTGGTTCTTAAAGTATCATCTCAATACTTATCTACTCCTGTTATTGTAAGATTTGTCCCATCATTCTTTAGCTTAGAAGTAGAGCATTGATGTGAGTAGATAGGAGTATACCAGTATATGACTAGTGATAGGTACATTACCTGATATTGAGGCCAGTGATATGTTGGAAGAAATAGGAGGAAGAAGTGTCTAGAAATTGTGTGCAGGATGCACAATGGGTGACGAGTATCAGAAAGTGGAAGTTCATGGAAGTGGAAGCCTGAATATTAGAAATTCTAATGGTGTGTCATGGGTTGAGAAATATTATGATTGGTCATGAAAGATATGTAGTGTATAACTGATTAGCGTATCCGTTAGTAAAATATTTAAGGAGAGATAGGTATACATCAATAGAGATATGGAACCATGTGCCTGCCTTTGAGAGTTAAGTGAAACATGTGCATTATAGAAGTTAATAACTAGTGCAAGTGATCATGAGTTCTAGTGAATGTGATGAGGTGATCTAATGATGAAGCTAGTATCCTAGAAAATTAAGGACATATGATATGTTGTTTGGAAGCTAGTGTTACTATATCAAGCGTGCTAGTATTTCTATATCAGGGATTAGTTGAGTAATGTGCTAGTAACAGTAAGTACCTTGTGTGATAATATTGGATTGGTATATCAGTTAATAAGGATAAAAAATTAAAGTAATAGTGCAAATAATCCAGGCAGTAGAGGAGAGACATGAGTAACTTGGTACGAGGATGTCATCTAAAATGCATATGAGAGCTGGTATCTTGTGTAGATAGTAACAAGATTTGAGTAGGCATCCTATTGGCGGATATTCAAGATTGGACAAGGGTGTGCTAATATAATGCATGATTGAAAAAGTATATAAGTGTTCATTACAAGAAAATGGTTGAGAATTTTGGTAATTATAAGAACTGAAGCAGAACAAGGAGGTAGTATCTTAGCGGCATAGTATCTTAGGTAGCAAGTGCCAGTGAGTGAAGTATGTCTATGACCTAGAATTATAGTATGTCACTAATATTTGGTAACCGTCAGATTAAGAATATTATGACTAGGTTGATGATTAGTGAATACTTAGTGTGTGATGGAATAGGCCACAGGTGATATAGCAGATTACTCGCACCAGTAGAGGGAGACACCCCGGCAGGGCAGAGACTGGAATTCATGATGGTTAGAGACAATATCCATGTATGGTTCCTCTTTTAGTATAATGATAGGATTATATGTTATATGATAGGACTATTTTAGGCTGTGATTGATGGGGGTTTGACCATAGTAAACTTTGTATGAATAGGTTGTGACTGGCCAAGAGAGAGGGGAGAGAGTTTTAATTTTGAGGACAAAATTCTTCTAAGGGGGGTAGAGTTGTCACTACCACATTTTCTAGGAAAGGGTATTTTAGTTATTTTGTAATTAATTAAATATTGTGCATGTTGAATATTTATTTATTGTTAGTATGTTAGATTTATTTTTTTGAACTTGTGTTAGTGGACCTAACTAGTTAGTTTAGACCCATGGATCCAACATTTATTTTAGTTTAGATTGAGTCCAAGAATAAGCCCATTCATTAGGAGGATGAATAATTAGTGAAACCATTAGACTAGAAGCTTCTTTCCTTAATTAATTTCTTCATGAGAGGCCCCAAGGGATATTTTAGACTTTATATAGTAGCTTGAGGGAGGGGAAAGAGAGGCCTATATAAAGGGGATGAAAACTCTCTCTCTCTCTCTCTTCATTTTTTATTCCAAATCTAGATCTAGAATTTCTCTCAACCAAAATTTATCAAATTCCTACCAAATTTCTTCCCAATTCCTTCCCAAATCATCATTGGAGACTATTAGAGCATGTATCTACAAGGAGAAAGTAAGGATATACAAAGATGAGCAAGGATCTACAAGTTGAAGGCTCATTTCACCCATTTTGGGGATTTCATTGGGAACCAATCTCCCAATAGGTATAATTTAGTTTTTCTCTTTAATTAGGTTCTAAATCTGTGAATTAACCATAAGGAACTACCCCATATGCATAGGATACCCATAGGAATTGGAATTAGGTTCATAGGAGGCCTGTGGAGAAAGTTATGTGTGTTTTTGTGTCAATTTTGGGAAAATTCCAAGATTGGCACATGTTGCATTTGTCAATTGGTCAACTAAAGAAAATTAACATCTGTTTGATTGGGTGTGGCTAGTGTCATATCCATAATTGGATATGTGTAGGCCGTATCCCGACAATTTGGAGATACGGGTTAATTTGGGGGATTTTCCTTCGATACGGGGCTTTGAGCATGTCATATTTTGACACGGGTACGTAGATGTATAAATGACTCTTAGTATTATTCATAATTATTGTTTTAGACTTGTTCGTGTCCTTTGGGATATATTTGGTTGTGTGGTGGAGCCGTATCGCAAGCATATCATAGAATGAGTGTGATACGGGTGCGGTGTACTCCACATGTTTGCTTTATTGCCTTTAATTCTATGTGTGCTTGTGTAATAAGCTATTAGTATGATATATTAGATATGATATCTATATGTATTGTGTATGTATCTATATTATACTATATAGGGATGTATATATAGCTATGTGTCTATGTGTTTATATAAGTGTATATGGATGTCTATAAATATGGGTATGTTTATATATATATATATATATATATATATATATATATATATATATATATATATATATATATATATATATATATGTATGTATGTATTAGTGAGAGTATATATATATATATATATATATATATATATATATATTGATGAGAGTGTATACATCTATATGTATATATGTATGAGTGTTTATAAATATATATATATATATATATATATATATATATATATATATATATATGTGTGTGTGTGTGTGTGTGTGTGTGTGTGTGTGTGTGTGTGTGAATCTATGTGTACGAGTGTTTATATATATATATATATATATATATATGTGTGTGTGTGTGTGTGTGTGTGTATATATATATATATATATATATATATATATATATATATATATATATATATATGTGTGTGTGTGTGTGTGTGTGTGTGTGTGTGTGTGTGTATGTGTGTGTGTGTCTGTGTGGGTGGCTGGTGGTATATATATGCATATATGCCTAGATGAGAGGATTGATACCTATATAGATTAATATATAAAGGTGTATATATATATGTATGTGTGTGATACATCTATGTATGCGTATATATGTTTGAGTATATATATATATATACACATATATATGTGTGTTGTTTATATATATATCTATGTGTTTGTAAGTGTGTGTGTGTGAGAGCATAGATATGTGTGTGTCTTAGTGTGGTAAGTGTTTGAGTGTTTGAGTGAGTGCGTGTGAGTGTGTATGTGTGTGCAGCGAGGCAGCGCCGCGGCAGCAGCGAGCTGCAGCAGCAGTGAGGCAGCGCGATGTAGTGGTTCAGGCGGGCAACGAGCGATGTGGCATGCAACAACCGTAAGGGTATGAGATCAGGGGTTCAGTAACAGGTAAATGATTTAGCTCAGTGAGTTTAAGGGTTAGTTAGTTAAGATATTTAGTAGTTATTATTAGTGTAGTTAGTATCTCTAGCTAGTTAGTATTCGTTAGTTGGTTAGTAGTTAGTACTTGTTAGTAGTTACATGTTTATATATGTATATATAGTTGTATATACTAGTGATAACTATTAGTGATATGTATATGTCTCTTGTATCTCTAATTGTGATATGTATGTGTATATGTATATATTTAGTAGTTAGATCTATTTGTAAATCTCTTGTATCTCTAGTTAGTTATGTATATGTACGTATATATGTTTTGTATGTTAGTAGTTAATATATCTTTATAGTGTTAGCATATAGTTTATGGGTATTAGATATATATTATCTATATGCACTAATGATTGAATTACCTTAAAGTATTACCAAGGTATTAAGATACTAAGGTATTAGAACACATGTTAAGGTAATATTGGGTATCAAGATACTCAATATTAATAGAAGGGTAAATGGTAAGTAGCTATAGGTAGTATTATATATAAGTATTGTATATATATATGTTGTTAGTATTAGGTATTTGGTAATATGTAATAGTTTAGTATGATATTTATAGTTTAGTATTGGATATTAACTATATATGCGCTAGGATTGACTTACCTTGGGATACCAAGGTAATATCAAGGTAATTGGTCAATACTCAAGGTATTGGATTTGAGTATCAAGATGGGTGCGTAGTGGTACGATACCGCATTGGTGCAAGGCCAAGGTATCCTATTACATTAGTTAGCTAAGGTATTATATATATTGTCTTGTATATATATATGAATTACTAATTTTGTATCTTTAAACTTGCTTATCTTAGGATACGGTATCTTGTTGGTTTTCATAGTATCTTAGAATAGCTAGTGTGGCCTAGATGCATAGTATATGTACCCGATATCCTAGAGATAGACTCATACAACCTAGAAGTAGATAGTTTGACCAAGTTGACTAGTTTGACCGATAGTCGACCTACTTTGACTGTTTTGACTTAGAAATGGCTTTATGACCTAGAATTGAACTAGTTTAACTTAATTTTATTCCAACACCTTGTATTAATGTAATATTTCATATATAGGTCCGTGTGACACCAGTTCAGACATAGTTTGACATTCATTGATCTGGATGGCAGGCGAGTACATTCTCTGATAGTTTTTATTATTTGATAATTACTATAATACAAGTATTTAGAAATATTTTATATGACTCTTGACACATTAGTACACGGACTAGTATACACATGGATCATCATGGGATGTTATATATATATATTGTTCATTGTTCCTTGTGTTCTCAATGTTTAACTTAGACAATATTTCAATGTTCAATGTTCAATGTTTAACTTAGACAATGTTCAATATTCAATGTTCAATGTTTAATGTTTAATATTTAAGGTTTATTGTTTACATGGCCTTGAGTATCTTGTATCACAACGTGTCATGGTTGGATCCATTGTACTAGCTGGGGGAAGGGAAGTGTTAGCTAGATATGTGATCAAATCCTAGACAATGTTCAATGTTTAACTTAGACAATGTTTATCCAACGTTAAAGTAGACAATGTTCACCCAAGTCAATCACATATCTAACTAGTATTTCAATCACTTAGCATAGTTACAGTTCTTTACCATATTCTAGTTCATTATTTTATTCTATTGTCTTGTTCTATTCATCGTGATTAGTGTATACCATATTGTTCATTGTTTACCGATTTTCTCTACCATAGTTGATATTGTTCATTGTTTCTCGTCTTGTATTATATTCTCTATTTTGTTTGTAGTCATTATCAATTAATTGGAACTGCTATTGGGTTGTACTTTGCTCCATTCCTGACTGAAAAATATTTTTCAGAGGTTCCCAGAAATTGGTGTCCGACATACTATAGACCCTCACCTATAGATGGTGCAGACTTGGACCCACTAGTTCTGGAGTGACTGCCGGAAGATCTAGCCGTAATCACTTGTTAGCATATTAAGCTGTCACGCCCCAGTCCCAAAGTATACGGGACCAGGCCACGTGGCAATAGCCAGCTGACACATCTTCGAGAATATCCCAATTTAATGGATCCACGAAGAGTGCTACGCTGTCCTAAAATACTAACAGGTGCAATATCAGTCACTGACAGGTAATCTAATCTAATCCACAATATAAAGAGCAAGAAGTACTACATAAACTGCTGGAAGATAACACCAGTTTGAAATATCATAGTACAAACCAAGATGTCTGGTGGGAACAAACCCACTGCTATGACAAAATAAAGTACTGAAATGAGATATAAAAGGTAATGACTAGGGCATCGGCTCTAGATAATGATGCACCCAATCTAGGCTGAAGGCCTACCAACTAGTCACGGAAACTTTGACGGCTGTACCTCTAACTCCTCGGCTGTAGCGAATCTCGTCTCATGTCCGGGGCCGTACACTGTGGGATAGAAAGCCTCGTCCAAATCTGGAAGGAAACCAGGTCCTCAGAGGGACGTAATAAGATACAGAGTGACAAGCCATATATAAATACTGAATAAAATAAATGCAATAAAGGTGTTCTAACCATCTAAGTGAATGTAATGTAAGGACAACTGTGAGTATATGGGAAGGTGTAGTCTAGACATATGCTGACGTAATTCACCAGTCGTGGCAACCGGCTAGTATATGCCACACATGCCCCCTATAACATGGGCACAGGAATACAATAATGTCCAACATTCTATAGAGTGTGGTATATGTATTGTCATCAAGTAACGCCCAACACTCTACAAAATGTGGTATCAGTAATATATAAATACATCCGTATCACTCCGTCGAGTGCGGTATCAGTGTAAAGGAATGGGGTGTCCCATATGCCTACCAGTCGTCCTCCCCTCCCAATGTAGATATACCAGTTAAATAATCAACGCGCATATCCCTTATCTAAATGCCAAGTCTCTATACTGAAATAGTCCTAACTGCTTGCTAATCGTGATACACATCACACGCGGCGATAGCTAGTCGATCACGCGAACTCGCATCCCAACATGAGATTTGTCACTACGACTACGTGTAAAAGTGTCAGGTCTTGGAAGATAACAGGGTATCATCCAATAGGATGAGTTTGCTAATGACTAAGTCAATGTATACTAATCTTCGACGTGTCCATCGAAATACACCCGAGACATTCTCGGACGCGCACAGTTGTATAAAGCAAAACAACAAGCATACAATACAGCATTTGCATAATTTAAATTAGACAGTAAATATGGCTAGGTATCTTGCCTGAGTCTTCAAGAGATGAATGCCAAAAGCCTGTTCCGGTAGCATCTCCTGGCTGATCCAAAGACCCTAGAAAAACAATATAACACAATAATACAGGCATCAGATACTACGCATTATCTACGTACGGTTAATACGCTACTCTTGAATACTTATCGCAAGTTCACTGTTGCTCGAGTACAGCATCACGTGCGCACTTAGCTAGGGTATACACGTGTTCTGTCTTCGGTTAACAGGCGTCTCGAGGCAATAATTATCCAGTTACGGTTATCCATGATTTCTGTTCTATACGAACACCTGTCTTTGGTTTCTATGCTCATTGCACGTGGTTTATGTCCAGACGTTCAAATAACTAAGGTCCTTGACGACATGTATCATGGTTAAGGAATTTTCTATTTAACAATTTCTTAATCTGGTTAATCATTAAGCCATTATTTCATTAATTAGGGTTAGAAGGGTTGTGTTCCAACTATGATTCTCGATACTAAGACACAATAATCATGCATGGACATGATACGAGGGGATATGATTGGGACACAAGAAAGGAACTGCTGGAGGACGAGTACCTGATCAATAGGATGAGGGGGTGTCTCCTTCTTCGACGAGGGTGGATCCGGCAGCGTGGGCGGATCCGTCCAGCGGTGAAGGGCAGTCGGGATCGGCAGTACTCCGATCGGGGAGCGGTCGGCTGGGGTGTAGCAGTCGGTGGGGGAAGCGGGCTGGAGTGCCGGCAAGGGGCAGCTGGGTTGGGGTGAATAGCCGGTCAGGGAGCGGCTGGGGTGTAGCAGCCGGTCGGGGAAGCGAGAGCGGGCTGGAGCAGTCGGCGAGGGGCGGCTGGGTTGGGGTGAACAGTCGGTCAGGGAGCGGCTGGGGTGTAACAGCCGGTCGGGGAAGCGAGAGCGGGCTGGAGCAGTTGGCGGGGCAGCTGTAGAGGGTCGGTCGGGAGCAGGCTGGCTGGAGGGCGGCCGGTTGGGAGTAGTCGGGGTAGGGGGTCCGGCCGGCAGGGATATTTGGTTTAGATGGGGGTCGGCTAGGGTTTGGAGGGGTGGTGTTGGTTTAGGGTTTCAAGGGGAGGGACTTCGTATATATATATATATATATGAGGAAGTTGTGGGCCAGCCTCGGCTTGGCCTGTCTGGTCTCATTGAGATGGGCTGGTCTAATGAGAAAGAGTATATGTGGGCTGGTTTAAGTGTTGCTTGAGGTAAAATTAGCCTTAATTAAAATTAAACTAACAACTTAACTAGGTAATTCATAATGTATTTAAAACATTAGGAACTAGATTTTGAGTGGTACACAGGAGTCGTGGCATAACAGGTTTGGGGTAGACTGATACCCTAATTTGGGTACTTAGGATTTAGGTTGTGGTTGTTTTCAAGTTAAAATAATCAATTAAATCCTACATTTAAGACGAGGGGGTTTACAAAGCAAATCAACATGATGAGAGAACTCAACTTCTTTCTTGGATTGCAAATCAAGCAAAGTTCACAGGGAATATTCATCAATCAGGCTAAGTATACCAAGGATTTACTAAAAAAATTTGATATGGACAACGCAAAACCCATTGGTACACACATGAGTACATCTACAAAGCTTGACTTTGGTGAAAGTGGCAAACCAGTCGAGACACGTAAGTATCGAGGTATGATCAACAACTTACTATATTTAACTGTTAGTCGTCCTGATATTATGTTTAGTGTTTTGTTATGTGCTAGATGTCAAGCTAATCCTAAGGAATCACACTTTTGTGCGGTTAAGCATATCTTTCGATACCATAAAGGCACTTCTTCGGTAGGCTTGTGGTATCCCAAAACCACATTATTTGACCAGATAGGTTATTCTGATGCTGATTTTGCTGGATGGAAAGTTGATCGAAAGAGTACCAGTAGTACGTTTCACTTCTTAGGAAAAGCGTTAGTCTCTTGGTTTAGTGAAAAATAAAATAATGTCTCATTATCAACTACTTAAACTGAATATATAACTATAGGACGTTGTTGTGCAAAAATTTTGTGGATGAAACAAATCCTTGAAGACTATAATTTATGATATAAAAATATTCTCATATACTGTAATAATACTAGCACTATTAATCTCATAAAGGATCCAATATGTCACTCATGCACAAAACATATTGAGATTAGACATCATTTTTTGAGAGATCACCAGTTACACGGTGACATTAGTTTACAATTTTATTGATACTGAACATCAATTAACATATATCTTTACTAAACCCTTAGTTGAGGATCGTTTCAACTTTATTCGTCGAAAATTGGGGATTCTTGATTTTGATGCTATATAAAGATATAAGTTTCCTAAATTCTTTTCAGTATTAGTTTCTTAAAGTAACGATTATTTTGGAAGCATGCCGAAAGGGCCCTTCTGTCAAACAGGTGTAAATATTAGCGACATGGTACTTGAGTATTTTTTTTTACCACCGCTAACTAGGATCTGGCCTTTATAGATAATCCAAGATTTTTAATACTTTATAGAATAAAGAGTTATTAAAGTCTATTTTTGCACATGTGTTCAGAATATAATAGCTAATCAAAGCTCTAATCTTTGACTTAAAAAGTTGGATAGTGCAACTTCTATTTCAACCCGAGGATTTTCCTGTTGACCATACTACTGGAGATAACCCTTCTTCTTAGTTGTTTCAGTACTTCAGATTGATGGATTTAGCTCAGATTATCTTTGATGATGTTCATCTTAGTTGCACTTTATAATTGTAGCATTTTATTAGTCTTATGTCACATTTTCTAGTTTTTCAGCAATTTACTTATTGTATGCACTTTTATTTCTGCTTAGTCGGAACTTTTATTATGATTGCAATTTTATTTCAGTTTTTATTTGCCAAATAAACTTTGCAACTTCAATTTTGTGCTATATACTTCACTCTTTTGTTGTTATGTTTATATGTTGCTGCACGTTTTATGGGGAGCTTTCCATTTTGAAAAAATAACAAAGGAGGAGAAAAAATTACATTATATGGGAGAAAAATACATGATACAGAAGGGAATTATGAGAAGAAAATAGTTCTTTACGTACATTTTATACTAAGGGGGAGCTATCTCGTATCAAAGATCCATTGACGTAATAGTACATATCAGTCTAGGTTTGTTAATTATCAAAATGGGGGAGATTGTTTGCCCAATTGGTCATTAATCTGATTTCGATAATTAATAAAATCTTGATTCGATATGATACACCTGAAACTCAAACAAGCTGGAAATCACTAATACTATCTTCAAAATGATTGCTGCAAGTCGTGTCTGGTTTATTTCTATTTATTATGTATTTTTATATTTTATTTATGTCTAGGACTGTTTTAAATTGAGTCGTATTTGGCAACTAGATCGGACTCGAGTCCACTCAAATAAACCTACCCAAAACCCAGTCCAAATCCAAATAAAAATGGCCAAACAACATGATTGCTATATGCGGGATACTAGGACACAGAACTCGGCCAGAGTTTTGTCCCTGACAGAACTCAGACCGAACTATATTGGCCTAAAATAAGACACCCTAATTTGAATCCTTCTTCCTGAAGACTAGGCTCCAACGTTCGAATTTATGAATGTTAGGGGACAATACTCTGTCCATAAAAAGTCTATAAGTAGAGTTGAATTTTATACCATTCTCATCAACTCATTCTCACTTCCATCTATTTATTTTAGATAAACTTAAAACTTTTAATCTTTTCCATCTGCAAGAAACAACTTCCATGCCTTCTAAGTTCCAATGTGCTTTTGGTTAGAAGTCGGTTCAAGTGGTTAAAAGCTTAAAAATTAAAGTTTTAGTTCCAGTATGAAGTCGGCGTGCTCTTCGGATCAAAGCACGTGGTTTGTAAGAAGTCGACAAGATCTTCAGATTAATGCTTGTGGTTGTACCCTACTTCTCAAATAGTAAATTAACACCGAGCACAATTTTTTGGGACTGATTAGTCCTCCACGAGGGAAACCAGTATACATTACTGTGTTTGAGTGATATTTTTGATTTCACTTATACTCAAGTTATATTCTTACTTATTTAAATTAGCTGTATAAATTGGTTATTAGACTTAGTTTTATTTGATAATTATTCTGCTGCACTCTATTTACCCCCTAGATTTGCCAAATAGGCCTTCAAAGAGTTCGATAAAATTAATATAGAAGAAGCTGCATTCGGTGTATGAAAGAAAGACTGATGATAACAAGATATATCTTGTTAGCTAACTCGTCAACTCAAACTACACAAAGGGTGCCTAGATGAAACAGTAACTGAATGAGGTTTAGGGAATCATCAATCATTTATAGGTGATGAACATCGTTATTGACGATGAGCTTCAGGCCATGTTTCTTTTGAGTTCTCTGTCGAAAACTCGGTTGATATAGTGTATGTGAGTAACTCTATGCCAGATGGAGTTGTATGATATAGACTATCCAAAGTGCGTAAGCACCCACAACAGGAATCTCCGTCCAATCCGGTCATAAGCTTTAACCATGTCTAGCTTGATCGCTATATTGCCTTACCTATTATCATGATTCATTAGTATAACCACCTAAAATTAGGACTAGGAATATTTTTATAATTTTACTAGTGGTTGTTAATTATATAGTTATACTTAACTAAGTGATTAGTTTAGAATTAATTAGTGCTAGTTATCATGGATAGAATATTCTCTCCTAGAATAGTTAGATACCCTCTCATAACTAATTATATTCCTTTCTAACCAAAAATTTCATTCATACTAGATCTAGAAATTAAATTAGAGTGTGGAGAAGCAAACTTGTCATTATTTCCATCTCTCAACCACTCTATTAGTGATCGACCCCCATAGGAAGAGAATCCCATTCATTTTTCCAATAATTTGCTACTTCTTCTTCCCCAAGCAACTTTTGATTCCAATCTATTCCCACTCCAAACCACTCAATTCCATTCAATTTCCTTTTACGTGGAAGCCTAGAGCATTAGCGCACAAGGAGAACATTGGAGAGAAGCCAAGCTAGGAGGATCGTGTCCAATTTACTCTTATTGTGCCCAATTTGGTAAAGTTTTATTGGAACACAACTCCCAATAGGTAAATTGACTTTTCCTACCAATTTTTATATTAGAAATCCAAATAGGAACCTACCAATAGTTAGATCAAATCTCATAGGTGGTGAATTAGTTGGTAGAGAGCCTATTCCTAGTAGATCTATCTGTTTTTATAGGCAATTTGTTGGAATTATAAATTTATGTCCACCAAGTGTTTGTGTGTGGTTCCCATGAGAAATTTCATATCTATTTTGGTTTGTGCTTGTGTCCATAATTGGATACTTAGCGTTCGTGTCATGATACGTATAGGTAGAATTGGTAATTTGGGTGTATTGGAGCATCTTTGTGTCAATTACTCTTTATTGTACTAGATCTAATTATCCTAGATAAATTTATGTCATATTATATATATATAGTTGATGTTCCAATTGATAGTGGTGTATTTGAGGTATATTATATGAGTATCATGAAGTGATACTTGTGTACCAATTATGGATGCTTGGTATCAATGAGGATTGGGTATCATAGGAGTTGTGTTGGTATCATATAAGTTGGGTTGATATGAGTAGGTGTTGTGTACCATTTGAGATAGGATTTGTGTTCATATGAGTTGAGTATTATTTTGAGTATTGTGTGTATCTTGCACAAGAGTGCAGTTTAGGTGTGTGTGATGTGCAGGTTAGGAAGAAGAATTTTTGTGTGTGTAGCAGTGCACTGTATACACTTGGGGTAGAGCTCGGGTAGGAGAAGTAAAGAATAGAAAGGGGTATAACCCAGTTTACTGCAGTGCACTAGGCACTGACAACAAGGAATCCTGCAGGAGACTGCTGCAGTTGCTACATCTGCACAGTAGCTAGTTGCTGCAAAGTAGGTGCATATTTAGGGGGGACTTGGGTGTAGTTGCAGCAGTAGGCTTAATGCACAGTGAACAATAGCATATAGAAGCAGTACAACTACATTAACTACAACTCTGAGCATAGACTCAAGGGCAGCGTATGGGTACAATTATGCACTTGATTAGAGTGTTCAGATATGTCTATGGGTAGTTAGTATCCGAGGGTTGAGTGTACAAGAGTTGGGGATATAAGTATGCTTGTAGTGTAGCTAAGTATCAAATAAGGTGTCACTACCATATTTTCTAGGAAAGAATATTTTGGTCATTTCATAATTAATTAAATATTATACATGTTGAATATTTATTTATTGTATTATTTATTTATTGTTAGATGTTAGATTTTATTTTAAACTTGTGTTAGTGGACCTAACTAGTTTAGATTAGATCCATGGACCAACATTTAATTCTAGTTAGAATTGAGCCCAATAGTGTCACTACCATATTTTCTAGGAAGGAGTATTTTGGTCATTTCATAATTAATTAAATATTATGCATATTGAATATTTATTTATTATGTTATTTATTTATTGTTATATGTTATTTTATTATTTTGGACTTGTTTTAGTGGACCTAACTAGTTTAGATTAGATCCAAGGACCGACATTTAATTTTAGTTTGAATTGAGCCCAATAAAAAGCCCAATCATTAGGAAGAGGATTAATTATGTTAAACCAATTTGACTAAAACCTTCCCTCCTTAAATATTTCTTCATGACAAGCCCCAAGGGGTATTTTAGACATTATATAGTTGCTTGAGGAAGGGGAAAGAGGGGCCGACCTAGTATTAGAGTGAGGGAAAATTCTTTCTTTTTAATTTTTATTTCAAATCCAGGTCTAGAATTTTCTCTTCCAAATTTCTTCATTCTCACATCAAATTCTACCCAAATTTATTTTTAATTCCTTCCCAAATCATTATTAGAGGCTATTAGAGCAATGATCTATAAGGAGAAAGCAATGATCTACAAGGAGTAGGAAGGATCTACAAGTTGGAGGCTCTTTTCACTTAATTTAGAGGTTTCATTGGGAATCCATCTCCCAATAGATATAATTTAGTTTGTTCCCCCTCTAATTAGACTCTAAATCTGTATTTTAATCATTAGGAACCACACCATGTACTAAGGCTATCCATAGGAATTAGAATTAGGTTCATAGGAGGCCTATGGAGAAAGTTATGTGGTATTTTGTGTCAATTTTAGGAAAAATTTAAGATTGACACATCTTGTGGTTGTCATCAATTAGACCAAATCGACATGTGTTTGATTGTGTGTGGCTAGTGTCGTGTCCACAATTGGATACGTTTAGACCGTATCCCGATAATTTGGAGATACTGATTGATTTAGGGGTTTTCCTCCGACACGGGGGTTTGAGCATATCATATTTTGACACGAACACGTAGATGAGTAGTTATCTCTTCTTATTATTCATAATTATTATTTTAGACTTGCTCGTGTTCGTTGGGATACAATTGGTTGTGTGGTGGAGCCGTATCGCAAGCGTATCATAGATCTAGTGTCATACGGGTGCGATGCACTTCACGTATTTGTTCTTTGCATTTTAATAAAATTATATATATTATAATATTATAATTATATTTATTATGTGAGATATATGTATATGTATATTTATATGTATAATTTATAATTCATGTTGAGGTATTGGTGATCATGGGAGAATATGAGTTCTTATGCTTCTCTAAGTATTGTAATATGCGTATATGTTATGACATTATATATAGTGTGTGTTTGTTTGTGTATTTATGTGTGTGAGCTTGAGGGGAGAAGAAACAATAGAAAACAGTGAGAAAATAATAAAAAATAGTGAGAAAAGTAATGATAAGTAGTGGGAGATAAGCAGGGAGAGAAGCTGAGAGAAGCAGGGAGATAAGCTGAGAGAAGCAGGGAGATAAGCTGAGAAGCAGAAGCAACAGCAGCAGCCGCAGCCGCAGCCGCAAAAGCAGCCGCAGAAGCAGAAAGCAGCAACGGCAATAAGCAGCAGTGGCAGTAAGCAACTGCAGTAAGCAGCGGCTGTAGCTTTTCAATAAGCTGCATCTTATTGATACTTTATTAAGTAGTTTATATATATATATATAAGCTAGTTAATTTATTTGATAAGCTAGTAAGCTAGTAAATTAGTTTATGGGTAATATTTTAGGTACACAGGCGTAGTGGCGCTGCTCGGATATTCGGGAATATAAGTTGGTTGTTGCACGTCAGTTGAGTTGGGAAGAATGAAAAATGGAACAAACAGTTGGGATACGCTTGAGCGAAGCGATGGGTGAATCGAATGATAGCGAGCACGGACTACGATTTTTGGGCAACACATTTGAGCTGTTGGTTGAGCAATGAAACACAATTTTGGTTTGGAGGGACAATGCGATGGATTCACTTATATATATATATATATATATATATATATATATATATATATATAAAAGTTATTACTTTATATTAATAAGCTAGTAGTTTATGTATATTGTTAATAAGTTGGTATATATTATATATGAGATTATATATATACATAAGTACTAGTTAATATTAGTTAGTATTATGTCTAGATTACCTTGATATACACCAAGGTAATGTGAGTGAGACATCCTGGGTACGAGTATTGAATATCAAGGGGTATGTTAGTATATTAGTTTACTATAATATTGTTAAAATTTTAAATACATATTAATACATATTAATGTATAGTGAGGTATATGGGTATTAGTAATAAGTTAGATATTGAATTACCTTATGATACCAAGGTAATGTCAAGGTATTGAATTTTACTCAAGGTATTGAGTTTGCACATCAAGATGAGAGTGTAGGTGGTGAGGTACCGCATTTGGTTCAAAGCCAAGGTATCCACTTAGCATTAGTTTAGCTAGAAGTATTATATATTATTGTTTGTATACATATTATAATATTTTTATATATAATAAATTGCGTATCTTATGATACCGTACCTTGTTGGTTTCTTAGTATCCTAGTATAGCTAGTATGGCCTAGTTACATAGTTTATGGACCCAATATCCTAGAGATAGACTCGTACAACCTAGAAATAGCTAGTTTGATCAAGTTTGACTAGTTTAACCTAGAGTTGACCTAGTTTGCCTTAGAAATGGCTTTATGACCTAGAAGTTGACTAGTTTAACTTATTTTTTATTCTAAAATCTTGTATTGATGTAATATTCCATATTTAGGTCTTTGAGGCACCGTACCTGACATCTTTGATACTGTTTACCGGATTCCAGGTGAGTACATTCTCTGATAGTTTCTTATTTATGGCATCCTTTATGTTCCTTGTATCTAGTGTAGATATCCTTAATTTCTTGACACGATAGTTACACGGATTGGTATATTCAGATATCGTCATGAGATGTTATTCCTTGGTATATTTGGTGTATCTTGTGCAAGCCTTGTTTTCTTGTTCTTCTTGTACATATATAAATACTGATTATTGGGGAGACTTGCTTCCTACCCAGAGAATCTCGTATTATAACGTACCATAGTTGGATCCACTATACCAGTCGAGGGCAAAAAGTATGTAGTGTAGATATATGATCATACCCTCCTTATGTATATCTTGTTCCTTAAATTGTATTAATCATACAATGCAGTATGATTAACCAGGCCATAATTCTTGTACAAGTTCCCAAGCCGATCACATGTTAAAGCTGGTACTCACTTACTTAGTCATTAATATTTCTTGTTCATTTCTATATTGCTCATTCTCGTATTTATTTCCAGTATTTCCTATATTGCTTATCTCTTGTATCTTTATATTGCATCTTGTATATTCACATCTATTTACTGTTACATAGTTTATATTATTTATTAGAACTGCTATTAGAGATGTACTTTGCTCCTTTCCTAACTGGATATATTTTTCCCAGATGACACTGAGAGTGGTACCCCACTCACTATGGGCCTCAGGACATAGTTGGCTTAGAGCCAGAGACCTTAGCTCAGGAGGGTCTTATCCCAATTGAGATAGACGACCCATGACTCGTAGCTCAGTAATTAGATTCTTTTGTACTGGATTTGTCTCCAGCATTGTTATTAGTATTCCTTTGACTTATTGGATATTATTTTTTCTTATGAGTTATATTTTGAATCTTCTGTTCTTTTATCATATTCGTGCGTTGATCCATCTTATAGATCTGTAATTGAGTATTCATATTTTATTGGTGGCATTATTATATCTTGATTGTTAGATAAATAGTTTACCCAAACAGCGTTCTACCGCCGATGTTGCGGCGAAGGCTGGTGTTGTTCACTACTTGCATCCCTACACCGGGTGTGGATAATGACACATTTTTAGTGGTGGCCCATGCAGGTCCTCGTGGTCGTAATTAGTACGATTCGTAGTGGTGCTCTGAGTGCTATTACGAGCCTATTCAGGATATATGATATAGGCTATAGGCTGAGAATACTCAATCACATCTAGGAAAAACTCTATTGATTCATTTCAACTATTCTTCCTTGATTGGTATTTGATCTTTAACTGTCCTTCCTCGAATGCATTATATCATGTACCATATTGATTTTATTCCAGCTTTAGCTTTGTTTGATAGTGGTGCTTTCCATAGTTTTGTATCTGTTTATTTTGCTCTAAAGCATCATTTGGTAGCTGAGTCTTTGCTTAGGACTTGCAAGATCATGATCGGGGGAGGCATTATCCTGGTTAGTAATATTTGCAAGGATCGGAGAGTTACTCTGGGAGGCCGGGAGCTGAGTGCGTGTCTACTTGTAATGCCACTTCCGAGCTATGATATTGTACTCATGATGGATTGGTTGAGTAGGCACCATGCTAATATATATTGCAGAGGAGGTAAAGTTTTGTTTAGCCCGCTAGGAGAGCCAGAGTTTAAGTTTTCTACAGGAGCTGCAGAGTAGGGAGAAGGCATTATCTGTTGAGCTATGGTGGAAGATAAGGAGTTACCACATCCGTTGATAGCAGAGTTCTTGGATGTATTTTCTAAGGAATTCCCAGGATTGCCGCCAGATCGAGATATTGAATTCTCTATAGACTTAGTGCCAAGTGTAGAACCAATTTTACATTATGTCTATAGAGTAAACAATAGCGAGCTGGTCGAGCTGAAGAAGTAAGTTGATGAGTTACAGGATAAGGGGTTTATCAGATCTAGTTCTTCCCCGTGGGGGGCCCCGGTATTGTTTGTACCAAAGAAGGATGGATCGGTGCATATGTGCATCGATTACAGGGCATTGAATAATCTTACTATAAAGAATAAATACCTGTTGCCACAGATTGATGACCTGTTAGATCAGTTGAGTGGCGCTAAGGTATTTTCTAAGATAGACTTAAGATCAGGCTACCACCAGGTGAAAGTGAAGCCGAAGGACATTTTTAAGACTGCTTTTAGGACTTGGTAAGGCCAGTATGAGTTCATGGTGATGCCGTTTGGGTTGACTAATGCCCTGACGATATTTATGAATTTGATGAATAAGGTGTTCCACCAGTACCTTCACAAGTTCGTGGTGGTGTTCATCGATAAAATACTCATATACTCTAAGACACCAGAGGAGCACAAGGAGCATTTGCGGATTGTGTTGGATATGCCGAGGAAGGAGAAGTTGTATGGAAAGCTGTCAAAGTGTGAGTTCTTCCTGGACAAGGTAGAGTTCTAAGGACATGTTATGACTGGTGATGGAATTTTAGTGGATCCGAAGAAGATCGCAGCAGTAGAATCTTGGAAGACCTCGAGTTTAGAGGCAGAGATCATGAGTTTCTTGGGTCTAGCAGGCTACTATAGGAAGTTTGTGCAAGATTTTTTGAGGATTGCCAAGTCGATGACTAGACTCACCATGAAGGATGTAGAGTTTGTTTGGACAGAAGAGTGCCAGGTTGCTTTTGAGGAATTGAAGAAGAGGTTGACGTCTGCTCCTATTTTGACGTTGCTATCAGGGTCTGGAGGTTTCACTATTTATAGTGATACATCGGAGAAAGTTTTGGATTGTGTTCTTCAGCATAATGGAAAAGTGATTGCCTATGCATCCAGGCAATTGCGTCCTTATGAGAAGAACTATCCTACCCATGATTTGGAGTTGGCAACATTCATATTTGCCTTGAAGTTGTAGAAAAACTATTTGTACGGAGAGCATGTGGAGATCTTCACAGACCATATGAGCTTGAAGTACGTTTTCACTCAGAAGGAGTTGAACATGTGTAAACCCCGTAATTTTTCAGAAATTTTTAGTTTGGATTTTTCACAATTTTTTGTAATTTTTTAGGATTTTTTTGAAATTAAAATTAAGGTATTTTGTGATTAAAGGATTTTTAAATGATGTCAATTAATATTAAAATATTATGAAAATAATATTTTATGGTGTAAAATAAAAAACTAGACATAGGATAATTTTTGATGAATTTATTAGACTCCGGAAACGCGTTTAAAGCCCTAAAAACTATTAAATAATTAAACCAAATTAAACCCCTAAAATAAATCGGGTTTATTGGAAATAAACCAAACCGGACCGGATCGGTTTACCCAAACCGAACCCAAATCCTTAACGGGTCGGGTCGGATCCGAATCGAACCCGACCCGGACCCGTTAACCCTAATCGAAACCCTAATCGTAATCCTAATCTGAACCCTACTGTTCCGGCAGCCCTATAAAGCCCTCGACCTCCTCGCTCCACCGCCGGACACCTAGCCCCACTCCCTGAGCCCCGCTCCGGTCACCATCGGCCGCCCTAACTCTACGCTCCAGCCGCCTAGCCCGACCGTCTCCGCCGCTCGCTTCCCTCCTCCACCATCTTTTTCACCCAGCCCTCGATGACACCCCGAGCCCTCGACGTATCCTCTCTAACTTCCTCCACCCTCGTCCCCAACGTCTCCCCGTCCTTCGCCGTGCCCTAGCACCTGGCTCCGCCCCGCCGCGCCAACGCCTCCCTCACCCGCCCAGCACCATGAACCCCGCAGCCGTCTCCTCCCTCCTCTTCCTTCCTCCTACTCCCCGCTGTCTACCATACCCCGACGACATTCTCCCCTCGTCGCCTGAGCAGCCGCCCGGACGCACCCCGAGCCCCTCTCTTCTGACCTCCTTCTCCCCAAGAACTCGCCGTCCCCCTCTCCAGCGCGGCCCTCCGCCACCCAGGTCGACGACCCCGCCTCCTTTAGAGCTCCGCCTCCGCCGTGTCCGCCGAGCAGCCACTGACACGGATATATCGGCCCTGAATCGGACACGATCAGAAACCCTAACCCTAATACAGCTTGAACACAGGACTCAGTCGACGCAGGACACGAAGGACACGCTCGGACACGAGAAATCGGACTTCACGGAGCCCTGTTCAGGTAGCATTTCCTCTCTCCTCGCTGTTCCATTTTCGATTCCGACAGTTGCGTCGCATAGACTGTATAACCCTCTCGGGGCCCGTGCAAACCGCTCGGTGCATCGTGTCCTGGGGTGATCGCGAACTGCTATCCAAAAACAGGAAAAATAACGCCCTATTTTACCCCGGAACTGAGTACGCCCCGCCAAACGAGACGACTTGGTCATGTGCGGTCTTTACCGATACGTGCGCGTCATTGATACAGACGTGCATGATTTCACAGAAGTCAATTCGGATGTGCGTACACACCGGAATCAACGCGTATCCGCCGACAACGCCCCATATTCGTCCGTTCTGGAACACATGGTAACTTTGTTTACACACGTTGGATCGAGACGAAACCTTCGCCATCGGACTCATAGCAATACGCTGGTCCTGTGACCCAAGTTTGGTTCGATTCCGAGAACGTTGACAAAATCGCGTATCGTGGGCCCCACAGGCTCCACTTGACGGGCGATTTTGTGATCGGCTCATTGGAATCCAATTCTGGAAGTTCCATTGGGGTCGAATCATCGTTCCTGACTTGTAGACACTAAGTTTGACGAATTTGGAGACCTTTGACCCTGACACACTTTTTGGTGCAAAGTGGCCCACATGTGGACCCCGCTTTGGCCCAAAAATATTATTTTTGCCCCTGTGTCCAAATTAGACTTAAGGACAGACGTTTCTAGCTATTTGATATTTTCTGAATCTAATAGTGATGTTTATTTCAGCAACCGGAGTAGTACCTGCAAATCACACTGAGATCAGAGCTACAGTTGGAGCCAGAACCCCAGGCAAGTGTACCTTGCCAAACTTTATGTTCTTGTTATTTATTCCTTTGACTATATATATTAGTGCATGCTTGACCTAGGACCGTGTGACTTACTTAGCGTCCGATTATTAGTCGGGTGCCAACCCGTACGCGGAGTTGTGTAATGTCGCCTAGAGATGGACATCGTGACCCTTTACATTCTCGTACTTGTCTTATCTATTAAATAGACACAGGACACTTGATACTATTCATGAGACAGAATCTTCCTGAGATATTCATGGTGATTCTGTGTAGGATACAGGTTTTATGACATAGAAATTTTATCCACAGACATTATATGACTTGCTGCATTAGTTTTGATCCTGCGTGTCATGGACATAAGATATGAGATTACATTGGGTGGGGAGAGATTTACCATATAAAAGGCTGATTATATTATATATGTATTGTCATCTGGATGTGTCTGAGTTTCTGGTATAGAGCTTTGGCACCAGTTCTGGCCCTTCGAGAAAATACTGCTATGGGTTTCTCCGACACTGATCCTGTAGTAGTCTCAGCCCGAGTATGACTAAAACTCTCACTTACATATCACTTAGCTGGTTATATATTTACCCTATTATTTTATTTATTTTCTGTACTGTATTTATTTTGGCATGAGCTTTCTTGTACCTTGCTATGTCCCCTGAGGACCTGGATCCGGATTATGTCCCCAGTATTAGCAAATAAGATCTACCCGAGATTTACGGAGCATGAGCATTATCAGGAGCAGGCACTGGAGCAGTACCAGATCCAGAAGACGCATGATCACCGAGGGTATCTTCTGAGTATATACTGTTCCTACTCAGTATTTGCTGTGGTTATCTCTATTCTTGTATCTTGACAGATGTATCAGACTCATTGTCGGGTTATTTTCTCGAGTTTATATTATATTGAGATTAATCTTGCTTTATGATTCTGATATTATTGTATTCATTTCTGTGGATGAGATTAGTATATTTAGACCATTATTGTTGTATTACAGCTTAAGTACGCCCCGATGGATCCATTAAATTGGGTTTGTCCATCGGTGTGTGCTGCTGGCCATTGCCACGTGTCCGATCCTACGGTATTTTGGGATTGGGGCGTGACATGGTTTTTGTGGTGGCCCATGCAGGTCAACGACTAAATTGTTCGGTTTCAACTTAGGGACCGAGCAAGCCTGCAATAAGAATAGGATAAGTTTTTGAATCTCATCCACTTGCTTGAATCGTTCTTAACATCTATATCGGATTCGAATTAATTTCTTGACTTGCATCCTGCCTTGATTTTTGTGCGCCTCTTATTGTTTATTTTGGTTGTTACTCTAAATTTTTTATTTTTCTATGTGATTGGTAATTAGAACCTGACGGTTTAAGTTATTATTGTAGATTATGACCTAATAATTTTCCCTTAGCTTTAAGTCGCCTAATTAGTACCCCCACCTCGATACAAGTTAGATCCCTTACCCTTGACGACCAGTAACTCTCCTATCCTCACTATCGACACTTGTCCTATAAGCACTAAGACTAAGGCTTAAGACGACCATAACCTAAGTAATATAGGAGGATACCCTAATAGGTACCAAGACCCCTTCTCGTAGACCTTAACAAGAGTTTCCACGGTATCCTTAAGACGATTACAGTATTAGTTTATTGTTATAAGTTGGGTAGTAGGCCTCACAACATAATACCACCTAGCCCTATTGACCCATTGATGAAGTAAACTAGGATGACACAACTTTAAACTTGTATGAGAAGATAGTGGTTATTCAGACAATAGAACTTAAAGGTCCTTGCCCCTATTTAGTCGACTAGTGACCTAGACGAGGAGGTTGTATGATGACTGTAGAGATTGTGTAGTCTTTTATTATTATTGCTTATTTTGTTTTATTTTTGTGAACTTGAATTAAATTTGTACCTCCTTTCATCATCATCTAGCGTACTTATATTACTTTACTACCTTGACTTATGCTGCTGTTATAGCCTAGTTTTGCAAGCTTATTCTTTTATCGAGCTTGTTCATGATACAAGTATTAGTGGATGCATACATTAATATATTTTAGAATCAGTATATTAAGGTCTGGCCAACCTTAGTGCGCTTGATTCGCCCTTCGTAATACTATTTTATGTGGATTGAGATATGTAGTGATTAGTAGACGAATGAACTTGCCCTGGACATGTCTGACATATCGTATCGGTTACATAACTGTACTAATAAGAGCATGCGAACGAAGAATTACCAGAATATGATTTCAATCCACAACTGCTTAACAATTCCCATTTGAATTCTTTAAACGCCTTGATTCCGATACTTCTATTCTATTACCTCACCCTTGAACTCTTTATTATTGACCTCCGTCTTCCCTTATTTCGGAAAGACGAAATATCGTGCTTGGTATAAGTTTGATATATAGACAGTACTAGATATACCCCACAGGCCGGCCGCATTGTTTGATGACCCTTTATAAATGATTAAGGATATATCATAGATGATGTGGATGGTGTTAAAACTTTGAGAATTCAATACCGTAATTTAGGGCATAGCTTTCTTAGATGTATAGCCTTAGATGATAGATGGGTAAATTCTAAGTTGGGTAGATACCGCAATGTTCACTTGAAAGGAAATCTTTAGACCCTACCCTAGTTTAATTTCAAGGAAGAAATTTTTATAAGTTGGGTAGATTGTAAACCCCCTGATTTTTTAGAAATTTTTAATTTAGATTTTTCACAATTTTCTGTAATTTTTTGGGATTTTTTTGAAATTAAAACTAAGGTATTTTTTCATTAAAGGATTTTTAAATGATGTCAATTAATATTAAAATATTATGAAAATAATATTTTATGGTGTAAAATGAAAAACTAGACATAGGGTAATTTTCGGTGAATTTATTGGACTCCGAAAACGCGTTTAAAGCCCTAAAAACTATTAAATAATTAAACCGAATTAAACCCCTAAAATAAATCGGGTTTATTGGAAATAAACCAAATCGGACCTGACCGGTTCACCCGAACCTAACCCAAATCCTTAACGGGTTGGGTCGGATCCGAATCGAACCCGACCCGGACCCGTTAACCCTAATCGAAACCCTAATCGTAATCCTAATCCAAACCCTACTGTTTCGGCGGCCCTATAAAGCCCTCGACCTCCTCACTCCGCCGTCGGACACCTAGCCCCACTCCCTGAGCCCTGCTCCAGTCACCCTCGGCCGCCCTAACTCCCCGCTCCAACCGCCTAGCCCGACCGTCTCCGACGCTCGCTTCCCTCCTCCACCGTCTTCTTCACCCAGCCCTCGATGACACCCCGAGCCCTCGACGTATCCTCTCCAACTTTCTCCACCCTCGTCCCCGACGTCTTCCCGTCCTTCGCCGTGCCCTAGCCCCTGGCTCCGCCCCGCCGCGCCACTGCCTCCCTCACCCGCCCAGCACCACGAACCCCGCAGCCGTCTCCTCCCTCCTCCTCCTTCCTTCTACTCCCCGCTATCCGCCATACCCCGACGACATCCTCTCCACGTCGCCCGAGCAGCCGCCCGGACGCACCCCGAGCCCCTCTCTTCTCACCTCCTCCTCCCCAAGAACTCGTCGTCCCCCTCTCCAGCGCGGCCCTCCGCCACCCAGGTCGACGACCCCGCCTCCTTTAGAGCTCCGCCTCCGCCGTGTCCGCCTAGCAGCCACTGACACGGACACATCGGCCCTGAATCAGACACGATCAGAAACCCTAACCCTAACGCAGCCTGGACACAGGACTCGGTCGACGCAGGACACGAAGGACACGCTCGGACACGAGAAATTGGACTTCACGAAGCCCTGTTCAGGTAGCATTTCCTCTCTCCTCGCTGTTCCATTTTCGATTCCGTTAGTTGTGTCGCGTAGACTGTCACTACCACACTCTGAAAACAGGGGTATTTTTGACTTTTTATAATTATCAGTATTGTGGTATTTATATTAAATGATTTCTTAATATTGTATTTAAATTAAATAATTGTATGAGGTGTGTATTTAAATATATTATATTATATACTGTGTTCTTAACGTCTGAGCTGATAGACTTGACCTAGAGGCCACTAGACGAACACCTGATTCGATTAATGGGGATTTTGTATTTAATTGTTTTATTTTAGAATTAAATTATTGGAGGTTGTATTTAATTACCGTAATTTATTTAATTATTACACATTGTCATTGCTTCGATATTTGGAGCGCTACCCTGACTTTTGCCTTCCAATAATTTTACAATCTTGCCCTAGACATGCCCGCCTTCCATTCTGCTATTTTTTGCAACTCATAATTATGATCTCTGTACCTTCAGTTTAGCCGCACAAAAATCGTCGCGGACGTTTATTTAATTTCTGGATAAATTCCTATTTTGTATTGTTGTGGGTTCCAATCGAAATTGGAGGCAATCTTGACCTATTTTTCGTGCGATCCAAATTAGGGTAATATTCTATTCTGAGTCTTCTTCACTATTGGTATTGATGACCCGATCTGATTTTGGTCCCATGTACTCCTAATTAATTTTAGAACACAACTTACATTTATTTCTAATTAAATTGAGGATACCATTTTATCTGATTTCGTAAATCCCGGTAAATTCCAATGCCCTACTATTTAAGCCCGTACCAAACATACAGCGCCCCCTGACCCTACAAAATACCGAACACCGGATCGCCTGCCCAATTTTCATCATTTTATGTGTCTGTGCAAATACCCAAATTTAAGGGGGCTAATTAGCAAATTTGTATTTTTGGTGTCAACACCCCATTGGTTCACCCAAATGAAGAAAATTAACCCTCCTAGCTTTGACTAGTGAACACCCCATCCTCACATGTAGGAAATTTCTTCATAACAAATCAGGACCACCCATTTAAAATGGGTGCATCCTCACCCTTGATTCCCACACATACACTATCCTATTTAATGTCCTATCAAGCCCTAATCCCCAAAAAGGGAAACCTAGGGAAATCCCCCCAAGCTCCCCAAACCGTAGCCTCCTCCATTTCTTCACTTCTCTTCTTCTTCTTCTTCTTCTCTTTTCTCCACTTCTCTTCTTCTTCTTCCTTTCTTCTTCTTTATTTTATTTTTAAATTTAAAAGAGAGGGGGGGAACACTGTTCACCCGGGTCTTTACCCCGAGCTCTGATCCTCCCCGCTACGACTGACTTCGTAAGTTGTACGATGTCGTAGTAGTGCGACATCATAGTTGTACTACTGCGTACCTGCTATTTAATATAGGATATAGGATACTAGGATGAGAGAGGATACTCAATCACAAAATTCTTGAGAGATTCCTGGGACGACCCCTTGAGAATCTTATTAAAATTTCTAATTTTAAATCCTTCGCCTTGTTTCCGTCCGTCCTCACTCGTTGATATTGAGTTTGATTCCTGTTGATCAATTATTAAAATTAGGATTTTAGTTTCATTATAGAGTTGATTTCATATCGAGATGAATTTTATGGACTGAACTTTACGGTATTATCTGATGACATATGTTGATGAGGACAGTGAGAAAGGTAAAATGTCTACTTTGGTTATGGAACCTAGAGTTTATCGCAGCCATATTAGCTGTCATGACGAGAACGTAGGAACCTGACTTGGATGTACATACTTTAGTTATGAAATTTAGAATTTCTCGCAGCCATACCGGTTGGCGTGGCGAAGATTCCAGATGACATGATTATAGAGTTGCATACCTTAGTTACGGAACCTGTCGTTTATCGCATCTATGCTTACTGGCGTGGCGAGGATTCTGAGTGTCATGATTTTAGACAGACGTGTATGATTATCAGGTTGTATCTTAAAATGGTTCTTAAAGTGTCATTTCAACACTTATCTATTTCTGTTATACAAGACTTTTTCCATCGTTTCTTTTGTTGCTAGCATTAGAAACACCTTCAGTCCTCCATCCAGACTTTTTGAGCTCCTATTCTTTGAGGATTCCTTGTTAAGTATGATGATTAATGACTTGTAATTATGGCTGTGTCTTGAGTATTAGTATTTACTGAGTGTTGCTAGTGAGTTTAGTGTTTCCTAGTTGGACATGTGAGCAGTAGGCCTTAACCTAGAGTTAACCCATAGCATAGTGCCTTGTAACAATGGTTCTAGAATAAGTGTCATTAGAGACTGAGAGTAAAGGAGAATATAGATGATCAGTGATAGTTCCCAGAGTTAGTATCAGAGCCAGTATAACCGTCCTGGATAATCATGGTTATGTAATTGAGTGATCTATGTAAACAATTAGGTATCAAGAAATTGTGTTAAGAATTAATGGAGCATGATGTTCAATTTGATGATTGATATCGGAAGTGTCAAAGGTAAGGAAATATATACGCATAAAGTTAATGAGGTGTCATGAGTGGAGAAATATCGGAATTGGTAATAAAAATGGTGAGGCGTGTCACAGATCAGTTTAACAGGGTGTAAAAGGTTAAAGGAAAATACCTATACATCAATCGAGATGAAGAACCATATACATGCCCATGAGAGTAAAGAAATATGAGTGTTATAGAAGGTACAGGTAAACGTGAGTTCTAATGAGCTTGATGAGATAATCCATTAATGAAGCTAGTGATATAATACCAAGAGTGCTAATGGTTCTATATCAAGGATTAGTCGAGAATGACATAAATAACAGTAAGCAAACTGCTTGATGATAATTAGATTATATACTAGTTGATATAGATTGGAAAATCCTGGAAGAAAATACATTGATCATTTGGAGGTAATGGTGCAAGTGATTCAGGCAGTACAATTTTAGTACACAATTATAGACACTAGATGCATTGAGTGCACCTTGAGTATCAGAGACCGTGAGCACTGATATGTATATTTGTGGATTTATGAATTAAAAAGTGGAAATAAAATTTTATTTTAAGAATAATTGAGGAGTTGAGATTATGTCATTAATTTTTTGAGGATTTCAATTATTGATTCAATAAACATGGTCAAGACTACAAAGATTTTAGAAGTGATTAAAATTTTATTTCGATGTTGAGTATCTGACTTTGAGGAGGCATATACATTTATTTTTAAGTTGATCGAGAAGTTAAACCTTGACGATTATTTTAAGGATTAATTTTATGGTGGATGAGAAATAATATATATGAGTAGATGATATACATGTGTAAGGATCTGGGACTTGAGCAAGATTGAGATGGCACCGCAGACTGACTTGGGTGTCCATCTAAAGTTATATTGGAAAGAGAAGTACTTAGTATGGTGTGTTACACTTGGTGTGCACTTGAGTGATAAGAACAACTAGTATGAACAATTATAGTAGGAACGGGAACTGACAGAGGGTAAGTACTAAAGAGATAGAGGTATCAAATTGGATGTATTATTGAATCATGGTTATATTAGAGATTCTTGGCATCAGATTTAGGTGTTAATAGACAGGTGTGTGCAATATGGATATATTCCTGGATCATGTGGATTAATGACTAGTTGATATTGGTACCAGTGTACAGGAATAAGAATTAGTTAGTGAATATGCTAGAGTTAAGTGTATGTTAGAGATAAGGGATACCGCAAGTAATATGTTAGCAGGTTCCTTCTTTCCTTCCTAATGTTCCTTTTTTCGTCTTTCGATTGATTAATTTTCCTAGTACTGTAGTTCGTATGCATGATTTCTTGTTAGAATGTAGCTAGTAGTACACCCTGACAGAGAATGCAATACCATGATAAGATAGACTATAACCATGCATGTTTCCTCTAAGTTGTATATTGTATGACTGTAGGTAAAATTTTTCTTAGACCATGATCGTAGGGGTTTTGACCATAGCAAAGATCTATGACAAGGTTATGACTTGACAAAAAGGGACAAGATGATTAAAAATTCAAGGATAAACATTCATTTAAATAAAGAGTTAATGAGTTAATATAACAGAATTGATGGATCATTGATTTTACGAAGATCGAGGTATGATTAAAATTTAAGGATAAACATTAATTTAAATAAAGGATTAAAAATTTAATATGAAATAATTGATGATTTATTAATTTCAGGAAGGTTGATTATGATATAATTTATCATTGAAAATTTGAGAAAAATTTGGAAAATTATCATTATATATATTTGATTGCAATATAGTAATTTAAATTTTTATATTGCGGACATTACATTTGAAGGATCCATAAGTGTCACATTATTAAGTATTTTGAGGAAAAGGGAAACTGTAGAATCAGATCATTGATGGATTATTGTTGAATTCAGACTTTTAGGACGAGATTCAATACATTGATTGAAATTAAATTTGAGGAACAGATATCAAATTTTGAGTATTTAAATTAACTTAAAAATTTTTTTGGAGGAAATTGTGAGGAAAATGGACTTGATTTTTTATTTTCGAGGATATTGCAAGAATACAGTAATTTCAGAATTTTTGAGATTGTGAAATGGCAAGGTGGATTACTACCTGATTTTGTGATTGATGAATTTAACTATTGATGAGAAATAAAATAATGAATAAACACTACTATGAGGACTTTAAATTTCGAGGATAAAATTCTTTAAGGAGGGTAGACTTGTCACTACCATATTCTGAAAACAGGGGTATTTTCGACTTTTTATAATTATCAGTATTATGGTATTTATATTAAATGATTTTTCAATATTGTATTTAAATTAAATAATTGCATGAGGTGTGTATTTAAATATATTATATTATATACTATGTTCTTAACGTCTGAGCTGGTAGACTTGACCTAGAGGCCAATAGACGAACACCTGATTCGATTAATGGGGATTTTGTATTTAATTGTTTTATTTTAGAATTAAATTATTGGAGGTTGTATTTAATTACCGTAATTTATTTAATTATTACGCTACCCTGACTTTTGCCTTCCAACAATTTCACAATCTTGCCCTAGACATGCCCGCCTTCCATTCTGCTATACAAAATAGGAATTTATCCAGAAATTAAATAAACGTCCGCGATGATTTTTGTGCGGCTTGGGAACTTGATCTATTTTTCGTGCGACCCAAATTAGGGTAATATTCTATTCTGAGTCTTCTTCACTATTGGTATTGATGACCCGACCTGATTTTGGTCCCATGTACTCCTAATTAATTTTAGAACACAACTTACATTTATTTCTAATTAAATTGAGGATACCATTTTATCTGATTTCGTAAATTCCTGTAAATTCTAATGCCCTACTATTTAAGCCCGTACCAAACATACAGCGCCCCCTGACCCTACAAAATACCGAACACCGGATCGCCCGTCCAATTTTCATCATTTCATGTGTCTGTGCAAATACCCAAATTTAAGGGGGCTAATTTGCAAATTTGTATTTTTGGTGTCAACACCCCATTGGTTCACCCAAATGAAGAAAATCAACCCCCCTAGCTTTGACTAGTCAACACCCCATCCTCACATATAGGAAATTTCTTCATAACAAATCAGGACCACCCATTTAAAATGGGTGCATCCTCACCCTTGATTCCCACACATACACTATCCTATTTAATGTCCTATCAAGCCCTAATCCCCAAAAAGGGAAACCTAGGGAAATCCTCCCAAGCTCCCCAAACCGTAGCCTCCTCCATTTCTCCACTTCTCTTCTTCTTCTCTTTTCTCCACTTCTCTTCTTCTTCCTTTCTTCTCCTTTATTTTATTTTTAAATTTAAAAGAGAGGGGGGGAAACACTGTTCACCCGGGTCTTCACCCCGAGCTCTGATCCTCCCCGCTACGACTGAACTTCGGCCCGCCGATCCTTCACCTTTCCCTCTCCCTGCAGCTCCGGCCAACCCGCCGGAGCATCATCCCCGCAGCCGACTGCTGCAACCCGGAGCCCCACACCCGGCGAACTTCCCCGAGTCCCACTGTTCTCCGGCCCATCCGAACTCCTCCCTCCGCCAAGCCGCTCCGGCAGTCGCTACTCGACTGTGCTCGACCCGACGGCTGATCCCCGTAGCTCTGGCGCTGTCCCCGCGTCGAGCCCGTACCCCCTCCTCTCCGGCACAGTTCGCCACCATCCCGCTCCTCCTCCTGCACCTCCAAGCCTCGACACGACGCCTCCTTCCCCGAGCTGCAACTCCGGCCGACTGGCAACCCAACTCCGACAGCCATTGCTCCGGCCTGCCCCGACCCCGCTGCACATCCAACCTCCCCTCCAGTTTCCTCTCCGGCCTGCTGTCCTCCCTCTGCAACTCACCCCGGCGGCCCGCTGCATCAACCCAGCACCACCACCATCAACCTAGCACCACCACCATCATCGTCCAGCACCACCGTGAGCCCTCTCTTCCTCCTTCTTCCTTCTTCCTTTGTATATATATATGTATATATATATACATACGTATATACGTATATGTATATAAATAGTATTTATTTAATTAATGTTTAATACGTGAATATGTATAGTATATAAATACATTAGTAATGTATATTTTAATATATGTACATGTATATTATTTATTTAATTAAATGTTAAACATGTATAAGCATAGTATATATATATACTTTAGTATATGTATGTATTAATGTATATATATATATATGATATATTAAAATATTTTATTAGTATATATATGTATAAATGTATTTTGGTGTATAGTATGTGTATTTTATTTAATTTATATATGTATGTATTTTGGTATAAAAATATATAATGTTTGGTATATGTATATATATTTTGTATATATATACTTAATATATTTTCAAATATGTATAATTAGTATATATATATATATATATATATATATATATATTGTACATACATTTAATATATTTTCAATATATATATGATTGGTATATATAACTACGTATTCTAGTATATGTAAATTGGTATATGTATATTTATGTATTTTGTATACATACTTAGTATATTTTAATATATAAAATTAATATATATGGTAAATATATTGTTCAACCTATATATATATTATACATGAATTAAATGGTACATATATATATTGTATATGTATTTATTTTGGTGCAAGTAAATATTGTAGGTGTTAATGTTAGTTAAATAGATATAATGTGTCTTATATATCTATCTACTAGACGACCCTAGATTGAACAGTGCCATACCTGGCATAGCCCCTGAGTTAGTTTTTGCTTGTGTGTTTAGTATAGCATCTGATGCAAACGTTGTATTATTTATTATATGTTTATAGGACTGTCGGATTCTCCAGACGATACTCTGGGACAGGACATTGGTATTGACAGCTAAGGACCCAAGGTGAGTACATTCTCTGATTAGTTTCTAAATTATGATATCTCCTATGTTTACTGTATATAGTGTAAATATCCATGCTCTTGACACAACGGTTACACGGATTGGTGTATACGGATCTCGTCGTGAGATGTTATTCCTTATTCATGGTGTAGCTTGTACAAGACTTGTTCCTTGTTATCTTGTGCATGTACAGACACTGATTCCCGGGGAGATTTGCTACCTTCCTAGGGAATCCCGTGCCATAGCATACCATAGTTGGATCCACTACACCAGTCGGGGGTGGGGAGTATTTTAGTATAGATATGTGATCATACCCAACTCTACATGCATCATAGCTCACCCCACATCTTACGTCGGGTGCGGCCTGACCATTTACATGCTTCATAGCTGTTACGTGTGATTAGCCTGACCTCTACATGCATCATAGCTAACCAACGGTTAGCCTGACCTTACATGAATCATAGCTAATCACATGTAACCAGCCTGATCAAGTTCCCAAGCCGGTCACATGTTAAAGCTAGTATTCACACAATTAGTCATAGGATTCTTGCTCGTTGACATATTGTTTCTTTTCCTGCATTTACTTACAGTATTTCCAGTATTTCCTTTTTGTACATTTCTCGTTCCTATACATGCATCTCGTATATTTCCATCTAGAACTGCTACATAGTTTATATCATTAATATAGAACTGCTATTTAGAGATGTACTTTGCTCCTTCCTGACTGGAAAAATATTTTTTAGACTGTGACCTTAGTGGACTTATTTCTGACACTTGGGGATTGGATGTTACTGATTACAGGTATGACTATTTTGTCGTTAGACTTGTCTTGTATTTCTTTGCTTACCATGATATCTCATCGTGCTTAGTTTATGTGATTGAGTATCCAGCATTATTTTATGATATCCACGTCTCCTTATGGAGTTGGGTATTCTTGTGAGATGGATTAGATAGTTACTTGACCTAGACAGCGTTCTACCGCTGATGCTGCAGCGTAGGCTGGACGTACCCGCGCACTCGTGCCCCTAAACCGGGTGCGGGTCGTGACACGTTTTAGTGGTGGCCTATGCAGGTCTGACTTCGCAAGTTGTGCGATGTCGTAGTAGTACGACGTCATAGTTGTACTACTACGTACCTGCTATTGAATATAGGACATAGGATACTAGGATGAGAGAGGATACTCAATCACAGAATTCTTGAGAGATTCCTGGGACGACCCCTTGAGAATCTTATTAAAATTTCTAATTTTAAATCCTTTGCCTTGTTTCCGTCCGTCCTCACTCGTTGATATTGAGTTTGATTCCTGTTGATCAATTATTAAAATTAGGATTTTAGTTTCATTGTAGAGTTGATTTCATATCGAGATGAATTTTATGGACTGAACTTTACGATATTATCTGATGACATATGTTGATGAGGACAGTGAGAAAGGTAAAACGTCTACTTTGGTTATGGAACCTAGAGTTTATCGCAGCCATATTAGCTGTCATGACGAGAACGTAGGAACCTGACTTGGATGTACATACTTTAGTTATAAAATTTAGAATTTCTCGCAGCCATACCGGTTGGCGTGGCGAAGATTCTAGATGACATGATTATAGAGTTGCATACCTTAGTTACGGAACCTGTCGTTTATCGCATCTATGCTTACTAGCGTGGCGAGGATTCTGAGTGTCATGATTTTAGACAGACGTGTATGATTATCAGGTTGTATCTTAAAATAGTTCTTAAAGTGTCATCTTAACACTTATCTATTTCTGTTATACAGGACTTTTTCCATCGTTTCTTTTGTTGCTAGCATTAGAAACACCTTCAGTCCTCCATCCAGTCTTTTTGAGCTCCTATTCTTTGAGGATTCCTTGTTAAGTATGATGATTAATGACTTGTAATTATGGCTGTGTCTTAAGTATTAGTATTGACTGAGTGTTGCTAGTGAGTTTAGTGTTTCCTAGTTGGACATGTGAGCAGTAGGCCTTAACCTAGAGTTAACCCATAGCATAGTGCCTTGTAACAATGGTTCTAGGATAAGTGTCATTAGAGACTGAGAGTAAAGGAGAATATAGAGTATTAGTGATAGTTCCCAGAGTTAGTATCAGAGCCAGTATACCCGTCCTGGATAATCATGGTTATGTAATTGAGTGATCTATGTAAACAATTAGGTATCAAGAAATTGTGTTAAGAATTAATGGAGCATGATGTTCAATTTGATGATTGATATTGGAAGTGTCAAAGGTAAGGAAATATATACACATAAAGTTAATGAGGTGTCATGAGTGGAGAAATATCGGAATTGGTAATAAAAATGGTGAGGCGTGTCACAGAACAGTTTAACAGGGTGTAAAAGGTTAAAGGGAAATACCTATACATCAATCGAGATGAAGAACCATATAAATGCCCATGAGAGTAAAGAAATATGAGTGTTATAGAAGGTACAGGTAAACGTGAGTTCTAATGAGCTTGATGAGATAATCCATTAATGAAGCTAGTGATATAATACCAAGAGTGCTAATGGTTCTATATCAAGGATTAGTCGAGAATGACACAAATAACAGTAAGCACACTGCTTGATGATAATTAGATTATATACTAGTTGATATAGATTGGAAAATCCTGAAAGAAAATACATTGATCATTTGGAGGTAATGGTGCAAGTGATTCAGGCAGTACAATTTTAGTACACAATTATAGACACTAGATGCATTGAGTGCACCTTGAGTATCAGAGACCGTGAGCACTGATATGTATATTTATGGATTTATGAATTAAAAAGTAGAAATAAAATTTTATTTTAAGAATAATTGAGGAGTTGAGATTATGTCATTAAATTTTTGAGGATTTCAATTATTGATTCAATAAACATGGTCAAGACTACAAAGATTTTAGAAGTGATTAAAATTTTATTTCGATGTTGAGTATCTGACTTTGAGGAGGCATATACATTTATTTTTAAGTTGATCGAGAAGTTAAACCTTGACGATTATTTTGAGGATTAATTTAATGGTGGATGAGAAATAATATATATGAGTAGATGATATACATGTGTAAGGATCTGGTGACTTGAGCATGATTGAGATGGCACCGCAGACTGACTTGGGTGTCCATCTAAAGTTGTATTGGAAAGATCAGTACTTAGTATGGTGTGTTACACTTGGTGTGTACTTGAGTGATAAGAACAACTAGTATGAACAATTATAGTAGGAACGGGAACTGACAGAGGGTAAGTACTAAAGAGATAGAGGTATCAAATTGGATGCATTATTGAATCATGGTTATATTAGAGATTCTTGGCATCAGATTTAGGTGTTAATAGACAGGTGTGTGCAATATAGATATATTCCTGGATCTTGTGGATTAATGACTAGTTGATATTGGTACCAGTGTACAGGAATAAGAATTAGTTAGTGAATATGCTAGAGTTAAGTGTATGTTAGAGATAAGGGATACCGCAAGTAATATGTTAGCAGGTTCCTTCTTTCCTTCCTAATGTTCCTTTTTTCGTCTTTCGATTGATTGATTTTCCTAGTACTGTAGTTCGTATGCATGATTTCTTGTTAGAATGTAGCTAGTAGTACACCCTGACAGAGAATGCAATACCATGATAAGACAGACCATAACCATGTATGTTTCCTCTAAGTTGTATGTTGTATGACTGTAGGTAAAAAATTTTTTAGACCATGATCGTAGGGATTTTGACCATAGCAAAGATCTATGACAAGGTTATGACTTGACAAAAAGGGACAAGATGATTAAAAATTCAAGGATAAACATTCATTTAAATAAAGAGTTAATGAGTAAATATAACAGAATTGATGGATCATAGATTTTACGAAGATCGAGGTATGATTAAAATTTGAGGATAAACATTAATTTAAATAAAGGATTAAAAATTCAATATGGCATAATTGATGATTTATTAATTTCAGGAAGGTTGATTATGATATAATTTATCATTGAAAATTTGAGGAAAATTTGGAAAATTATCATTATATATATTTGATTGCAATATAGTAATTTAAATTTTTATATTGCGGACGTTACATTTGAACGATCCATAAGTGTCGCATTATTAAGAATTTTGAGGAAAAGGGAAACTGTAGAATCAGATCATTGATGGATTATTGTTGAATTCAGACTTTTAGGATGAGATTCAATACATTGATTGAAATTAAATTTGAGGAACAGATATCAAATTTCGAGTATTTAAATTAACTTAAAATTTTTTTTAGAGGAAATTGTGGGGAAAATGGACTTGATTTTTTATTTTCGAAGATATTGCAAGAATACAGTAATTTCAGAATTTTTGAGATTGTGAAATGGCAAGGTGGATTACTACCTGATTTTGTGATTGATGAATTTAACTATTGATGAGAAATAAAATAATGAATAAACACTACTATGAGGACTTTAAATTTTGAGGACGAAATTCT
Source organism: Iris macrosiphon (assembly GCA_036927795.1). Lineage (NCBI taxonomy): Eukaryota > Viridiplantae > Streptophyta > Magnoliopsida > Asparagales > Iridaceae > Iris > Iris macrosiphon. The sequence continues at coordinate 102,638,069 of JAYESA010000008.1, read as the reverse complement.
TTAAGGAGGGTAGACTTGTCACTACCACATTCTGAAAACAGAGGTATTTTTGACTTTTTATAATTATCAGTATTGTGGTATTTATATTAAATGATTTCTCAATATTGTATTTAAATTAAATAATTGCATGAGGTGTATATTTAAATATATTATATTATATACTGTGTTCTTAACGTCTGAGCTGGTAGACTTGACCTAGAGGCCACTAGACGAACACCTGATTCGATTAATGGGGATTTTGTATTTAATTGTTTTATTTTAGAATTAAATTATTGGAGGTTGTATTTAATTACCGTAATTTATTTAATTATTACGCATTGTCTTTGCTTCGATATTTGGAGCGCTACCCTGACTTTTGCCTCCAACAATTTCACAATCTTGCCCTAGACATGCCCGCCTTCCATTCTGCTATTTTTTGCAACTCATAATTATGATCTCTGTACCTTCAGTTTAGCCGCACAAAATTCGTCGCGGACGTTTATTTAATTTTTGGATAAATTCCTATTTTGTATTGTTGTGGGTTCCAATCGAAATAGGAGGCAATCTTGACCTATTTTTCATGCAACCCAAATTAGGGTAATATTCTATTCTGAGTCTTCTTCACTATTGGTATTGATGACCCGACCTGATTTTGGTCCCATGTACTCCTAATTAATTTTAGAACACAACTTACATTTATTTCTAATTAAATTGAGGATACCATTTTATCTGATTTCGTAAATCCCGGTAAATTCCAATGCCATACTATTTAAGCCCGTACCAAACATACAGCGCCCCCTGACCCTACAAAACACCGAACACCGGATCGCCCGCCCAATTTTTATCATTTTATGTGTCTGTGCAAATACCCAAATTTAAGGGAGCTAATTTGCAAATTTGCATTTTTGGTGTCAATACCCCATTGGTTCACCCAAATAAAGAAAATCAACCCCCCTAGCTTTGACTAGTCAACACCCCATCCTCACATGTAGGAAATTTCTTCATAACAAATCAGGACCACCCATTTAAAATCGGTGCATCCTCACCCTTGATTCCCACACATACACTATCCTATTTAATGTCCTATCAAGCCCTAATCCCCAAAAAGGGAAACCTAGGGAAATCCCCCCAAGCTCCCCAAACCGTAGCCTCCTCCATTTCTCCACTTCTCTTCTTCTTCTTCTTCTTCTTTTTCTCTTTTCTCCACTTCTCTTCTTCTTCCTTTCTTCTCCTTTATTTTATTTTTAAATTTAAAATAGAGGGGGGGGGAACACTGTTCACCCGGGTCTTCACCCCGAGCTCTGATCCTCCCCGCTACGACTGAACTCCGGCCCACCGATCCTCCACCTTTCCCTCTCCCTGCAGCTCCGGCCGACCCGCCGGAGCATCATCCCCGCAGCCGACTGCTGCAACCAGGAGCCCCACACCCGGCGAGCTTCCCCGAGTCCCACTGTTCTCCGGCCCATCCGAACTTCTCCCTCCGCCAAGCCGCTCCGGCAGTCGCTACTCGACTGTGCTCGACCCGATGGCTGATCCCCGCAGCTCCGGCGCTGTCCCCGCGTCGAGCCCGTACACCCTCCTCTCCGGCACAGCTCGCCACCATCCCGCTCCTCCTCCTGCACCTCCAAGCCTCGACACGACGCCTCCTTCCCCGAGCTGCAACTCCGGCCGACTGGCATCCCAACTCCGACAGCCATTGCTCCGGCCTGCCCTGACCCAGTTGCACATCCAACCTCCCCTCCAGTTTCCTCTCCGGCCTGCTGTCCTCCCTCTGCAACTCACCCCGGCGGCCCGCTGCATCAACCCAGCACCACCACCATCAACCTAGCACCACCACAATCATCGTCCAGCACCACCGTGAGCCCTCTCTTCCTCCTTCTTCCTTCTTCCTTTGTATATATATATGTATATATATATACATACGTATATACGTATATGTATATAAATAGTATTTATTTAATTAATGTTTAATACGTGAATATGTATAGTATATAAATACATTAGTAATGTATATTTTAATATATGTACATGTATATTGTTTATTTAATTAAATGTTAAACATGTATAAGCATAGTATATATATATACTTTATTATATGTATGTATTAATGTATATATATATATGATATATGAAAATGTTTTATTAGTATATATATGTATAAACGTATTTTGGTTTATAGTATGTGTATTTCATTTAATATATATATGTATGTATTTTGGTATAAAAATATATAATGTTTGGTATATGTATATATATTTTGTATATATATACTTAATATATTTTCAAATATGTATAATTAGTATAAATATATATATATATATATATATATATATATATATATATATATATATATATATATATATATATTGTACATATATTTAATATATTTTCAATATATATATGATTGGTATATATAACTACGTATTCTAGTATATGTAAATTGGTATATGTATATTTATGTATTTTGTATACATACTTAGTATATTTTAATATATAAAATTAATATATATGGTAAATATATTGTTCAACCTATATATATATTATACATGAATTAAATGGTACATATATATATTGTATATGTATTTATTTTGGTGCAAGTAAATATTGTAGGTGTTAATGTGAGTTAAATAGATATAATGTGACTTATATATCTATCTACTAGACGACCCTAGATTGACCAGTGCCATACCTGGCATAGCCCCTGAGTTAGTTTTTGCTTGTGTGTTTAGTATAGCATCTGATGCAAACGTTGTATTATTTATTATATGTTTATAGGACTGTCGGATTCTCCAGACGATACTCTGGGACAGGACATTGGTATTGACAGCTAAGGACCCAAGGCGAGTACATTCTCTGATTAGTTTCTAAATTATGATATCTCCTATGTTCACTGTATCTAGTATAAATTTCCATGCTCTTGACACGACGGTTACACGGATTGGTGTATACAGATCTCGTTGTGAGATGTTATTCCTTATTCATGGTGTAGCTTGTACAAGACTTGTTCCTTGTTATCTTGTGCATGTACAGACACTTATTCCCGGGGAGATTTGCTACCTTCCTAGGGAATCCCGTGCCATAGCATACCATGGTTGGATCCACTACACCAGTCTGGGGTGGGGAGTATTTTAGTATAGATATGTGATCATACCCAACTCTACATGCATCATAGCTCACCCCATATCTCACGTCGGGTGCGGCCTGAGCATTTACATGCTTCATAGCTGTTACGTGTGATTAGCCTGACCTCTACATGTATCATAGCTAACCAACGGTTAGCCTGACCTTACATGAATCATAGCTAATCATATGTAACCAGCCTGATCAAGTTCCCAAGCCGATCACATGTTAAAGCTAGTACTCACACACTTAGTCATAGGATTCTTGCTCGTTGACATATTGTTTCTTTTCCTGCATTTACTTACAGTATTTCCAGTATTTCCTTTTTGTACATTTCTCGTTCCTATACATGCATCTCGTATATTTCCATCTAGAAATGCTATGTAGTTTATATCATTAATATAGAACTGCTATTTAGAGATGTACTTTGCTCTTTCCTGACTGGAAAAATATTTTCCAGACTGTGACCTTAGTGGACTTGTTTCTGACACTTGGGGATTGGATGTTACTGATTACAAGTATGACTATTTTGTCGTTAGACTTGTCTTGTATTTCTTTGCTTACCCTTGATATCTCATCGTGCTTAGTTTATGTGATTGAGTATCTAGCATTATTTTATGATATCCACGTCTCCTTATGGAGTTGGGTATTCTTGTGAGATGGATTAGATAGTTACTTGACCTAGACAGCGTTCTACCGCCGATGCTGCGGCGTAGGCCGGACGTACCCGCACACTCGTGCCCCTAAACCGGGTGCGGGTCGTGACATAGACTGTATAACCCCCTCGTGGCCCGTGCAAACCTCTCGGTGCATCGCGTCCTGTGGTGATCGCGAACCGCGATCCAAAAACAGGAAAAATAATGCCCTGTTTTACCCCGGAACTGAGTACGCCCAGCCAAACGAGACGATTTGGTCACGTACGGTCTTTACCGATATGTGCGCATCATTAATACGGACGTACGGGATTTTGCAGAAGTCAATTCGGATGTGCATACACACCGGAATCAACGCGTATCCGCCGACAACGCCCAATATTCGTCCGTTCTGGAATACGCGGTAACTTTGTTTACACATGTTGGATCGAGACAAAACTTGCGCCATCGGACTCATAGTAATACGTTGGTCCTGTGACCCAAGTTTGGTTTGATTCCGAGAACGTTGACAAAATCGCGTATCGTGGGCCCCACAGGCTCCACTTGACGGACAATTTTGTGATCGGCTCATCGAAATCCAATTCTGGAAGTTCCGTTGGGGTTGAATCATCATTCCTGACTTGTAGACACTAAGTTTGACAAATTTGGAGACCTTTGACCTTGACACACTTTTCGGTACAAAGTGGCCCACATGTGGACCCCGCTTTGGCCCAAAAATATTATTTTTGCCCCTGTGTCCAAATTAGACTTAAGGACAGGCGTTTCTAGCTATTTGATATTTTTTGAATCTAATGGTGATATTTATTTTAGCAACCGGAGTAGTACCTGCAAATCACACTGAGATCAGAGCTACAGTTGGAGCCAGAACCCTAGGCAAGTGTACCTTGCAAAACTTGCAGTTCTTGTTATTTATTCCTTTGACTATATATATATATATATATTAGTGCATGCTTGACCTAGGACCGTGTGATTTACTTAGCGTCCGATTATTAGTCGGGTGCCAACCCGTACGCGGAATTGTGTAATGTCGCCTAGAGATGGACATCGTGACCCTTTACATTCTCGTACTTGTCTTATCAAGTACATAGACCCAGGACACTTGACACTATTCATGAGACATAATCTTCCTGAGATATTCATGGTGATTCTGTGTAGGATACAGGTTTTATGACATAGATATTTTATCCACAGACATTATATGACTTGCTGTATTAGTTTTGATCCTGCGTGTCATGGACATGAGACGTGAGATTACATTGGGTGGGAAGAGATTTACCATACAAAAGGCTGATTATATTATATATGTATTGTCATCTGGATGTGTCTGAGTTTCTGGTATAGAGCTTTGGCACCAGTTCTGGCCCTTCGAGAAAATACTGCTATGGGTTTCTCCGACACTGATCCTGTAGTAGTCTCAGCCCGAGTATGACTAAAACTCTCACTTGCATATCACTTAGCTGGTTATATATTTACCCTATTGTTTCATTTATTTTTTGCACTGCATTTATTTTGGCATGAGCTTTCTTGTACCTTGCTATGTCCCCTGAGGACCTGGATCCGGATTATGTCCCCAGGATTAGCATATGAGATCTACCCGAGATTTACGGAGCAGGAGCATTATCTGGAGCAAGCACTAGAGCAGTACCAGATCCAGTAGATGCGTGATCACCGAGGGTATCTTCTGAGTATATACTGTTCCATACTCAGTATTTGCTGTGGTTATCTCTATTCTTGTATCTTGACAGATATATCAGATTCATTTCGGGTTATTTCCCCGAGTTTATATTATATTAAGATTGATCTTGCTTTATGATTCTGATATTGTTGTATTCATTTCTGTGGATGAGATTAGTATATTTAGACCATTATTATTGTATTACAGCTTAAGTACGCCCCGATGGATCCATTAAATTGGATTTGTCCATCGGTGTGTGCTGCTGGCCATTGCCACGTGTCCGGTCCCACGGTATTTTAGGATTGGGGCGTGACAACATGAGGCAGCGTCGGTGGCTGGAACTGATGAAGGATTTTGATATATCCTTACAGTATAATCCAGGGAAAGCCAATATAGTTGCCGATGCCTTGAGCAGGAATCCGGTAGTTATATTTTTGACGCAGGATCGATATTTATTGGAGGACTTATCGAGCTTGGGCATTGAGGTGATAGTTTCTGGTTTTGTTATACAGATGTGGGGGTTGAGGATACATTCACAGTTGATGGACAAGATCAAGGCAGTCCAGTATAAGGATGTATCTCTGAGGAGCATCAGAGCTCAGGTGAGAGTAGGATTTCATGATGATTTCACCATTCCTGAGGATGGTTCTTTGCGGCATGGTGTTAATTATGTGTGCCTACTGGGGAGCTGCGTGAGAAGGTATTGCAGAAAGCGCATTGCTCTCAGTATTCCATGCATTCAGGTGCCAAAAAGATGTATTGGGATATGCGAGAGAGTGTGTGGTGGTATGGCATGAAGAGGGAGGTGGCACAGTTTGTATCCAGATGATTAGTGTGCCAGCAGGTGAAAGCTGAGAGGCAGAGGCCAGGTGGTTTACTTCAGCCATTACCCATTCCAGAGTACAAGTGAAAGCAAGTGAAAGCACATTACTAAAGATTTTGTGTCCGACTTCCACGATCTCTAGGAGGGAGGACTCGATTTGGGTCATCGTTGACAGGTTGACCAAGTCGGCCTACTTTTTGCCTTTTAAGGTGGGTTTGTCTACGGAAAAACTGGCAGAGATATATGTGAGGCAGATCGTCAGGATACATGGGGTTCCCGTTAGCATAGTCTCGGATCGGGATAGTCGTTTCACTTCTCATTACAGGAGGAGTTTGTAAGCGAGTTTGGACACCCAGCTCAAGTTCTGAACTGCATATCATCCACAAAAAGATGGGCAGTTAGAGAGGACTATTCAGACTCTCAAGGATATGCTGCATACCTATGTACTGGATTTTAGGAGATCTTGGGAGGACCATCTCTATTTGGTAGAGTTTCTTACAACAACAGTTACCAGGCTAGTATAGAGACATCACCATTTGGGGCTCTGTACGGTTGGAGATGTCATACTCCCTTGTCATAGGACGATGTTGAAGAGAGAGCTTTGCTAGGGCCAGAGATGGTTGTGGATGCAGCAGAGAAGGTTAAGCTGATCAGAGACAGACTTCGAGGGGCGCAGGACAGACAATGGCATTAGGCCGATAGCCACCGGAGACCTTTGGAGTTTGAGAAAGTTTTAAATTTTTGTTTTATGCTTCGTATTGGTTGTTTGTTATAGATTAAGTTCTTAAGGTTGTATTTTATTCTAGGTTGGTGGTTTGGTGTTTCTGAGGATTTCTTCGATACGAGGCACGATTTGTTTCGGTGGAGGCGGGAAGCTTAGTCCACGATTACTCAGAAATTTTAGTATTCTCGAGAGGGTCGGTGCAGTTGCTTACAGACTAGACTTTCCACCTGCATTGGAGGGAGTGCACAACGTATTTTATGTGTCGTAGTTGAGACGGTACGTGGCAGATCCTAGTCATGTGTTGGATCACTCAAAGATAGATGTGGGCCCTACTCTTAGCTATCCAGAGCAGCCAGTTGAGATTCTGCATCAGAGAGAGAAGGTGCTGAGGAACCAGACTATTACTTTGGTATGTTTCGCATGGAGGTATCACTCTCCGGGGGAGTCTACCTGGGAGAGAGATGATGAAATGCGAGAGCGTTATCCATATTTGTTTGTGCTTTAAGGTATTTTCTTTCTTGTTTCTGTTTTGTTCTATTTTTTTTTCTGGGAGTAGTTTCGTCTTTGAATTTCGAGGACAAAATTATTTTAAGGGGGGTAGACTTGTCACTACCACATTTTCTAAGAAGGGATATTTTAGTCATTTCATAATTAATTAAATATTGTACATGTTGAATATTTATTTATTGTCAGATGTTAGTTTATTATTTTGGACTTGTGTTAGTAGACCTAACTAGTTTAGATTAGATCCTTGGACCAACATTTAATTTTAGTTAGAATTGAGCCCAATAAGAAGCCCAATCATTAGGAGGATGATTAATTAAGTTAAACCATTAGAATATAACCTTTCCTCCTCAAATACTTCTTCATGACAAGCCCCAAGGGGTATTTTAGACATTACATAGTAGCTTGAGGAAGGGGAAAGAGGGGCCGGCTTATTATTAGAGGGAGGGAAAATTCTCTTTCTTTATTTTTTATTTCAAATCTAGATCTAAAATTTTCTCTTACAAATTTCTTCATTTCTACATCATATTCTATTCAATTTTCTTCCCAAATAATCATTGGAGGCTATTAGAACAAGGATCTACAAGGAAGAAGCAATGATCTACAAGAAGGAGCATGCATCTACAAGTTGGAGGCTCTTTTCACTCAATTTGGAGATTTCAATGGGAATCCATCTCCCAATAGGTATAATTCAGTTTTTTTCCTATAATTAGACTCTAAATTTTTTTTAATCATTAGAAACTAACCTATGTACTAAGACTACCCATAGGAATTGGAATTAGGTTCATAAGAGGCCTATGGAGAAAGTTATGTGGTATTTTGTGTTAATTTTGGGAGAATTTCGAGATTAACACATCTTGTGGTTGTCAATAGGTCAATTAGACAAATTTGATATGTGTTTGATTGTGTGTGGCTAGTATCGTATCCATAATTAGATAAGTGTAGGTCGTACCAAGACAATTTGGAGATACAGGTTGATTTTGGGGTTTTTCTCTGACACGGGGGTTTGAGCATGTCACATTTTGACACGGACACGTAGATGAGTAGTTAGCTCTTCAAATTTTTCATAATTATTATTTTAGACTTGCTCGTGTCCGTTGGGATAAAATTGGTTGTGTGGTGGGACCGTATCGCAAGCGTATCATAGATCTAGTGTGATACGGGTGCGATACACTTCACGTGTTTGTTCTTTGCATTTTAATTAAATTATAGAATTATAATATTATAATTATATTTATTATGTGAGATATATGTATATGTATATTTATATATATGATCTATAATTCATGTTGAGGTATTGGTGATCATGGGAGAGTAGGAGTTCTTGTTCTTCTTGATACTTTATTAAGCAACAGCAGCGGCAGTAAGCAGCAGCAGCAGTAGCGGCATTAAGCAGCGGCTGCAGCTTTTCAATAAGCTGCAGCTTATTGATACTTTATTAAGAAGTTTATATATATATATATATATATATATATATATATAAGCTAGTTAATTTATTTGATAAGCTAGTGTATGTATATATATATAAAAGTTATTAGTTTATATTAATAAGCTTGTAGTTTATGTAAATATTGTTAATAAGTTGATATATATTATATATGAAATTATATATACACATAAGTACTAGTTAATATTAGTTAGTATTATTTCAAAATTACCTTGAGATGCACCAAGGTAATGAGAGTGAGATATCTTGGGTACGGGTATTAAATATCAAGGGTTATGTTAGTATATTAGTTTAGTATAATATTGTTATAAGTTTAAATACATATTAATAAATATTAATGTATAGTGAGGTGTATGGGTATTAGTAATAAGTTTGATATTGAATTGCCTTGTGATACCGAGGTAATGTCAAGGTATTAGATTTTACTCAAGGTATTGAGTTTGCACATCAAGATGAGAGTGTAGGCGGTGAGATACCGCTTTTGGTTCAAAGCCAAGGTATCCACTTAGCATTAGTTTAGCTAGGAGTATTATACTATTGTTTGTATACATATTATAATATTTATATATCTAATAAATTGTGTATCTTATGATACGATATCTTATTGGTTTCTTAGTATCCTAGTATAACTAGTATGGCCTAGTTACATAGTGTATGGACCCAATATCCTAGAGATGGACTCGTACAACCTAGAAATAGCTAGTTTGACCAAGTTTGACTATTTTGACCTAGAGTTGATCTAGTTTGACTGTTTTGACTTAGAAATAGCTTTATGACCTAGAAGTTGACTAGTTTAACTTATTTTTCATTCCAAAATCTTGTATTGATATAATATTTCATATTTAGGTCTTTGAGGTACCGTACCGGACATCTTTGATACTGTTTACCGGATTCCAGGCTAGTATATTCTTTGATAGTTTTTTATTTACGATATCCTCTTTGTTTCTTTTATCTATTGTAGATATCTTTGATTTCTTAACATGATAGTTATACGGATTGGTATATTCAGATCTCGTCATGAGATATTATCCCTTGGTATGTATGGTGTATCTTATGCAAGACTTGTTTCCATGTTCTTCTTGTACATGTACAGACACTGATTCTTAGGGAGACTTGCTACCTACCCAGAGAATCCTGTGTCATAATGTACCTTGGTTGGATCCACTATACCAATCGAGGGCGGAGAGTATGTAGTATAGATATGTGATCATACCCTCCTTGTGCATGTCTTATTCAATGAATAGTATTAATCATATACCGCACGTATGATTAACCAGGCCATAATCCTTGTGCAAGTTCCCAAACCGATCATATGTTAAAGCTGGTATTCACTCACTTAGTCATTAGTATTTCTTGTTCATTTCTATATTGCTCATTCTCGTATTTATTTCCAGTATTTCTTTAATCATTAGTATCTCTTATATTTATATATTCTATCTTGTATATTCATATCTATTTACTGTTACATAGTTTATATCATTTATTAGAACTGCTGTTAGAGATACTTTGCTCCTTTTCTAACTGGATATTTTTTTTCTCACATGACACTGAGGAGTGGTACCCCACTCACTACGGGTCTCAGGACGTAGTTGGCTTAGAGCCAGAGACCTTGGCTCAGGAGGGTCTTATCCCGATTGAGATAGACGACCGATGACTCATAGATTAGTAGTTAGAATCTTTTGTACTGGTTTTGTCTCCAACATTGTTATTAGTATTCCTTTTACTCATTGGATATTATTTTGTCTTGTGAGTTATATTTTGACTCTTCTGTTCTTTTATCATATTCCTGCGTTGATCTATCTTATAGATCTGTGATTGAGTATTCATATTTTATTGGTGGCATTATTATATCTTGATTGCTAGATAGATAGTTTACCCAAACAACGTTCTACCACCGATGCTGCAACATAGGCTGGACGTTGTTCACAACTTGCATATCTACACCGGGTGCGGATCGTGACAAATAGTAAGCCCATTCATTAGAAGGATGGATTAATTAGTTAAACCAATTGGACTAAAACCTTCCCTCCTTAATTAATTCCTTCATGACAAGCCCCAAGGGGTATTGTGGATATTTCATAGTAGCTTGGAGGAGGGGGTAGAGGCCGTCCACATAGGGAGTGGAGAGAGACTCTCTCTCTTTATTTTATATTCTAAATCTAGCTCTATAATTTTTCTTTTCCAAATTCCTTCATTCCTACACCAATTCCTACCCAAATTCCTTCCCAATTTCTTCCCTACTCATCATTAGAGGCTATTAGAACAAGGAAAAAGCAAGGATCTACAAGGAGGAGCAAAGATCTGTAAGGAGAAAGCAAGGATCTACAAGTTGAAGGCTCTTGACACTCAATTTAGAGATTTTATCGGGAATCCATTTTCCAATAGGTAAAATTCAGTTTTTCCTCTCTAATTAGACTCTAAATCTGTAATATAATCATTAGAAACCCTCCCATGTACTAAGGCTACCCATAGGAAGTGGAATTAGGTTCGTAGGAGGCCTATAGAGAAAGTTATATGGTATTTTGTGTCAATTTTGGAGAAATTTCGAGATTTGTACATCTTGTGTTTGGTCAATTAGACCAAATTGATATGTGTTTGGTTGTGTGTGACTAGTATTGTGTCCATAATTGGATACGTGTAGGCCGTATCCCAATAATTTGGCGATACCGGTTGATTTGGGGGTTTTCTTCCGATACAGGAGTTTGAGCATGTCACATTTTGACACGTGTACGTAGATGAGTAGCTAACACTTTTTGTTGCTTCTAAATATGATTCAAGACTTGCTCGCATCCTTCGAGATACTTTTGGTGGTGTAGTGGAGCCGTATCGCAAGCGTATCATAGATTGAGTGCGATATGGGTGCGGTGCACTCCACATATTTGATACTTTGCTTTTCAATTTAATTTAACTTGGTTATAGCTATTTGAGTATTGTAATTATAATTGTTATATATATATATATATATATATATATATATATATATATATATATTCAATTGTGGTGTGTTGGTGGTCATTGGAAAGTAGGAAGTTCAAGTGCATCACTAGTATAGTTATATATATATATATATATATATATATATATATATATATATATATATATATATATATGTGTGTGTGTGTGTGTGTGTGTGTGTGTGTGTGTATAGATGTGTGCATGTGAGCTAGAGGGGTAAGCAATAAGCATAAGCAGTGAGCAAAAGCAGCAACAAAAGCAGCAAGAAGCAGCAGCAAAAGCAGCGAGAAGTAGCAGCAGCAAAAGCAGCAAGAAGCAGCAGCAGAAACAACAAGTAGCAGCAGCAGCAAAAGCAGCCACAACAAGCAGAAACAGTAAGCCGCTGCAGCAACAGCGATAAGCAGTAGCAGCAGCAGCGATAAACAAAAGTAACAGTAATAAGCAGCTGTAGATTATAGCATAGTGCGTAGAGGTTAAGTTGTAGATAGGCTAAGTTAGTTAATATTATTAGTGAGTTAGTATATATATTTATGAGGTATATATATATATATATATATATATATATATATATATATATAAGCACTAGTTAGCATTAGCATTGGTTAATATTATTTCTAGATTACCTTGAGTTACACTAAGGCAATGATAGTTGAGGTATCATAGGGTATGGGTATTGAATATCAAATGGGTATGTTAGTATGTTAATTGGTATAGTATTGTTATAAGTTTAAGTGAATGTTAGTATATAGTGAGGTATGTATGGTTAGTTAGTTAATGTTAGATATTGGATTACCTTGTGATACCAAGGTAGTATCAAGGTATTGGTTTATACTAAAGGTATTGGGTTTGTGTATCAAGATGTGTGTGTAGGTTGTGTGATACCGCTTTTGGCTCAAAGCCAAGGTATCCACTTAGCATTAGTTAGCTAGGAGTACTATATATTTTATCTTGTATATATATTATTATATTTTCATATCTAATAACTTACGTATCTTATGATACTGTATTGTGTTGGTATCCTAGTATCCTAAACATAGCTAGTATGGCCTAGATACATAGTGTATGGACCCAATATCCTAGAGATAGACTCATACAACCTAGAAATAGCTAGTTTGACCAAGTTTGACCTAGAGTTGACCTAGTTTGACTATTTTGACTTAGAAATGGTTTTATGACCTAGAATTTGGCTAGTTTAACTTATTTTTATTCCAAAACTTTGTATTAATGTACCATATTTAGGTCTCCGAGGCACCGTACCAGATATCTTTGATACTGTTCACCATATTTTAGGCAAGTACATTCTCTAATAGTTTCTCATTCATGATATCATCTATGTCTCTTGTATTTAGTGTAGATATCCTTAATTTTTTGATACGATGGTTACACGGATTGGTATATCCGGATCTCGTCATGAGATATTATTCCTTGGTATTTATGGTGTATATTATGCAAGCCGTGTTCCTTGTTCTTCTTGTACATATATAGACATTGATTCTTGGGAAGACTAGCTACCTACCGAGTGAATTCCGTGTCGTAACGTACAATGGTTGGATCTAATATACCAGTCGGAGGCGGAAAGTATTTAGTGTAGATATGTGATCATACCCTCCTTGTGCATGTCTTGTTCCTTGAATAATGTTAATCATACACCGCACGTGTGGTTAACCAGGCCATAATCCTTGTACAAGTTTTCAAGCCGATCACATGTTGAAGCTGGTACTCACTCACATAGTAGTAGTATTTCTTGCTCATTTCTATGATGCTCATTCTTGTATTTATTTTCAGTATTCTTTTTATTGCATATCTCATGTACCTGTATATTATATTTTGTATATTCGCTCTATTTACTGTTACATAGTTTATATCATTTATTGGAACTGCTGTTAGAGATGTACTTTGTTCCTTTCCTGATTGGATATATTTTTCCTAGATGACACTGAGGAGTGGTACCCCACTCACTACGGTCCTCAGGACGAAGTTGGCTTAGAGCCAGAGACTTTGGCTAAGGAGGGTCTCATCTCGATTGAGACAGACGACCCAGGACTCGTATCTCAGTAGATAGTTTTATTTATACTGGATTTGTCTCCAGCAGTCTTGTTATTAGTATTTTTTTATATGACCCTTTGGATATTATTTGTCTTGTGAGCTGTATTTGACTCTTCAGTTTTTTATATCATATTCGTACGATTGTTCCATCTTATAGATCTGTAATTGAGTATTCATATTTTATTGGTGGCATTATTATTTCTTGATGATCATTATTGCTAGATAGATAGTTTACCCAAACAACGTTCTACCGTCGATGCTGTGGCATAGGCTGGGAGTTGTTTACTACTCGCGTCCCTACACTGGGTACGGGTCATGACATAAAGGTAGTGTGTGAGGTAGAGAGAAGTGTATTAGTATCAAGTGGGAGAATGTGGTACCATATGATACTTGGGTATCCATGAGGTAGTGTGGTACCATGATACTTAAGTACCAATGGATGAGGGTAAGTGAGTTTGAGTGTTGAGATGGTATCCTAGTTAGTAATAAGGTATTAGAACTAGATTTGGTTAGTATCTTGTATATGGGGTAAGTGTCTAGAATATGGGTAAGGTATTGGGTATTGGTCAAGGTAATAGGTGAGATACCAGGTAATGGGTTAAGGTATTAGGTAAATAGTTAAGGTATTATAAAATACTAGTATATATGAGTTTAGAAAGTTACATATATAGTATATGATACATAGAATACCTAGACCTATAGGATATGAATAGAAACCCTAAAAATAGCTTGGTAATAGCTAAGATAACTATATAGGCCAACAAAATAAGTATTGGAGAACCCAAAATAGGTATTGACCTAGTTTGACCATATTAACCTAGAATTGACCTAGAAACCTAAAATAAGGTTAGTTAAGCTTGCTTTTGTTTCCAAATCACTTATTGACATTAAAAATTCATATATAGGTTACTTGGATTCCAGTTCGGACACTGACTTATGTTTATATCTCAAGACCACAGGAAAGTACATTCTCTGATAGTTTTCTTTACTTGATAGCTTCTATATTACATGGACTTAGTGATGTTGTACTTAATTCCTGACACGATGGTATATGGATTGGTATATTTTGGATCCAAGTTAGGAGATGTTATTTTCTAGTTATTATATAGATCATGATCATCGTGCTTGTATTTTAGGCTGTGCATTATGATTTACGTGTTATGGCGTTTCGTGATTTGGATCAATTGTATTAGTCGGGGTGGGGAAGTATTACTTAGATATGTGATTATACCCTATTAGATCGTGTGGTAGTATAGAACGTGGATACTAGCTAATCATACACTTCACATATTATTGATCTAACTTCACTTTAGTATAGATCGCGTATCTCCCAAGCCAATCACATATTGAAACTAGTACTTTAAAACACTTAGTTATTTACGGTGCTTCTCTATTTTACTTCATACATGTTGACTAGGTCATATTGCTCTTGTTTACTCATTTCTCTTTACTTGTCATGCCATGATATCAGTTTTACTTTTCTTATCATTTATTTTATTACTATTTAATATTTTATGGATTCTACCATGTATTGGAATTACTTTTAGTGCTTGTACTCGTTCCATCCTAACTGGATAATATTTTTAGGGGATTGCCTGAAGGATTGGTGTCCTACATACTATGGACCCCAAGATGTTGAGGGTGATGAGATTGACCCTATTGCTCTGGAGGAGCATGGACTAATTAAGGGTGAGATTCAGATTGTGATTGCTTAGTTAGTAGCTTGTACTTGATATTTTGATACTGGATTTGTCTTCGGAGGCCATTGAGATTACTTGGATGTCTTGACTGGTTATATTAAGATTTTACACTTATTGGTGGATGTCTTGACTTATTTAGACTTGTAACTTTGGATTTCATTCTCTTTATTTCATATTGTGCTTTATCTTCCTATTAGATCTTGTGATTGAGTATTACTATTTTTATATATCATTGTTCTCCTTATAGAGTTGAGATATTATTACATGGACTATGATTATAATTGTGATCGTCTAGACAATGTTCTATCATCGATATTGCGGCGTAGGCTAGATATATCCACGTACTCATTCTTGAATATTCAAGTATGTGTCATGATAATCAGGCTCACAAATTCTTGTGCTAGCAAGATATTTTCCATTATTTTCCTGCCTTTGACGAATCTACTTTATTCGAAAGAGATAAATCTGGGCAAGATTGAATAGGACCTATGAACGAGAACTTTGGAGATATTTTTTTTGCAATTGTACATAAGCTAATGGGTCAAAAGTCAGTAAACTTCTCGGGATTCTTCTTCTTGGGAAAAGAACACAGAGAGTACTAGAGATCGATCTAGGAAGGGAGAACCCATCAAAAAATAGGCCAACTGCCTCCACGATATAATTGGTAATTATATCCTAACACTTTAAGAAGAACTTACCCGTAAACCCTTCCAGCCCCGCTGCACTCTTGGGGTCTAAGGCTTTAACAGTGTCATATAGTTCCTCCTTAGAAGGCTTAAGCATAAGATTTTGATTGTCCTCCTCTGAAATGAGTGGCGATATCACACTCATAAATTCCTCATCCGCAAGCGTGGGTTCTTGAGTGAATAGGCGGGTGAAGTGATCGTTAGCAGCCATCTTGATCCCCTCTATGTCAAAGATGGTTCTTCCATCCTCCATCTGAATGTGGTGAATGAAGAGTTTCCTTTTCTTGTTGTTAACACATGCATGAAAATAGGAAGTGTTGCAGTCTCCCTATAGATCCTATTTTATGCGAGCTTTATGTTTCCAGTTAGGCTTATCAATGTGGATTTTATGTCTCAGAAGAGCTCTCACTTCTGAGAGTAGTACTCGATTCATAGTCGTATTATTAGTATTAAAAGCAATCTCATCTGCTATCACCTTATACTCCGCTTGTTTAACTACTTGGAAGATGTCACGAAAGGCTGCATAGCTCCATTGAGATAGAGTCCGTCGAGTCACTGTCAACCGCAGTCCAAGCCTTACTAATCTATTAGGATGACCAGTCGATCCCCAGGCTCGAGACACCACCCCCAAAAAGTCCTCATGATTAGTCCAGAAGTCTAGGAATCTAAATTGCTTCTTAATATCAGTATATTGACCTATGAAGGTGATAAACAAGTGTGTGGTCTGATTTTGTTATGTTCAGGTGGTCACAAGTCAGAAGTGGCATAACATCCATCCATTTGTGGTCAAGAAGAATATGATCAAGCCTGGATTCTTTCCTGGCCGGGCCCTCTTGATTATTGAACAAAGTAAAGCAACTGACGGAGTACAATACTTCGTTAAGACTTGCAGCCTGTTAAAAATTGAGGAAGTCCTGCATGGAAGCCACAGTATAAGGGAGGCTCCCCACTCTCTTCTGCTCTAGCCACAACATTGAAGTCCCCCCCACTGCCCAAGGTAGCTGGGACTGTGCCTGAACTTGAAATAGGTGGTCCCATAACTCGCGACGACCTTCTTTGGTGTTATGACCATGGACAATGGAGAACAATACCTCGAATGGGAAAGAGGGATGGGAAAGGGTAAATGTTAGAGCTTGGTCACATGCAGAAAACATAGAGATATTGGAGTCTTATTTAGCCATAATTCAGATATTGTTCTTGCTATTAGATAAAAATGCCTGGAATCCTAGCTTGAGTTAGAAAGCAAAAAGTTGGTCCACAGAAAATTCAATATCAATGACAAGGGGGGCAAGAAATCTGTCGTGGGATGAAATGTATTGAGTCTAGTTGAGGTGCCATGGGGTCAATACTTCTTATCTGACTGGAAGAAAATTTGTTAGGTTATGTCCTAGATTTGAGGCATGTGGAAGGACAGTCTGGGCATCGTGAAGCGTCGACAAGAGTTACGACAAAGACGACAATGGATCGATGGATGAATCAAGGCTTGAATTGAACCAAATAAGCAGCATCATACGGACGATATACTGGTAGTGGTATACCAACAGTATGCCAAGTTTTGCGCAGTTCGTTCCAGAACCCAATTTCGATAATCTGGTGGTACACCACGGTATACCGGTATTGCACCATAGTATATCGACAATACACCATCAAAAATTGATTCAAACGTGGGCTAAAATTAGCACATATAATGATCGTGTGATTAAATATGGATAACTAGAATTATTGTTGGATTAGTTAAGGATTTTCCTAAGTCCTAAATTAGGTTTCTTAACATATAAATAGGAGGTTAGGGGGGTTTTCAAGGAGAAGCTTATACGAGAGATTCGATGGAACAAGTCTACAAAAAACTAAGAAAAAATTTATGCTTTGCTCTTAGGGATCGTCTTTCAAAATAGTTGGAAGAGAAGATCTGTTCATAAAGTCGTCCTTTTCGTTCGGGGAGATCATTACTGTCATACCCCGATCTCCCGCAGGATCGATCATCCTCGCTGGGTGTGATATCACCACGTCAACGCTCCTGCAAGATAATCATCGCATCCAGGGCATGATGTCGTACACGCCTAGAGTTGCGCTTGCACAAGGCAAGAATGTTAATTTTTACGGTTATCATCAAAACGACCAATTTATAGCTAAAGGAAAGTAATATTTCAAACGAGAACACATCAGAGTATACAAAGCGAAGCTCTTTATTAAACAACAAATAGGTTACAAGGCTCCCAATAGCCCCAAATGAGAATACCATAATGGCTTATAACACAATTGCTCTCTCTTGCTCACAAAGGATCTCGTCGTTCTATGCATCATTTCTTCTATATCCAAGCATACAAATCCTTATATAAACACCTGAGTACCTGAAAGAGTGCCCACATACATGGGTTAGTACACAGCTGTACTGGTGAGCAGGATAACCCACTCGTCTATACCGACACTAAGTAATCATGTGAATGCAAGCAGTTATTATATGGTAGTCTTGCTAGTTATTTACTTAGATCAATTCCAATTCATTCATGGCATGTTATACAAAAGAAGTAAAGCATATTATACATGTAAGAATTAAAATCATATAAGCACACTAGCATGTTATATCCTATTCGTACAAGCAAAACATATAAAACCTATCGAACCATGCTACTATCTGAGTCGTGTTACTAATCATCGATGTGCATACTCTTGCCAGAGGCAATGTGGGCACTAGCCATCTACACAAAAGAACACTATCAAATCGACTCCTATCTATATGAAGATAGCTGGCCGAGAAATAATGGACTGATATATAATAAATATGGGTCATCCTTCTAGTATATTTGGTTGCAACGCCTCAATTGTGTATCTCGCAATTGCCTCGTATCGAAATACGAGTCGAAGTAAGTGATATGCCATCCATCCGAAGGTTTCAATACCTCAGTTGTATGTCTCCCTATACCTTGCTTCGAAAGCACTTCCAATGATTCCTCCTAGTCAAACAGTCCCGGTGCCCCCGTGCCTATCCCGTTCGAGGAATCTCCAAACCCTGTGCACAGATTGTCCGTGATATGCAATGATGAAAACTAACTATAAGACTCAAGAAAAATACTGAAACGTAAGCAAAGGTTTAAGTATCCACTCCCTACATATTACTATTCTCAAATATATCCCAAGGCACCATCTTGCTTCTCAATACAGTATTCCATGGGTGCAATACCCCTCTCCGCCACAGTTGCCCGGTTTTGAACCGCAACTGCGCGCTTCACTTGAGAAGTGATAGAACTCTCTACCATGCACCCTATGCATGCCTCGTGTTAGTGTTTCTGATGTTCCATCCCTAGTGTTCAACTCAATGCAATAACTTCTATTATCGGAACGACGCACATTCTATGCACGCCACAGTGCAGTGTTTCTAATCTTCCAGACTAGGTGTTCAAGATATACAAGATGTTATCCATTTGTTAGACATAAAGGAGTAAATGAAAGGACAAAGCCCACTAACCTAATTTGAATCTGCTTAACACTCCACCTTACTGATACGACCGATTCTATGAATCTGTAGTCCGATGTGAAGCACAATCTACTAAATTGGTATGACTATGCGAGCAAGTCATGCTCTCTAAATCATCTGACCCGATTGGACTAAGAAAGACAACATTGTCGCTCGAATCTTGCTATCTCTGCACTCTTCAGCACAAACACACTAATTCTATTGCATGACGTCCATGCCACAGCCCGTTATAAGGCGCTACTCTGATTGAACTAAACTCTGCATACCATATACACACGAAAATCAACTCGAATATATACTTCTTTCATTTAAAATCTCAACGTAGTGCACCATACGGGTGCGAGATATTACATAATATACCACTTAAAATAAGGTTCATCCTCGAACCAAAACCAGTACCCATCATTTCTTATATGTCACTTCGCCATTTCTTAAACTCTGCTCCATGTAACTTATACTTCACTGATCCAAACTCAGTACCTTTATTTCGCACTTAATGTTCACACAAATTCTATATCTCCATAGCCTCATTGCAGCTCAATTCGAATTCAGCATATCGCTTAGTTTGGATCATACGCATATTTAAGGCATCCCTGAAATACATATATTTTAGCCGAGCTTAGCAACAATGAATTTGGACAACTTAAAAGGGTATCTTCACATCCGAAACACAAATCTCTTCACTCACTCGTCGAGATTTGATAAAATAAGGGTGCATTAGCGGTTAATACGTTGTAATTGGATAAGTTATTAGGAATCAGAAAACTGATTCTAGAACCTCTTTTATGCCCATGTCACATCTAAACTGATCCTAGCGTCTGTTCCATAACTCTTTTGCATGTGCACTACTTCCAAATACATGATACTCTATTGACATTTGCCACACTCATATAACCAGCCATTACGCGTTTGAACCCAACAAGTATTCTACAAGGCCCTACCATCCACCTATTTTTGAATTATCGCTTGCATCGTCCGAGCTTAACCAACCAAACTCTAACTTGACTTTAACCATACTATGTCTCATATGCATCACCTCCGTATCATCTTTATTGTTTGAATGATCATCATATCTGATACTACCCCAGCTAAGCGACTTACCAAAACATCGTACTTAATCCAGGATCAGTTTGGCCCAACACCCCTTGCTGTGAATCAAATCCTCTTTGGGTGAACACCTATTTGGGTCTTATGTGATCCATGAAGATTTTGCCGCCATGTAATAGGGATAGTGTCGCTACGATTTTGACGTGGACACAATTGCCATAATTTCTAGGTCATGTATGATAGCTTCTTCCCGCTGCTTCAACTGCCTCGAAGCATAGGATGTTTCCTCTGCCCTCTGCAGAATATGTACTATAAACCAAGTTTGATTTGATCATCAAGATCTGAGGCACATTTGTGCCTTCCAAAATTATAAGGATTTGATCTTAATTCGAGCCGCGGCCTTACTCCTTAATGCTAGTTTCGCCGTCGTCAATTCATATGAATATGATTCCTTTCTGGGTGAGATAAGTCAGAATAGATGCCATCTTCATAAATATGTGATTCCAAGTCTAATTAGTTGACACAAGATTGTTCCCATATCACCGCTTTGATCTTATGGTTGAATCTTCAGCAGAAGGCTACCCGATCAAACTCTGAAACTCAACAGTCAATTATATAGGCCTATCTTCAACATGAACTACTCAAAATCCGTCCTCGACGCATTCCCAAATGCGCCATCGTAAGGGTCATTCTTTCGTTCTACAATATTCATTTCAATTCGGCGGTTAAGTCGCTAGGGTCAGCTCTCCCGAAGCTGCACTTGATAATTATAAGTCATCACGATCGATAGTTACTACGAACCATGCTATATCGTCTTCCAAAACCAAAATATAATCCAATAATCCTCTTGAACTCTAACCCGATCCAAGGACATACTTTTGAAACCGAGCACCGCATGCACTGCGGTTAATGTATCTGCTAACCAAAATGCCGCCTAAACACCTAGAGTCTGACTATCTATCTAAACCACTAATCGAGAAACTGCTCTCACTGAAAACTATCTTCCAATACTCTGTCATTCTGTCCTGAATCCATTAAAATCTTAGACCACCTTGTTCAAATTCTCGTACTGCTACTTGCAAAAAATTTTGAGCTATAGACTTGCTCTATTTCTTATCCATATACCACGCTTTAAAATAGCACGTCTAACTCACTCGAGCGGCACGATGAATTACTCTGATGTCACCTTCTTGTTCAACTTTCTTTAAAGATCTATCCTCTATGCTCTACACTTTCGTTCATTCCTTTGCTCTGCATTAGTTCCCTTCATTCCAATATGTCAGCATACTCCCGTTGACTTGTTCACCAAATCTAACTCAACTTTTACTCTCATGTCGAACTCCATCAAAACTTGTTTTCGCTACACTCATCCTGATGTGCCGTGTCACTTTTGATATCGCAAATTTTTTCTTCGAATCTGCCTCAGCATCAACTTAACTCATGTCGCACTCATCCAAGTTTTCTAGAGGGCATGTCTACCTTTGCTATACCGTTCCACTAAATCTTCACTCACTATACTCAGAGTCAAACTTCCCGAGTGCTAACATCCATATCCAATAAGTTTCGGTGGGACTCCAACACACTGTTCCTTCAAAACTGAACGTATTTCTCTGCTCGATCGGCTATATTGAAGAAAATTAAATAAATAAGCACGATTAAACCTCATAATTTTATTACATCCATGAACAACAACAGCCACGACATGTCGTGGGTTTAAATTACAGAAACAAAATATGCACAAAGGCCATAATAGTTAGATCTAAGATGCATGCAAAACCAAGTTAGAACAACTCTACATCTACCGAATATTTTTTAATATGAGTTTTATTAGAAAAAATAAATTTATCAATCGATATGCAGATCCAATACCGGCTCTGATACCAATTGAAGGAACTAGGAATTCCTAGGACCGCAGATTGATGTGCATATCGATTGATAGAAGATTAACAGGTTTAATACGTGATCTAATCCATCAAATACGGAAACTAGGGTTCACGAATTATACCTGAAGTAACGAGAAAAAATAAAGTTTTTCAGCAACCTTGATCAGTTAGCGACCCCAAGATCTTTTGCACGTATTCCTTCCTCGGATTGGACGTCGTGTGGGCGACTATCTTCCAACCTTTTCTTCTCCTTGGCCGACCCCCTTTCTCTCCTTACGTGAAAGACAAATTTAGAGAAAGATGCTTGCTTCTGATGATATATGACTGCCAGAGAATAGAGGATATATATAGGCTACGGCAGGGACCATGAGAAAAAATTAGGGTTAAGACTCCTAAAGGATCTGGGTATCCCATGTTCAGCCCAAACATACAACCTAGGCCCGTTAACAATAGCTCGGTCCACTAAAGAGCTATTGTTGCACTAACTTGCTAATCCCAAATTATGTTTATGGGCTCCTTCTTATTATATGCATGTTTGTCTCCCTATATTAAGATATCAAATATCCGTCGATCAAATTAAGTTACTAACAACTATATTGATCGACATCTTTTATCCTTAAGTAGTACTACTCAACTTTATTTGTTATGTCAGATATGTAAGCCCCCTGATTTTCAGAATTTTAAATTTGGATTTTCCCCAATTTATCTGAAATTTTCGGGAATCGTGCCCTAGGCTTTGTTGATTTAAGGATTTTTAATTACGGTTAATTCATATTAAAATATTATGAAAATAATATTTTATGGTGTAAAATGGAAAACCGGACACAGGGTAATTTTCCGTGAATTTATTGGACTCCGGAAACCCGTTTAAAGCCCTAAAAACTATTTATAACTAAACCGAATTTAATCCGTGCAAACGCCCGACATCCCCATGAGAGCCGAAGCCCAGCCCAAGGAACGTTGACCCGGCCCGAATCCTAGGTCTAACCCTAGTCCAATTCCTGTAATGTATAAATACATGATTCCCTAGGTTTTCTCCACAAAAGAAAAGAAGAAGAAACCCTAATTCCCAAATCCCTAAATTCCCAAATAACCTAACCCTAACCCTAACCCTAACCCTAATCTAGTCGCCGGCTACCCCCCCCCGCCGGAGCAGCCGACCCCGCAGCTCTGCGCCGCTCCGCCACCTGTGCAGCCATCGACGACCTAACCCTAGCCGTCGTCCTCCCCATACACCTCCGCAGCCGACCAAACCCCCGCCGAGTGCTCCGCCCGTGTTCCCTCCTCCTTCCTCCGCCAGCGTCCCCGAGCAGCGCCTCCGCCCCTTCGCTCCGCCGCACGAGCTCACCGCTGTCTCCCTCTGCTCGAGCCCTCACCGCCGTCTCCCTCTGCACGACCCCCCGACGTCGACAACTCCTTCCCCCTCCGCGCCGCTCCGTCGTGACGCCGCCCGCGTCCACCCCGACGCCGGCCTCCCCTGACCCGCAGTCTCCCCCTCGTTCCGCCGTGGCGCCGCCCGCATCCACCTCAACGCCGACCTCGCCTGACCCACTCCGCCCGACGCCGCCGTGCCCATCCCCGCGTCCCCCAGTCGCCTCCGCCCCTCCGGCGGCTTCCCCCGAGCAGCAGCAGCCGCTGCCCTGACCTAGCCCGGCCTCCGAGCACCGCCCCACGGCCATCTAGACAGCCCCTGACCTCGCCGCTCGCCGCGCGACCCGACACAGCAACTACGGCGAGTCTCCGCTGCTCTAAACCCTAGAGCAGTGGACACGGACACAACTCAGCTCGTGTCAAGACGACCCAGACACGTGAAAAACAGATTCACGAGGCCCTGTTCAGGTACGTGTATCTTTCTGCTCGTAACCCCGTTTTCAATTCCGTCAATTGCTATGCGTAGACTGTATAACCCTCTCGGTGCCCGTGCAACCCGCTCGGTGCATCGCGTCCTGTGGTGATCGCACACCGCGATCCAAAAACAGGAAAACCAACGCCCTGTTTCACCCCGGAACTGAGTACGCCCCGCCAAACGGGACGACTTGGTCGCGCGCGGTCTTCACAAATACGTGCACGTCGTCGATACGGACGTGCGGTATTTCGCAGAAGCTGAATCGGATGTGCGTGCACACCGGAATCAGTGCGTATCCGCCGACGACTCCCCGTATCCGTCCTTTCTGGAACATGCTGTAACTTTGTGTATACACGTCGTATCGAGACGAAACTTGCGCCATCGGACTCGTAGCAATACGCTGGTCCTGTGAGCCAAGTTTGGTTCGATTCTGAGAACGTTGACAAAATCGCGTATCGTGGGCCCCACAGGCTTCACTTGACGGGCGATTTTGTGATCGGCTCATCGGAATCCAATTCTGGAAGTTCCGTTGGGTTCGTATCATCGCTCCTGACTTGTAGATACTGAGTTTGACGAATTTGGAGACCTTTGACCCTGACGCGCTTTTCGGTGCAAAGTGGCCCACATGAGGACCCGCTTTGGCCCGAAAATGTCGTTTTTGCCCTTGTGTCCAAATTGGACTCAAGGACAGACGTTTTTAGCTATTTGACATTTTCTGAATCTAATGGTGATGTTTATTTCAGCTTTCGGAGTAGTACCTACCGGATCCACCGATACCAGGACGACAGTTGATATTCAAACATCAGGCAAGTGTACCTTGCCAAACTCTACAGTATTGTTATATATTTTTCTTGCTTTATTATAGTGCTGTGCATGCTCAACCTAGGACCGTGTGACGTACTTAGCGTCTGATTATCAGTCGGGTGCCGACACTGTGCGCAGTGTTGGGTACTGTCATCTAGAGATGGACATTCGTGACACTTTATTTTCGTACTTGTCTTATCAAGTACCTATGACCCAGGACACTTGACACTATTCATGAGACAGGATTTTCCCGAGATATTCGTGGTGATTTTGTATAGGATACAGGACATGGACATTATACTCTTAGATACTTTATGACTTGTTGCATTAGCTATGATCGCGCTTGACATGGGCATGAGACGTTATGGTCATGATATGCGTGGTTACATTGGGTGGGGAGAGACACACAGGCTACAGGCTGTTTCATATATCTATCTACTACTATTGTGAGGCCTCAGACTCTCGTAGCAGAGCTAGGCACATTACGTGTTTATTACCGCTACCGGCTCCCCGACACAGAGCTTGTAGTGGCTTCGGCCTGAGCACTAGTGATGCTCTCACTTGCATTTCACTTAGATGGTTACATATTTACCCTATTGCTTTATTTATTGCTGCACTGCATATTTATTTATTGGCATGAGCTTCCTTGTACCTTGCTATGTCCCCTGAGGACCTGGATCCGGATTATGTCCCCAGATATTGCAGACGAGATCTACCCAGAGTTGTACAGTACAGGAGCATTAGCAGGAGCAGGTGTTTACATTGGAGCAGAACCAGGACCAGAGGACGAGATCATACCAGAGGACTTCTCCTGAGTATTGGTTTGCGATACTCATTTACTTCTGTTCCTATTTACTTTACTTCCAGTCTATTGCATTATGGTATCAGACTTGTTCTCGGATTGTTCTCCGAGACACTTTTGTTGAGATTTGTCAGTTTAGTATATTTGCTTTATTCTGGCATTTGATCTGTGATTATCTGTTGTGGATGAGATTAGTATAGACCAACATATGTATTATTGGACCTGCTTATTGTTACATTACAGCTTAAGCATGCCCCGATGGATCCTTTAAATTGGGTTTGTCCATCGGTGTGTGCTGCTGGCCACTGCCACGCGACCGGTCCCTCGATATTTTGGGACTGGGGCGTGACATGGTTTTTGTGGTGGCCCATGCAGGTCAACGACTAAATTGTTCAGTTTCAACTTAGGGACCGAGCAAGCCTGCAATAAGAATAGGATAAGTTCTAGGATCTCATCCACTTGCTTGAAACGTCCTTGATATCTATATCTGATTCAAATTAATCTCTTGACTCGTATCCTCCCTTGATTCCTGAGCGCCCTTATAGTTTATTTTGGTTGCAGAGAAATGAATCCCCAAGTCGGCAAAGAGACTCATCCAGGAACACCACAAGGTGTTATGGTTACCCACGAAGATGAAGTAACACCCGTTAGTGAAGGACCATCATCACAGCAAGCAAGTCAGCATGCCTCGAGAATCCAGGAAGATGACGTTCCACCATCGACGCAGTTGGCTCCACCGACGCCTACCGTTCCACAAGGGCAGGCTATGGACAAACAACAAATGTTTCGAATGTTCTACGCGATGGTGCAAGCCCACCGGAAGGTTCAGGAAGAAGCACAGCAGATCCAAGTGGAGAAGTTCATCGACAGATTCAGCTCAGAGTTACGGAAGTTAATCAGCCCCACTGCAACTACCTTAGACGAGCATGTTCTTACTACAGCAAGACCCATGGAGTGCGACACAAGGATCGAGTCCAGCCAGAAGCGGCCGTATGCAATAGCACCAGACCAAACACAACAGGAAAGAGCTGCAAAGCGACCACAGATGAATCCACCACCGAGGGCAGCACCAAGAGCCTCATTCCTTCCTACTTGTCAACATTGTCGCAAGATAGGCCATACTGAAAGAGAATGCAGACGCAAGTTAGGATTATGCTTGATTTGCGGAATCAGTCAACACTTAGCCAAGAATTGTACTCAGCATCGAGAGAAAGTATTGATGATTCATCAACCAGCCACATCAGCACCAGCCGGAGCACCACGGGAAGAAATTGCGAAGAAGTCTCACATTCACCAGCCACCAGAAGCATCTCCGCAAGTACTACCTATCTGTCAATATTGTCGCAAGCGAGGCCATGTAGAGAACGAGTGCAGACGAAAGAAGAAATTATGCTTAGCTTGCGGATCCAGTCAGCATTTATTAAAGGAATGCCCCGAACGTCGAGACAGAGCACCAATGAATAACCAACAAGCGATACCAGCACCAAGGCCAGCCTCTCCAGCATTGGAAATACTGCAAACGAGAGTTGAAGGAATCACACCACCAGCCCCAGGAGGAAATCAGCCAAGGCCACCCTTGGCACCACAAGCAACACTCTTCCAGCAGGCTCAACAGCAGCAGAGGAACCAACTGCAAGAACGTGAAAAGCTCCAGCAATGACTTTTAGAGGACGCGCAGACTCATGGAGTAGCTGATGCGCATAATTTTTCGTAGTTTTCTATTTCTAGATTTGTTTTATCTCGTGCCTATTGGTTCGTGACCTCAGCCTTAACCTATGTAACTTTGAACTTGCTTATAATTGATAACAATAGAGATTATAGAGTCTTTTGCTATTGTGCTTATCTTGTGATTGTTTTGAGAGCTTGATTAAGTTGTACCTCCTTTCATCATCATCTAGCGTACTTCTAATTGTTGTACTACCTTGACTTATGCTGCTAATATAGCCTAGTTTTGCAAGCTTATTCTTTATCGAGCTTGATCATGACATCTGTATTATTGGACGCGTACACTAATACAATTGTCTTTTCAGAATCAGCATATTAAGGTCTAGCTAACCTTAGTGCGCTTGATTCGCCCTTCGTAATACTCCTTTACGTGGATTGAGATATATAGTTGACTAGTATACTTGCCCTCTAGATATGTCTGCGCATATCGTATCAGTTACATAACTGAACTAATACGAGCATGCGAACAAGGGATTACCAGAATAGGATTTCAATCCACAATTGTCTTGACAAATCCCATTTGAGTTAATTAAACGCCTTGATCCTGATACTTCTATTCTATTCCCTCACCCTTGGACTTTTTTATTATTGACCTTCGTCTTCCCTTATTTCGGAAAGACAAAATCTTGTGCTTGGTATAAGCTTGATATGTAGACAGTACTAGATATACCCCACCGGCCGGCCACAGTATTGATGACCCTTTTATATATGATTAAGGGATATCATAGGTGATATGTTGGTGTTAAAGACTTGAGGATCCAATAACATGATTCAAATAAGTTTGGGCATAGCTTTATTAGATGTATAGCCTTAGATGATAGATGGATAAAATCTAAGTTGGGTAGAGACCGCAATATTCACTTAAAAGGAATTCTTTAGACCCTACCCTAATTTAATTTCGAGGACAAAATTTTTATAAGTTGGGTAGATTGTAAGCCCCCTGATTTTCAGAATTTTAAATTTGGATTTTCCCCAATTTATCTGAAATTTTCGGGAATCGTGCCCTAGGCTTTGTTGATTTAAGGATTTTTAATTACGGTTAATTCATATTAAAATATTATGGAAATAATATTTTATGGTGTAAAATGGAAAATCGGACACAGGGTAATTTTCCGTGAATTTATTGGACTCCGGAAACCCGTTTAAAGCCCTAAAAACTATTTATAACTAAACCGAATTTAATCCGTGCAAACGCCCGACATCCCCATGAGAGCCGAAGCCCAGCCCAAGGAACGTTGACCCAGCCCGAATCCTAGGTCTAACCCTAGTCCAATTCCTGTAATGTATAAATACATGATTCCCTAGGTTTTCTCCACAAAAGAAAAGAAGAAGAAACCCTAATTCCCAAATCCCTAAATTCCCAAATAACCTAACCCTAACCCTAACCCTAACCCTAACCCTAATCTAGTCGCCGGCTACCCCCCCCCGCCGGAGCAGCCGACCCCGCAGCTCCGCGCCGCTCCGCCACCTGTGCAGCCATCGACGACCTAACCCTAGCCGTCGTCCTCCCCATACACCTCCGCAGCCGACCAAACCCCCGCCGAGTGCTCCGCCCGTGTTCCCTCCTCCTTCCTCCGCCAGCGTCCCCGAGCAGCGCCTCCGCCCCTTCGCTCCGCCGCACGAGCTCACCGCTGTCTCCCTCTGCTCGAGCCCTCACCGCCGTCTCCCTCTGCACGACCCCCCCGACGTCGACAACTCCTTCCCCCTCCGCGCCGCTCCGTCGTGACGCCGCCCGCGTCCACCCCGACGCCGGCCTCCCCTGACCCGCAGTCTCCCCCTCGTTCCGCCGTGGCGCCGCCCGCGTCCACCTCAACGCCGACCTCGCCTGACCCACTCCGCCCGACGCCGTCGTGCCCATCCCCGCGTCCCCCAGTCGCCTCCGCCCCTCCGGCGGCTTCCCCCGAGCAGCAGCAGCCGCTGCCCTGACCTAGCCCGGCCTCCGAGCACCGCCCCACGGCCATCTAGACAGCCCCTGACCTCGCCGCTCGCCGCGCGACCCGACACAGCAACTACGGCGAGTCTCCGCTGCTCTAAACCCTAGAGCAGTGGACACGGACACAACTCAGCTCGTGTCAAGACGACCCGGACACGTGAAAAACAGATTCACGAGGCCCTGTTCAGGTACGTGTATCTTTCTGCTCGTAACCCCATTTTCAATTCCGTCAATTGCTATGCGTAGACTGTATAACCCTCTCGGTGCCCGTGCAACCCGCTCGGTGCATCGCGTCCTGTGGTGATCGCACACCGCGATCCAAAAACAGGAAAACCAACGCCCTATTTCACCCCGGAACTGAGTACGCCCCGCCAAACGGGACGACTTGGTCGCGCGCGGTCTTCACAAATACGTGCGCATCGTCGATACGGACGTGCGGTATTTCGCAGAAGCTGAATCGGATGTGCGTGCACACCGAAATCAGTGCGTATCCGCCGACGACACCCCGTATCCGTCCTTTCTGGAATACGCTGTAACTTTGTGTATACACATCGGATCGAGACGAAACTTGCGCCATCGGACTCGTAGCAATACGCTGGTCCTGTGAGCCAAGTTTGGTTCGATTCTGAGAACGTTGACAAAATCGCGTATCGTGGGCCCTACAGGCTCCACTTGACGGGCGATTTTGTGATCGGCTCATCGGAATCCAATTCTGGAAGTTCCGTTGGGTTCGTATCATCGCTCCTGACTTGTAGATACTGAGTTTGACGAATTTGGAGACCTTTGACCCTGACGCACTTTTCGGTGCAAAGTGGCCCACATGAGGACCCCGCTTTGGCCCGAAAATGTCGTTTTTGCCCTTGTGTCCAAATTGGACTCAAGGACAGGCGTTTTTAGCTATTTGACATTTTCTGAATCTAATGGTGATGTTTATTTCAGCTTTCGGAGTAGTACCTACCGGATCCACCGATACCAAGACGACAGTTGATATTCAAACATCAGGCAAGTGTACCTTGCCAAACTCTACAGTATTGTTATATATTTTTCTTGCTTTATTATAGTGCTGTGCATGCTCAACCTAGGACCGTGTGACGTACTTAGCGTCCGATTATCAGTCGGGTGCCGACACTGTGCGCAGTGTTGGGTACTGTCATCTAGAGATGGACATTCGTGACACTTTATTTTCGTACTTGTCTTATCAAGTACCTATGACCCAGGACACTTGACACTATTCATGAGACAGGATTTTCCCGAGATATTCGTGGTGATTTTGTATAGGATACAGGACATGGACATTATACTCTTAGATACTTTATGACTTGTTGCATTAGCTATGATCGCGCTTGACATGGGCATGAGACGTTATGGTCATGATATGCGTGGTTACATTGGGTGGGGAGAGACACACAGGCTACAGGCTGTTTCATATATCTATCTACTACTATTGTGAGGCCTCAGACTCTCGTAGCAGAGCTAGGCACATTACGTGTTTATTACCGCTACCGGCTCCCCGACACAGAGCTTGTAGTGGCTTCGGCCTGAGCACTAGTGATGCTCTCACTTGCATTTCACTTAGATGGTTACATATTTACCCTATTGCTTTATTTATTGCTGCACTGCATATTTATTTATTGGCATGAGCTTCCTTGTACCTTGCTATGTCCCCTGAGGACCTGGATCCGGATTATGTCCCCAGATATTGCAGACGAGATCTACCCAGAGTTGTACAGTACAGGAGCATTAGCAGGAGCAGGTGTTTACATTGGAGCAGAACCAGGACCAGAGGACGAGATCATACCAGAGGACTTCTCCTGAGTATTGGTTTGCGATACTCATTTACTTCTGTTCCTATTTACTTTACTTCCAGTCTATTGCATTATGGTATCAGACTTGTTCTCGGATTGTTCTCCGAGACACTTTTGTTGAGATTTGTCAGTTTAGTATATTTGCTTTATTCTGGCATTTGATCTGTGATTATCTGTTGTGGATGAGATTAGTATAGACCAACATATGTATTATTGGACCTGCTTATTGTTACATTACAGCTTAAGCATGCCCCGATGGATCCTTTAAATTGGGTTTGTCCATCGGTGTGTGCTGCTGGCCACTGCCACGCGACCGGTCCCTCGATATTTTGGGACTGGGGCGTGACAAGATATAATCCACCTGCAGGGTTTATATAACAATCCTTATGAGTTTCTTAAGGGGACATCATCAACCCGATGTATCGGGACATGGATTTCTTTTATAATCAACAGTCCATCATACACAAAATGCTATTACCTAATTCATATAGGTTATTGACCCATAATGAATTACACTCTTTTGTGAGTCAAAGTAATATATATTACATATACATGTCTGTTATTATATTTGAATTAAGAGCACAAGAACCCATAATAATTGAGGTATTTGTTCTCATATGTAGTCAGTACAAAGAGAACAACCTCAAGTGGTTATGTTCAATACACACAAAGTGTACTAGTATAAACATATAGTCAAGATAGACTAATACAATATTATACTACAACCTTACAAATGGTTTGTCCAAGTCCATCTAGGTTGTGAACTATTTATATATTCCACATGGAACTAATAATATGATCTTCTGTGAGACATCATATACCATATTAGAATATCAGACCCTTGCATTAACATTATAACAAATACAACATACAAACATTTGCCCATATGATTCTCATTTAAAAATAAGGAAATATAGTTAATACAAAGTGATAATTTTAGTATATAACCCTAACAATCTTTCACTTATACTCGAAGTATTGCTTTTTAGTATACTGTTACAAATCTCTCACTTATACTTAAAGCCATACTGCTACGCATCTGACTCATATTCCCTCAATATGACTATCAAAAGCCTTAGCTGGTTAGCTTTTTGTAAAGGGATCAACTAGGTTGTCAGCAAATGCTATCTTGATCACAGCAACTTCTCCTCTTTTTATGAAATTTTATATCAGTTGGTACTTGCGCTCAATGTGTTTACTTGTCTTATGGGCTTGTGGTTCCATCGAGTTTGCAACTAAAAACTATTATCATAATAAAGTTAATAGTTCTAGGAAAACTAGGTACCATATCCAAGTCCAATAGAAAGTTTCTAAGCCAAACCACTTCTTTGGCTGCCTCAGAGGCTGCCACATACTCGTCTTCCATGGTAGAATCAACAATATATTTTTTCTTAATGATCCTCCATACTATGGCTCTACCTCCTAAAGTAAATACATAACCTTTGGTAGATTTCCTGGCATCCTTATATGACTAAAAATCTGAGTCGTATACCTCATGGGCACTAAACTATATGCATGGTTTACTAGCATATAAACTTTAGTCCTTTTTAGGTGCTTCAAAATATGCTTTATCGCAGTCCAGTGATCTTGTCCCGGGATGGACTGATATTTGCTAACCATGCCAACGGCTAAGCAGATGTCTGGTTTCGTACATTGTATTACATATATTAAGCTTCCTACTATCGAAGTATAAGGAACCGCTTTCATGTCCTCTATATCTTTAGGTATTCTCAGATACTGCTACTATGATAGAGCAATTCCATGCCTAAAAGGTAAGACACCTTTCTTAAAATTTTGCATGCTAAAACGAGTTAGTATAGTATAGATATAGGTAGCTTAGGATAAGCCCAACATCTTTTTCTTGTGATCTCGTAGAACTTTAATCCCAAGGATGTGACCTACTTCTCCTAAGTCCTTCATGTCAAACTGCTTGGATAACCATACCCTTATATTAGATAACACCTTCACACAGTTTCCAATAAGCAAGATGCCATCCACGTAAAGTACTAGTAATACCACCACGTTTCTATCATACTTTTTGTATACACATGCTTCATCTGGACATTGATCAAAACTATAGGATTTTATCACTTGATCAAAACTAATGTTCCAAGATCTAGAAGCTTGTTTAAGTCCATAAATGGACTTCTTGAGCTTACAAACAATATGCGCTTGGCCCTTTTCGATGAACCCGTCTAGTTGCTTCATATAGATGTTCTCCTCAAGACTTCCATTAAAGAAAGTTGTCTTGACATCTATTTTTTAAATCTTATAATCAAGATGAATTGCAATAGATAAAAGAATCTGGATAGACTTAAGCATGGCTACCGGCAAAAATATTTTCATATAATCAATACCCTCTTTATGAGAAAAAAATATTCCGTAACAAGCCGGGCTTTAAAGGTTTCAACCTTAACGTCTGATCCACTTTTTCTCATGTAAACCCACTTACATCCAATAGCATCTACACCAGTATTTAGTTTAACAAGCTCCCAGACCTGATTAGAATCTATAGATTCTATTTCAGATATGATTACTTTTTCCAAGATTCTTCATCTTTATGTTGGAGTGCTTCATTATAGGTGCAGGGATCAGAATCTTGTTCCTTAGGGACAAAGCCTGATGACTCTTCCAAGAACATAAATCTTTCAGGTTGTATAATAACTCTCCCACTACGACGAGGTATATCACTACCATATTTTCTAGGAAAGGATATTTTGGTCATTTCATAATTAATTAAATATTGTACATGTTGAATATTTTTTATTGTATTATTTATTTATTGTTAGATGTTAGTATTTGATTTTAGACTTATGTTAGTTGAACTAACTAGCTTAGATTAGATCCATGGACCAACATTTAATTCTAGTTAGAATTGGACGCAATAGTAAGTGCATTCATTAGGAGGTTGTATTAATTAGTTAAACCAATTGGATTAGAACCTTCTCTCCTTAATTAATTCCTTCATGACAAGCCCTAAGGAGTAGTTTGGACATTTAATAGTAGCTTGGGAGAGGGGGCAAGGCCGGCCACAATATAAGGGGGTGAAGACTCTCTCTTCTCTCCTTTTTTTATTCCAAATTTAGATCTAGAAAATTTTCTTTCCAAATTCCTTCATCCCTACACCAATTCCTACACAAATTGCTTTCCAATTCCTTCTCTATTCATCATTGTAGATTATTAGAACAAGAAGAAGGCAAGGATCTACAAGAAGATAGCAGGGATCTACAAGAAGGAAGAAAAGCACAAGTTAAAGGTTCTTGACACTCAATTTGAAGATTTCATTAGAAATCCATCTCCCAATAGGTATAATTTAGTTTTTTCTCTCTAATTAGACACTAAATCTGTAATTTAATCATTAGAAACCCTCTCATATACTAAGGCTACCCTTAGGAAGTGGAATAAGGTTCATAGGAGGCCTATGGAGAAAGTTATGTGGTATTTTGTGTCAATTTTGGGAGAATTTTGAGATTGGAACATCATATATTTGTCAATAGGTCAATTAGACCAAATTTTCATATGTTTGGTTGTGTGAGACTAGTGTCGTGTCCACAATTGGATATGTATAGGCCGTATCCCGACAATTTGGCGATACAGATTGATTTGGAGTTTTTTTCGATACGGGAGTTTGAGCATGTCATATTTTGACACGGGCACATAGTTGAGTAGTTAGCTCTTCGTGCTGTTCATAATTATGATTTTATACTTATTCGTATCCTTTGGAGTATATTTGGTGGTGTGGTAGACTCGTATCACAAGCGTATCATAGATTGAGTGTGATACGGGTGCGATGCACTCTACGTGTTTGATTCTTTGCATTTTAATTCAATTTACCTTAGTTATAGATATTAGAGTATTATAATTATAATTATAATTATTATTTTATATATATATATATATATAGTTATATGTATTTTCTATTTTAATTGTGATGTGTTGGTGGTCATTGGAGAGTAGGAGAGTTCATGTGCATCCTTAGTGTATATATATATATATATATATATATATATATATATATATATATGTAAGTGAGTGTATGTGTGTATAGGTGTGTGTGTATGTGTGCTTGTGAGCTAGGGGGGCAATAAGCAGGCCTATAAGCAGCAAAAGCAGAAGCAAAAGCAGCGATAAGCAGAAAGCTGCAGCAGCAGCATAAGCAGGAAGATGCAGCAGCAGTAGAAGCAGCAAGCTGAAGCAGCAGCCGCGATAAGCAGTGAGCAACAACAACAATTAGGGTAATATGGGAGTGTGGTTTCAGGAGTGTAGGTGTTCAGATATTAGTGTATCATATGTTAGAAGTCTAAGTGGGTATCAGCCAAGGGGAAGTACATGTATGAATTAGTTTTGTGTTTAACAAAAGATATGGGATACTATACCAAGGTAATATTAATAACAAGTGTTAGTTAGAGTAATAAAGATAGTTTGGGGTATTAGACATGTCACGACCTACACCCGGTGTAGGGATGCAAGTAGTGAACAACGCTTAGCCTACGCTGCAGCATCGGCGGTATAACATTATTTAGGTAAACTAACAATCTAGCAATCAAGATATAATATGCCACCAATGTAAATAAATATACTCAATCACAGATCTATATATGGAATAAGCACAAATATGATAAAAGAATAGGAGAGTCACAAATATAACTCATGAGACAATAATATCCAATGAGTCAGAGAAATACTAAAACTGAGTTGGAGACAAATCAAGTATAAAAGAAAACTAACTACTAAGCTACGAGTCCTGGGTTGTTTATCTCAGTCGGGATGGGACCCTCCTGAGCCAAGATTTCTGGCTCTAAGCCTACCACGTCCTGAGGCCCGTAGTGAGTGGGGTACCACTCCTCAGTGTCATTTGAAAAAAATATATCCAGTCAGAAAAGGAGCAGAGTACAACTCTAATAGCAGTTCTAATAAATGATATAAACTATATAACAGTAAATAGATGTGAAATATACAAGATGCAATATACAGACATAAGAGATAAGCAATAAAGGAAATACTAGAAATAAATATAAGAATAAACAATATAGAAATGAACAAGAATACTAATGACTAAGTGAGTGAGTACCAGCTTTGACATGTGATCGGCTTGAAAACTTGATACAAGAATATATGGCCTGGCTAATCATATGTGCGGCGTATGATTAATATTATTCAATGAATAAGACTTGATATAAGGACGGTATGATCACATATCTACACTACATACTTTCCGCCCCCAACTGGTATAGTGGATCCAACCATGGTACGTTATGACACGGGTTTCCACAAGAAGGGCGCTACTCTTCTCATGAACCAATGTCTGTATTTGTACAAGAAGAACAAGGAAATAAGGCTTGCACAAGATATACCATAAATACCAAGGAATAACTTCTCATGACGAGATCCGAATATACCAATCCATGTAACCATTGTGTCAAGAATCAATGATATCTACACTAGATACAAAAAACATAGAGGATATCATAAATGAAAAACTATCAGATAATATACTCGCTTGAAATCCGGTGAACTGTATCACAGATGTCTGGTACGGTGCCTCGAAGCCCTAAATATGAAATATTACATCAACACAAGGGTTTAGAATAAAAATAAGTTAAACTAGTCAACTTCTAGGTCAAAAAGTCATTTCTAAGTCAAAATAGTCAAACTAGGTCAACTCTAAGTCAAATTGGTCAAACTTGGTCAAACTAGCTATTTCTAGGTTGTATGAGTCTATTCTAGGATATTGGGTCCATACACTATGCAACTAGGCCACACTAGCTATAATAGGATATTAGGAAATTAATAGGATACCGTATTCTAAGATATGCAATCAATTAGATAGGAAACAACATAATATATATATATATATACAATCAACAATATATAATATTCCTAACTAAAATAATGTTAAGTGGATACCTTGGCTTTGAACCAAAGCGGTATCGCACCACTACACACCCATCTCGATACCCGAATCCAATACCTTGAGTACCCAATCAATACCTTGACATTACCTTAGTATCACAAGGTATTGTGAATCCTAACATATAACTAACTACCCCAAACTTTAAACTATAATCTAACATATATTAATTAATACCATACTACAATACTAACTACTAACTACTAATACATATATACATACGTATCTTTAACTAGTGACAAGTATATATGTATATATCTAACTGCTAAACTATTAAGTAACTAACTAGATAACTACTAACTAGACTAACTATCAAGGAACTAACTAGCTAACTAAACTACAAATTAAACCAACTAAACTAACAACTTACCTCCTTACCTTGCTGCTCTAGCTGCTCACTGAATGCTGAAACTGCTGCTGCATACATACTGCCTTGCTACTCAAACTGTTGTTGGTGTAGCTGCTGCAGCTGTAGTTACTGTACACATACTAGATGCTGTTGCTGCGATAGTGCACTACATGCTTGCTTGCTAGCTGCAGTTGCTGCTGTACTGCTGATCCATGTTGTTGATGGCTAAAAATTGCTGCACTGCTTGCTGGCTAGCAATTGCTGCTAGCTGCAGCTGCTACATGATGTTGCTGCTACAGCCTATGCTTGCTGCCTTTACTTCTTCACTAATACTACTACTGTAGTTGCTAATTGATCGATCCCCTAGTGCTATAAACTGCTACAGCTGCTGTCCCAACCCCCCTTCCTAGCACACACACACACACACACACACACACACACACACACACACACATATATATATATATATATATATATATATATATATTTAACATTAATATATATATATATCTATCTATATCTATACATACACATACCTATGTACATATATATAATAGAGATACAAATAAGTATATATATATATATATATATATATATATATATATATATATATATATATATATATATATATATACCACTATATATATATATATATATAAAATCACCAACACTGAATATAGAACAACACATAATATATATATATATATATATATATATATATATATATATATATATATATATATATATATATATATATATATATAACCATAATAAATATAATATTCTAATAGCTATAAACAACATAAATTAAATCTAAAATACAATGAAGCAAACACATGGAGTGCATCGCACCCGTATCACACGAGATCTATGATACGCTTGTGATACGAGTCCACAACACCACCAAACGTACCTCGAAGGACATGAGCAAGTCTAAAATAGTAATTATGAACAATACGAAGAGTTAATTATACTTCTACGTATCCATGTCAAAATATGACATACACAAACTCCCGTGTCGGAAGAAAACTCCCAAATCAACCCGTATCTCCAAATTATTGGGATACGGCCTATACTTAACCAATTATGGACATGACACTAGCCATACACAATCAAACACACGTCAATTTAGTCTAATTGACCAATTAATAAACACAAAATGTGTCAAACTCAAAATTCCCCCAAAATTGATACAAAACCAAACATAACTTTCTCTATAGGCCTCCTATGAACTAAATTCCAATTCCTATTGGTAGCCTTATCATATGGGGTGGTCCTTAATGATTAAAATACAGATTTAGAGTCTAATTAAGGAGACAAAACTGAATTGTACCTATTGAGAGATGGATTTCCAATAAAACTCCAAATTAGGTGAAAAGAGGCTCTAACTTATAGATCCTTGCTCCTCCTTGTAGATCATTGCTTTCTCCTTGTAGATCCTTGCTTCAATAGTATCCAATGATAATTTGGGATGGAATTAGGAAGAAATTTGGATGGAATTTGATATGTAAATGAAGAAATTTGGAAGAGAAAATTCTAGATCTAGTTTTGAAATAAAAATAAAGAGAGAAATTTCTCCCTCTATTTAAATATGGCCGACCATATTCCTCCTTCCTCAAGCTACTGTATAAAGTATAAAGTATCCCATTGGGGCCTCTCATGATGAAATAATTAAGAAAGAAAGGTTTTAGTCTAATGGGTTTAACTTAATTAATCATCCTCCTAATGAATGGGCTTATAATTGGGCTCAATTCTAACTAGATTTAAATGTTGGTCCATGGATCTAATCTAAACTAGTTAGGTCCACTAACACAAGTCCAAAATAATAAACTAACATCTAACAATAAATAAATAATACAATAAATA
This sequence comes from Iris macrosiphon, assembly GCA_036927795.1. Taxonomy (NCBI): domain Eukaryota; kingdom Viridiplantae; phylum Streptophyta; class Magnoliopsida; order Asparagales; family Iridaceae; genus Iris; species Iris macrosiphon. The sequence continues at coordinate 102,598,311 of JAYESA010000008.1, read as the reverse complement.
ATTTATAACATCCATAATATTTAATTAATTATGAAATGACCAAAATACCCTTTCCTAGAAAATGTGGTAGTGACTAGTCTACCCCCCTTAAAATAATTTCTTCATCGAAATTCAAAGACAAAACTACCCCCCAAAAAAATAAAAATTGAACATAACAGAATAGAACAGAATCAGGAAAGAACATACCTTAAGGCAAAAACAAGTATGGGTAACGCTCATGTATTTCATCCTCTCTCTCCCAGGTAGACTCTCCCGGAGAGTGATGCCTCCATACGACGTATACCAAAGGAATAGTCTGGTACTTCAGCATATTCTCTCTTCGATCTAGAATCTCAACTGGCTGCTCTGGATAGCTAAGAGCAGGGCCCACCTCTATCTTCGAGTGATCCAACACGTGATTAGGATCTGCCACGTATCGTCTCAACTGCGACACATAAAATACGTTGTGCACTCCCTTCAATGTAGGTGGCAAGTCTAGTATGTAAGCAACTGTACCAACCCTCTCGAGAATAGTGAAAGGTCCGATGAATCGCGGACTAAGCTTTCCGCCTCCTCCAAAATAAATTTTGCATCGTGTCAAAAAAATCCTCAGAAATACCAAACCACCCTCCTAGAATAAAACATAACCTTAAGAACTTAATCTATAACAAACAACCAATATCAAGCACAAAACAAAAATCTAAAACTATACCTCAAACTCCAAAGGTCTCCAGTGGCTATCGGCTCAATGCCGTTGTCTGTCCTGCGCTACGCGAAGTCTGTCTCTAATCAGCTTAACCTTCTCCGCGGCATCCACAACCATCTCTGGCCTTAAAAAACTCTCTCTCCAACATCATCCCATGACAAGGTAGTACGACATCTCCGACCGTACAGAGCCTCAAAGGGTGATATCTCTATACTAGCTTGGTAACTGTTATTGTAAGAAAACTCTACCAAATGGAGATGGTCCTCCCAAGATCCCCCAAAATCTAGTACACAAGTGCGAGTATATCCTCTAGAGTCTGAATAGTACTCTCCGACTGTCCATCTGTCTGGGGATGATATGCAGTACTGAACTTGAGCTGGGTGCCCAAACTCACCTACAAACTCCTCCAGAAATGAGAAGTGAAACGACTATCCCGATCCGAGACTATGCTAACGGGAACCCCATGTATCCTGACGATCTGTCTCACATACATCTCTGCCAGCTTTTCGGAAGATAAACTCACCTTGAAAGGCAAAAAGTGGGCCAACTTGGTCAACCTGTCACCCAAATCGCATATTTTCTTTCTAGAGATCGTGGATGTCCTGACACAAAATCCATAGTAATATGCTCCTACTTTCACTCTAGAATGATTAATAGCTGAAGTAAATCGCTTGGCCTCTGCCTCTCAGCTTTAAGCATCTGGCTACAAATCGTGCCACTTCCCTTTTCATGCCATACCACCACACACTCTCTCGCATATCCCGATATATCTTGTTGGCACCTGGATGTATAGAATACTGAGAGCGATGTACTTCCTGTAACACCTCCTCACGCAGCTCCCCACTAGGTACATACAATCTAATACCATACCGTAAAGAACCATCGTCAGCAATGGTAAAATCATCCACCAATCCTGCTCTCACCTGAGCTCTGATGCTCCTCAGATATATATCCTTATACTGGGCTGCCTTAATCCTGTCCATCAACTCTGAGTGTATCTGCAACCCCCACATATGTATAGCAAAACCAGAAACTATCACCTCAATGCCCAAGCTCTCCAAGTCCTCCAATAAATACCGATTCTGCATCAAAAATATAGCTACTAGATACATGCTCAAGGCATCAGCAACTACATTAGCTTTTCCGGGATGATACTGCAAAGATATGTCAAAATTATTCATCAGTTTCAGCCACCGATGCTGCCTCATGTTCAACTCCTTCTGAGTAAAAACGTACTTTACGCTCTTGTGGTGTGTGAAGATCTCCACAAGCTCTCCGTATAAATAGTATTTCCATAACTTCACGGCAAAAATGACTGCTGGCAACTCTAAATCGTGGGTAGGATAGTTCTTCTTATGATGACGTAATTGCCTGGATGCATAGGCAATCAATGTCCCATTCTGCTTAAGAAAAAAATCTAGACCTTTTTTTGATGCATCACTATAAATAATAAAATCTCCAGACACTGATGACAATGTCAAAATAGAAGCAGACGTCAACCTCTTCTTCAATTCCTCAAAAGCAACCTGACATTCCTCTATCCAAACAAACTCTGCATCCTTCCTGGTGAGTCTGGTCATCGGCTTGGCAATCCTTGAAAAATCTTGCATAAACTTCATGTAGTAGCCTGCCAAACCAAAGAAACTTCTGATCTCTACTACTGAACTTGGGGTCTTCCAAGACACCACTGCTGCTATCTTCTTCGGATCCACTGAAATTCTATCACCAGTCATGACATATCCTAAGAAATCCACCTTGTCCAGGAAGAACTCATACTTGGACAGCTTCCCATACAGCTTCTCTTTCCACAGCACATCCAACACAATCAGCAAAGGCTCTTCGTGCTCCTCCAGTGTCTTCGAGTATATGAGTATGTCATTGATGAACACCACCACGAACTTGTCAAGGTATTTATGGAATACCTTGTTCATCAAATTCATAAATATCGTCGGGACATTAGTCAACCTAAATGGTATCACCATAAACTCATACTGGCCATACCGAGACCTAAAAGCAGTCTTCGGAATGTCCTCCGGCTTCACTTTCACCTGGTGGTAGCCTGATCTCAAGTCTATCTTGGAAAACACCTTGGCACCACTCAACTGATCGAACAGGTCATCAATCCGTAGCAACGGATATTTATTCTTGATAGTAAGATTACTCAATGTCCTGTACTCGATGCACATGCGCACCGATCCATCATTCTTGGGTACAAACAATATCGGAGATCCCCACGGTAAAAAACTGGATCTGATAAAGCCGTTATCCTATAATTTATCCACTTTCTTCTTTAGCTCGACCAGCTCGTTGTTGTTTACTCTATAGAAATGCTGTGAAATTGGTTCTACACCTGGCACCAAGTCTATAGAGAATTCAACATCTCGATCTGGCGGCAATCCTTGTAATTTCCTAGAAAATACATCCAAGAACTCTGCAATCAACGGATATGGCAGCTCCTTGTCTTCCACCATAGCTCCACAGATAATGCCTTCTCCCTGCTCTGCAGTTGCTCTAGCAAACTCAAACTCTGGCTCTCCCGGTGGGCTAAACAAAATTCTACCTCCTCTATAATCTATACTAGCATGGTGCCTACTCAACCAATCCATCCCGAGTATAATGTCGTAGCTCAGAAGTGGCATTACAAGTAGACATGCACTCAGCTCCCGGCCTTCCAGAGTAACTCTCTGATCCTTGCAAATACCACTAACCAGGATAATACCTCCCCCGGTCATGATCTTCCAATTCCTAAGCAAAGGCTCAGCTGTAAAACCTCTAATTCTAAAAACCGTATTTTATCTTTTAATTAATTATTTATTTTAATTATAGTAATTATGAGCTAAATATAGGAAATAGATTTTTATTTAATTTTTATTTTAGGTGTTTGTGCATTTAGGGGATTTATGGAGCCGGTATAAATTTTTCCTAATTTATTTCATGTAGGAGACCCTTTGGACAGTTGCTAGCTTAATGGTATGCATTAATACAAATTCTAGATTTTTCTATACGTATATATATATATATATATATATATATATATATATATATATATATATATATATATATATATTTTAAAAGAAATAGAAGGAGAAAGAAATAGAAAAGGAAAAAGAGAAATAAAAAAGAAAAGAAAAAGAAAAAGAAAAATAATTAAAACTCTAAGTGGATCTAACTCCCTCCTAATGGATCCTAAACCCGCCCGACCTTAACAACCCTATAGCCCTTAGAACTAAGAATAACAGCAGCAGCAACATTAGCTTCCCAGACCCGCGCTTAACCTCCCTGCTGAACCGATCCCTCTCGGTCTCTCCCTCTCTTCCCTATATATAATTCACCTCATTCACAAAACCCTAAACCTAAACTCATATTTTCCCCATGAAACCGCCGCCGTTGTGCCGCCCAGCCAGACCGCCGCCTCCTTCGGCCACCGTCGCGACCAACCTCGGCCGACCGCGAACAACCGCGCACCCCGCGCAGAGCAGAATTTAACTGCAGCAAAGCCCTCTTCAGGCTCTGTTTCCCGTGTCCTCGCTTGACCAAACTCGACCCCGTCTTCCAGGTATAATCCCGACCTATTCCCCTTCCAATAATGTGCTTTAGTTTATCTCGAACAGCGTGCAAACCTAGGTAAAAATCGACCCCAAGTCGATGAAAAATCATGACATATTATATCTCAAAAAATCTGTTACAACCACCCATGTTCACGGATTCGTATCTCCCACCACAGAGATCCAAATTCGGTTTTTCTTGTTGGCATGCGAACACCACTTGACCTAGTTTATTTTTTGTCAAATATATTAATTTATTAATTACTGTGTGTAGAATTAAATTAGTTGAAAAATCCCAAAAACATATTTTTTTCCAAATTCCAGAAATTATGATACGGAGCACGCCCCGCCAATCGAGACCGCCCCGTCGTGTACCAAAAGGTGCACGCAGTATACCCGGATGTGTGAGATTTTACAGAAACTGATTTGGACGCGTATGCGCGTCGAAATCAGCCCGTATCCGAGAAGTTTCTCCGTGTAGCAACTTTTACAAAAGCCCTGCGCATTTAGTGCATGCTCGTCGGAATGCGACGAAACTTACGCCATTGGACTCGTAGTAACGCACTAGTCCAATGACCCAAGTTTCACGCAATTCTGAGACAGTTGACCAAGTCACCAATTGGCGGGCCCCACGGTTGACTTTTTGGGCGAATTCGTGTTCGGCTCACCGGAATCCAAATTGGAAGTACTGTTGAGTTCGCATTGACATTTAGAATTGGTTTGACCTATAATTTGTCCCATTTAGAGACCGTTACCTCTGGCACGCTTTTCGGTGCAAAGTGGCCCACATGTGGAGCCCGCTTTGACCCAAAATTACCGTTTTGCCCCTGTGTCCAAATTGGACGAAAGGAAAGTATTTTCTAGCTATTTTGCTTATTTTGGGAACGTTGATGATGTTTATTTCAGCATCCGGAGACGTTTATTCTGAGGCTGTAGTTTCTGACTCTTGGTGTTTGACATCTGGATATGACACTCTCCAGCTCTCTTGCCAGACAAGTATACCTTGTCTTGTTGTACTATTTAAATTCTTTATTATTATTTGCTTATTTATATTATATAACTGTGCGCGTCCGAGAGAGACTCGGGTGCAGTCAACGGAGGCGTTAACGTTAGGACAGTGTCTGACCTAGAGTCTAGTAGACCCACCTAAAGTTATGGAGTTATTGGTATGACTCCAAGGCCTTGACACATTTCTTACACGTATTGTGAGTCTCATGTAGGGCATAGACTTGCGTATATGGTTGGCTACCTGTACGAGTAGGCGTGCGACGGATAGGGTATAACTGCTAATAGTGATGCATGTTAGAAGACTTAGCAGTTATTAGTAGGCGGAGCATAGACTAGCGTGGTACGATAGTCCCATCCTTGTCCTTGTTTGGTTGTAAGGATGGACTATTGCTCTAACGATAGACTATGAGCCAGAGTTACGACACCGAGGGGTAGTAGTTGACGCGTGTTGTGGATACAACTTGCTTAGATTATTGGGCAGGGAGGACGACTAGTAGGCGTATGGGACACCCACTTCCTCTATGCAGATTCCACACTCGACGGAGTGATATGGACGTTATATACTATGCAGATTCTACATTCTTCGGAACGATATGGACGTTATATACTATACAGATTACCCGTTCTTTGGAGCGGTAGGACGTCATTATATACATGCGCCCTTGTATTGGGGGCATATGTGGCATATACTAGCCAGTTGTCACGATTGGTGAATTATGTCAGCATATGTCTAGCCTACACTTTTCTATACTCTCAAAGTTGTCCTCAAGTTGCATTTCACTTAGATGGTTAGGTCACCCTTGAGTTTTGACAGTATTTACTTTATGGCATGCTTTTATGTATCTTATTATGTCCCTCTGAGGACCTGGCCCTTTCCAGATGTATTATTCGTGAGTATTTACAGGAGCACAGATCCGGACTGGTTGCGTACGTTCCGAGGAGTCCTCTTTTCGAGCCTCGTGATTGTTAGAGGTTGGATTTATATTGTATTGGTCATGTTATTCTTCATTCTAGTTCGACGGTAGATTTGTTTCCATCCGACTGTCATCTTTAGATACTTTATTTGGGATCTGGTTATAGACATTGGTTATTCATTATATTTAATTTTCTGTGGATAAGATTTAGTTAGGCTATGAGATATATATGTTTACCACTTGTGAATTGTTATTCATATTACAGCGTACGTGTGTTATAGTTTCCATATATTGGAGTGCTATATTCATACGGCTGGCATGCTTACGTGTCCTAGTCCTACGTATTTTGGGACTGGAGCGTGACATATTTTTAGTGGTGGCCCATACAGGTCAATAGCATATTGTCTCGGTTACGTTACTGTACCGAGCAAGCCTGCAAATAGGATTAGAATATAGGATCTCATCCACTATTGACTATGACTCGCGTTCTTCCAATCTATTTTATTTAAATAATTGTATCCTGCTTGATTCATGTGCTTCCCTGATAATTCCTTGAGTATAGCCCCCTCCTAGAATATAGAAGTCCATGTTGTTAGATGATAAGTAGGGTAACCTCCCAATTAAGAGTACAACTAGAGTGTTGACACACCACTAAGTTTAGAATACCTAGTGAACCCTAGCGCCCTTATATATAGATTGGTTATCATTACCCCTTGATGTATTTATGAAGACTTGAGAGTAGTATAAACACTACTAGGATTAGTTTAATGTTTGACCATATTGTTTGACCCTAGTATTGAGGATCCAATAGAAATCCAAGGTTGAATATTAGGACTGAACCTAACTTCATAGTAAGGTAGTATTAGAGAACTGTAAAGTTAGATTCTTGGTATTAGCAGACAGAATATTAGGAAGCCAAGAGGAATGAATATAATATTTTCCTCTATCAAACCTCGAACACAGATATTAGCAAACCACCTTTCCCTTAGGGAATCATGACATTATCTAGAGTCTTTCTATCTTTATGACTTGTTCCTCCGAACCTATAGCGCTCGCTATTATGCGACGACTAATTACGTTTTCTTTTTTTTAACTTTCAACTCGTGCCATCTGACACTTCTGATTGTAGGCCAGGTGATTTTATTCTGTGTTAAGGACATATAGTTGCTAGGATTATAGTTGTTAATGTTAAATTTTAAAATTGTGTGCTTAGTAGTTAGAACTTGATGGTTTAAGTTATTCTTGTAGATTGTGACATGATAATTATCCCTTAGTTTTCAAATTGCGTAACATGTACCCCCACCTCGATACGAGTTATATCCCCTCTCACTTATTGGCTAGTAAGCTTTCCATTCTTGCTATTAGCACTTGCTCTATAAGCGCTATGACCACGACGCAAGACGACCATGACCTATGTAATGTAAGAGGATACCCTAATAAGTACCAAGACCCTTTCTCGTAGACCTTAACAGGAGTTTCTACGGTATCCTTAAGATATTACAGTATTAGTTTATTATTATAAGTTGGGTAGTATACCTCACAATCTAGTATCACATAGTATTTTGACCTATTATTGAAGTGTAACTAAATGACATTAATTGTATGCTAGCATAAGACGATAGTGTTTATTCAGACTGTAGAACTTAGAGGCTCAGACCCCTATTTGGTCGACTAACGACTTAGACAGGGAGTTAGTATGACAACTGTAGAGATTGTAGAGTTTTATTTCTTTTGTGAACTTAAATTATTTTGTAACATCTCTTATCATAATCTAGCGTACTTATATTTTCTATACTACTTTGACTTATATTGCTATTATAGCCTAGTTTTTGTAAGCTTATTTTTTTATCGAGCTTGTTCATGACATATGTGTTATTGGGGCCTGATCAACCACACTAATACATTTAAGAATCAGTGTATTATGGTCTGATCAACCATAGTGCACTTGATTCGCCCTTCGCAATAATACTTTACGTGGATTGAGATATATAGTTGACTAGTAGACACCTGTACTTACCCTCTAGATATGTCTGAGCAGATCGTATCAGTTACATAACTGTACTGATACGAGCATGTGAATAAGAATTTCCAAACTAGGATTTTAATCCACAACTGCCTTAAAAATTCTTTTTTGAATTCCCTAATCGCCTTGACCTCCATACTTCTATTCTATTACCTTCCCCTTGAACTCTTCATCATTGTTTTCTGTCTTCCCTTATTTCGGAAAGACGAAACCTAGTGCTTGGTATAAGTTGATATACAGATAGTACTAGAGATACCCATGGGCCAATCGCATTATTTGGTGACTATCTTTTATAATTGATTAAGGGCATATCATATATGATATAATTGGTATTAAAGTTTTGAGGATTGAATACATGAGTAAATAAATTAAAGAATATTTTCTTAAGTGTATAGCCTTATATGATTGATGGATAAATTCTAAGTTGGGTAGAAGTCGCATTGTTAATTTGAGGTTAAATTCTTGTAGAATTGTGATCAAGTAGGATTAGATTGAGAGATTAAGACATTTTTTAAATATGGAGAATTTTATAAGAAGGAGTCAGATGATGAGTACTTAATGAATTTTGAAACCTTGATGTGTCAGACCAAATATTTATACTTTAAGTACATGATTTAAATTTTGAATATTGAAGGTAAATCATCAATTCGAATTTTGAGGATAAATATATAATTTCAGACTTGAACATTGGTGGATTGAATGTAATTTTTTTTACAATTTGATGATTTGAATTAAGAGTTAAAAATTTGATTGTTGGATTACGTACTTGAAATATTGAGGATGTGAATTAAATTTAAAAATTTAAAGAATACAAAAAAATTCATAAGTGATAAATAGGAATAATATTGGACTAGAATTGTTTTCTAGCGGAGATTATGATAGTGGGAGATCGTGATGTAAAATTTATATGCATATTTAAATCTTGAAGATATTATATAGATTTAATTTAAATTTGGATATTGATAATTTGAAAAAGTAAGAAGAGATTATAATAGGTTGAATTTTGATTGGAATAGTGATTATTTTAACCTTGAAGTGATTGTGATGGATATGATTATGATTCTAATTATCGCAAAGAGATTGCGATTGACTTGTCCTATGTACATGAAGGATTAACAAATTATGCCTTATTTTAATTTCGAGGATGACATATTTTTAAGTTGGCTAGATTGTAAACCCCCTCACCCAAGATTAGACCTACTTGGCTTAGATAGTGAGACTAAGGTTAGTTTGAATCCAATTAGAAATAGAACGCGATATTTTAATTAATTATACAATATTTGTACCACTTAGCGCACCTTACCGTTGCTTCGATAATTGGAGCACTTCACTAGTCACTGCCTTCCTACAATTTCCATATCCTTGTCCTAGATATGTCCATCTTCCATTTCGACCTTTGTGCAACTTATAATTATGCTTTCTTGTGCTACATTTTAGTCGCACAACCTTCATCGCAGACGTTATTTCTTAATCCTAAAATTCTAACTTTGTATCCTTGTGCGTTCCAATCGAAATTTGGAGACACAATTTTGACCCATTTCGTACAACCCAGTCTATGACAATATCCTAGCCTGGGCCCTCTATGTCCGTGACACTTGCGTCCACCTAATTTTAGCCCCATTTACTTCTAATTAATTCTAGAACACCGGGCGCATTAATTTTAATTAAACTAATCCAATTTTTATCTTCGTGCAATCTTCCAATTGTTGGGCGCTTTTATGCAAAAGTATATTAAGGTGTCCACACCATTGGACATGACATATGAAAAAACCTATTTTTTGTTCATATAAAATTCTCCATGATTCTTTTCTTGGAATATTTAACGCAACATTGCCCCCTCATTTAAACCTAGCCTTGCTTTTTAAACAAAGCAAATTATAGCCCTCCAAACATCCCCATGATAATTAAAAAATCATGGAGGATAGGATGGAGTACAAAATAAGCTACAAACCTCTATGATATACCATCCTTGACTTTCTATCATGACTTAGTTTTAATTTCGAGGATAAAATTTTTATAAGTTGGGTAGAATATAAAACCTCTAATTCTAAAAACCGTATTTTATCTTTTAATTAATTATTTATTTTAATTATAGTAATTATGAGATAAATAGAGGAAATAGATTTTTATTTTATTTTTATTTTAGGTGTTTGTGCATTTAGGGGATTTATAGAGCTGGTATAAATTTTTTCTAATTTATTTCATGTAGGAGACCCTTTGGATAGTTGCTAGCTTAATGGTATGCATTAATACAAATTCTAGATTTTTCTATACGTATATATATATATATATATATATATATATATATATATATATATATATATATATATATATATATATATATATATATATATTTTAAAAGAAATAGAAGGAGAAAGAAATGGAAAAAGAAAAAGAAAAAAAAAACAATTAAAACTCTAAGTGGATCTAACCCCCTCCTAATGGATCCTAAACCCGCCCGACCTTAACAACCCTATAGCCCGTAGAACTAAGAATAACAGCAGCAACAACATTAGCTTCCCAGACCCGCGCTTAACCCCCCCCCCCGCTGAACCAATCCCTGTCGGTCTCTCCCTCTCTTCCCTATATATAATTCACCTCTTTCACAAAACCCTAAACCTAAATTCATCTCTTCCCCACGAGACCGCCGCCGCCGTGCCGCCCAGCCAGACCGCCGCCTCCTCCGGCCGCCGCCGCGACCAAACCCGGCAGACCGCGAACAACCGCGCACCCCGCGCACAGCAGAATTTAACTACAGCGAAGCCCTGTTCAGGCTCTATTTTCCGTGCCCTCGCTTGACCAAACTTGACCCCGTCTTCGCAGGTATAATCTCTACCTATCCCCCTTCCAATAATGTGCTTTATTTTATCTCGAACAGATTGTGAACCTAGGTAAAAATCGACGCCAAGTCAATGAAAAACCGCAACATATTATATCTCAGAAAATCTGTTGTAACCACCCCTGTTCACGGATTCGTATCTCCCACCACAGAGATCCGAATTTGATTTTTCTTGTTGGCATGCGAAGAACACTTGACCTATTTTATTTTCTGTCAAATACATTAATTTATTAATTGCTGTGTGTAGAATTAATTAGTTGGAAAACCCCCAAAACATACTTTTTCCAAAATTCTAGAAATTGGGATACGGAGCGCACCCCGCCAATGGGGACCGCCCTGTCGTGTACCAAGTGTACCAAAATGTGCGCGTAGTATACACGGACATGTGAGATTTTGCGAAAACTGATTTGGATGCGTGTGCGCGTAGGAATCAGCCCGTATCCGCGAAGTTTCCCCATGTCGCAACTTTTACAAAAGTCTTGCGCATTTAGTGCGCGCTGGTCAGAATGTGACAAAACTTGCGCCATTTGACTCATGGTAACGCGATGGTCCTGTGACCAAAGTTTCACGCAATTCTGAGACAGTTGACAAAGTCGCCAATTGGCGGGCCCTACGGTTGACTTTTTGGGCGAATTTGTGTTCGGTTCACTGGAATCCAAAATTGGAAGTACCGTTGAGTTCATATTAACATTTAGAATTGGTGTCACCTATAATTTTTTCTATTTAGAGACCGTTACCTCTAGCACACTTTTTGGTGCAAAATGGCCCACACGTGGAGCCCGTTTTGACCAAAAATTACCGTTTTGCCCCTGTGTCCAAATTGGACGAAAGGGAAGTATTTTTTTAGCTATTTTGCTTATTTTGGGAATGTTGGTGATGTTTATTTTAGCATCCGGAGATGCTCATTCTGAGGCCGTAGTTTCTGACTCTTAGTATTTGACATCTGGATATGACACTCTGCAGCTCTCTTGCCAAGCAAGTATACCTTGCCTTGTTGTACTGTTTAAATTCTGTATTATTATTTGCATATTTATATTATATAACTGTACGCCTCCGAGAGAGACTCGGGTGCAGTCAACGGAGGCATTGACGTTAGGACAGGGTCTGACCTAGAGTCTAGTAGACCCACCTAAAGTTGTGGAGTTATTGGTATGACTCCCAGGCCTTGACACATTTCTTACACGTGTTGTGAGCCTCATGTAGGGCACAGACTTGCGTATATGGTTGACCACCTGTACGAGTAGGCGTGCGACGGATAGGGTATAACTGCTAATAGTGATGCATGTTAGAAGACTTAGCAGTTATTAGTCGGCAGAGCATAGACTAGCGTGGTACGATGGTCCCATCATTGTCCTTGTTTGGTTGTAAGGATGGACTATTGCTCTAACGATAGACTATGAGCCAGAGTTACGATACCGAGGTGTAGTAGCTGACGCGTGTTATGGATACAACATGCTTAGATCATTGGGCGGGGAGGACGACTAGTAGGCGTATGGGACACCCACTTCCTCTATGCAGATTCCACACTCGACGGAGTGATATGGACGTTATATACTATGCAGATTTCACGTTCTTCGGAGCAATATGGAGGTTATATACTATACAGATTCCCCATTCTTTAGAGCGGTAGGACGTTATTATATACATACGCCCTTGTATTGGGGGCATATGTGGCATATACTAGCCAGTTTTCACGATTGGTGAATTATGTCAGCATATGTCTACACTTTCCCATACTCTCAAAGTTGTCCTCAAGTTGTATTTCACTTAGATGGTTAGATCACCCTTGAGTTTTGACAGTATTTACTTTATGGCATGCTTTTATGTATCTTGTTATGTCCTTCTGAGGACCTGGCCCTTTCCAGGTATATTGTTCGTGAGTATTTACAGAAGCACAGATCCGGACTGGTTGCGTAAGTTCCGAGGAGTCCTCTTTTTGAGCCTTGTGATTGTTAGAGGTTGTATTTATTTTGTATTGGTCTTGTTATTCTTCATTCTAGTTCGGCAGTGGATTTATTTCCATCCAACTGTCATCTTTAGATACTTCATTTTGGGATCTGGTTATAGACATTGGTTATTCATTATATTTGATTTTCTGTTGATGAAATTTAGTTAGGCTCTGAGATATATATGTTTACCACTTGTAAATTGTTATTCATATTACAGCGTACGTGTGTTATGGTTTCCATATATTGGAGTGCCATATTCATACGGCTGGCATGCTTATGTGTCCTAGTCCTACGTATTTTGGAACTGGGGCGTGATATCAGCTACCAAATAATGCTTCAGATAAAAAAAAACAGATAAAAACTATGGGAAGCACCACTATCAAACAAAGCTAAAGTTGGAAGGGAATCAAGAAGAACAGAACCTGCGATGACATCTCCGGTAGGCTCGACCTCCTCGAATGTCATAGCAAACGCTTATCCCTGACGTGCACCTCCCTGATGTTGGTACGGGAGATAACGCTGCTATTGGGTCAGAAGTGGCGGTCCCCTCGGCTGTACTGCAGGTGGTCTCACCTGTGTCCTCGGAGCTGGAGCTGCTCCCTAAACTGCACGACGAGGATTGGAAGGACACTCTCTCAGATGATGCACTTTGGTACTACAATACAGAAAAACCCCCAACCTCCTCCTGCAAACTTCCCAGATGTGGCCGAGCTTCTTGCAGTAGTGGCAAGGAGCTTGCGGTGACTGTCTCTGCTGCTGCGGTGCTTGGTAAAACGGCATCCTAGCTGGAGTCTGGTGCTGTTGCGGCTGCTAAAAAGGCTTGGACTGGAAATAAGGACGCTCAGTCACTGTGCTGCTGTTAGCCTCCAGAAAAGAATTACGATCTCTCTTGGGCTTTAAACCTAACTCCCACTTAATCTTGCGTACCGCTGTAAGTATCTTCGAATAGGTCTCATAGAAATATAGAATGAGGATCTTTACTTCCCAGTTTAGACCCTCACAAAAACGGATAGCTCGAACCTCCGATTTCCTAACCAAATACTCCATAAATCGGCTCAGCCTACCGAACTCAGCAGCGTATTCCTCCACAGACATGCTCCCCTGAATAAGGCTCTCAAACTGCCTCCCCAAGTCTAACCTGTCTGCCCGAGCAAAGAACTTCCTCCTGAAGAAGTCCTTGAATACATCCCAAGACTGCCCTGTATCAGCAAGAAGTGGCTCATTCCTGAACCAAGTACAGGCGATGTCGAACAGCTGAAGTCCTACTGCCTCAACCTTCAGATCCTCAGTAAGATGGGAAACCCTCATGAGACGCTCATTATCCCCGAGCCAATTATCAGCGTAGACGATGCCCTCTGTCCCCCTAAAGACTCGAGGTTCCAGCTTCTTGAAGTCCTAAATGTTGCCTGGCCGAAGCTGGATAACCTGCGGAGTAACCTGCTGCTGGATTAAAACTCCTTCCTCTACTACGGCAAGGGCAAGCTGATGAGCACTCTCAATGCCCTGCCGTAACATGTCGTGCCTCGGACTGAGCCCTCTGAGCCTCCAATATCTCATAAAATAGTGTGAACATCTGAGTCGTATCTGTCGGCACGGAAGATGGAGGTTGAAGTCCCTCATATACAGCCAAAACAGGCCTATGAGTTAGAGGAGGACCCCCGAACGCAACTAATACACCAATCTTAGAGAAGTGACTGGTGCAGTCCCTCGGGAAGTCGCAGATCTCTCAGAAGCTGCTCTTCCCTGCTGTGATCTAGTCTTAGGCGGCATCCTGAGGCAAAGCAAAAGGATAGAATCAATATGGCATATGATATATGGCATTCAAGGAAGGACTGTTAAAGATCAAATATTAAAATCAAGGAAAAATAGTTGAAATGAATCAATAGAGTTTTTTCTAGTTGTGACTGAGTATTCTCAACCTATAGCCTATATCATATATCCTGAAACAGGCTCGTAATAGCACTCAAATAAGGGCACCACTACGAATCGCACTAATTGTGACCTCGAGGACCTGCATGGGCTACCACTAAAAATGTATCATGACCTGCATCCGGTGTAGGGATGCAAGTAGTGAACAATGTCCAGCCTATATCGCAACATCGGTAGTAGAATGTTGTTTGGGTAAACTATCTATCTAGCAATCAAGATATAATATGCCACCAATGTAAATGAATATACTTAATCACAAATCTATAGATGGAATAAGTACAAAAATGATAAAAGAATAGGAGAGTCATAAATACAACTCATGCGACAAAATAATATCTAATGAGTCAGAGAAATACTAAAACTGAGATGGAGACAAATTCAGTACAAAAGAAAACTAACTACTAAGCTACGAGCCCTAAGCTACAACTCTGGCTCTAAGCCTACCACGTCATGAGGCCCATAGTGAGTGGGGTACCACTCCTCAGTGTCATCTGGGAAAAATATATCCAGTCAGAAAAGGAGCAGAGTACATCTATAACAGCAGTTCTAATAAATGATATAAACTATGTAACAGTAACTAGATATTAAATATACAAGATACAATATACAGATACAAGAGATAAGCAATAAAAAAATACTAAAAATAAATACAAGAATGAACAATATAGAAATAAATAAGAATACTAATAACTAAGTGAGTGAGTACCAGATTTAATATGTGATCGGCTTGGAAACTTGATACAAGAATATATGGCCTGGCTAATCATATATGCGGTGTATGATTAACACTATTCAATGAATAAGACTTGCTACAAGGAGGGTATGATCACATATCTATACTACATACTCCTGCCCCCGACTAGTATAGTAGATCCAACTATGGTACGTTATGACATGGGTTTCCACAAGATGGGCGCTACTATTCTCATGAACCAATGTCTGTATTTATAGAAGAAGAACAAGGAAACAAGGCTTGCACAAGATACACCATAAATACCAAGGAATAATATCTCATGACGAGATCTGGATATACCAATCCGTGTAACCATTGTGTCAAGAATCAAGGATATCTATACTAAATACAAAAGACATAGAGGATATCATAAATAATAAACTATCAAAAAATATACTTGCCTAAAATCTGGTGACCAGTTTCACAGATGTCCGGTACGGTGCCTTGAAGACCTAAATATGGAATATTATATCAATACAAGGTTTTGGAATAAAAATAAGTTAAACTAGTCAACTTCTAGGACATAAAGCCATTTTAAAGTCAAAATAGTCAAACTATGTCAACTCTAAGTCAAACTGGTCAAATTTGGTCAAACTAGCTATTTCTAGGTTATATGAGTCTATCTCTAGGATATTGGATACATACGCAATGCAACTAGGCCATACTAGCTATAATATGATACTAGGAAATCAATAGGATACCGTATCCTAAGATACACAATTAATTAAATAGAAAATATCATAATATATATATACAATCAACAATATATAATATTCCTAACTAAACTAATGCTAAGTGGATACCTTGGCTTTGAACAATTACGGTATCGCACCACTACACACCCATTTTGATACTCGAACCCAATACCTTGAGTACCCAATCAATACCTTGACATTACCTTGGTATCACAAGGTAATGTGAATCCTAACATATAACTAACTACCCTAACTAACTACCCAAAACTCTAAACTATAATCTAACATATATTAATTAATACCATACTACAATACTAACTACTAACTACTAATACATATATACATACATATCTCTAACTAGTAACAAGTATATATGTATATATCTAATGACTAAACTATTAAGTAACTAACTAGATAACTACTAACTAGACTAACTATCAAGGAACTAACTAGCTAACTAAACTACTAGTTAAACCAACAAACTAACAACTTACCCCCTTACCTTACGGCTCTAGCTGCTCACTGAGTGCTGAAACTGCTGCTGCATGCATACTGCCTTGTTACTCAAACTGTTGCTGGTGTAGCTGCTGTAGCTGCAGTTGTTGTGCACATGCTAGATACTGTTGCAGCTGCATTGCACCGCATACTTGTTGGCTAGCTGCAGTTGCTGCTGTACTGCTGATACATGTTGCTGATGGCTGAAAGTTGTTGCACTGCTTGCTAGCTAGCAATTGCTTCTAGCTGCAGCTGCTACATGATGTTGCTGCTACTGTCGATGCTTGCTGCCTTCACTGCTTCACCGATACTGCTACTGTAGCTGTTGATTGCTCGATCCCCTCTTGCTGAAAACTGCTACTGCTGCTGTCCCGACCCCCCTTCCTAGCACACACACACACCCCTACAACACAACATATATTTATATACTCTCATATATATATATATATATATATATATATATATATATATATATATATATATATATATATGACACTCTCACTCACACACACATATATATATAAGTAGATATATATATATATATCTATATCTATACATATACATACCAATGTACATATATATAATAGAGATACATATACCTATCTATATATATATATATATATATATATATATATATATAACCATGTTAAATATAATATTCTAATAGCTATAATCAAGACAAATTAAATCTAAAATACAAAGAAGCAAACACGTGGAGTGCATCGCACCCGTATCACACTAGATCTATGATACACTTGCGATACGAGTCTACCACACCACCAAATATATCCCGAAGGAAACAAGCAAGTCTAAAATAGTAATTATGAAAAATACGAAGAGTTAATTATACATCTACGTGTCCATATCAAAATATGACATGCACAAATCTCTGTATCGGAAGAAAATCCCCAAATCAACCCGTATCTCCAAATTATCGGGATACGGCCTACACGTATTAAATTATGGACACGACACTAGCCACACATAATCAAACATATGTCAATTTGGTCTAATTGACCAATTGACAAACCCAAAATGTGTCAATCTCGGAATTGCCCCAAAATTGATACAAAATCACACATAACTTTCTCTATAGGCCTCCTATGAACCTAATTCCAATTCCTATGGGTAGCCTTATCATATGGGTGATTACTAATGATTAAAACACAGATTTAGAGTCTAATTAAAGAGAAAAAATAGAATTGTACCTATTGGGAGATAGATTCCTAATTAAACTCCAAATTGGGTGAAAAGAGCCTCCAACTTGTAGATCCTTGCTCCTCCTTATAGATACTTGCTTCCTCCTTGTAGATCCTTGCTTTCTCCTTATAGATCTTTACATCAATAGCCTCCAATGATAATTTGGAAACTAATTGGGCAAAAATTGGATGGAATTTGATGTGGGAATGAAGAAATTTAGAAGAGGGAATTCTAGATCTAGTTTTGAAATAAAAATTAAGAGAAAAAATTTCTCGCTCCATTTAAATATAGCCTGCCACATTCCTCCTTCCCCAAGCTTCTATGTAAAGTCTAAAATAACCCTTGGATCCTCTCATGAAAAAATAATTAAGGAAGAAAGGTTTTAGTCTAATGGGTTTAACTTAATTAATCATCCTCCTAATGAATGGGCTTAATTCTAACTAGATTTAAATGTTGGTCCATGGATCTAATCTAAACTAGTTAGGTCCACTAACACAAGTCCAAAACAATAAACTAACATCTAATAATAAATAAATAATACAATAAATAATTTACAATATGCACAATATTTAATTAATTATGAAATGACCAAAATACCCTTTTCTAGAAAATATGGCAGTGACATGACAGCCTTGAGTTTAGTTGAGTTAGATAAGTATTAGTGTGTCTCTAGTAAGTGTGATTGTTAGAGTTAAGTATAGATTATGAGTGGTTGAGAGTATTAAGTAGGATGTTAGAATGTGATATTAGAAATGGTGATTAGGTAACTAAGGTGTTAGTGTTTTAGCTAAGGTATTAGTATTTATATACATAGAGTGTATATATAGTTATATCTAATGAATAGATATATGACCAATGTATTATATATTACCTTAAGATTTTAGTCAAGGTATTATAAGGTATGGGTATTGAAAATCCGAAGGGGTATGTTAGTATGTTAGTTTAGTATAGTATTGTTGTAAGTTTAAGTGCATGTTTATGTATAGTGAGGTATGTATGGTTAGTTATTTAATGTTAGATTTTGGATTACCTTGTGATACCAAGGTAATGTCAAGGTATTGATTTATACTCAAGGTATTAAGTTTGTATATCAAGATGGGCATGTAGGTGGTGTGGTATCATATTTGGTTCAAAGCCAAGGTATCCACTTAGCATTAGTTTAGCTCGGAGTACTATATGTTTTGTCTTGTATATATATTATTATATTTTTATATCTAATAACTTACGTATCTTATGATAAAATATTGTGTTGGTATCCTAGTATCCTAAGCATAGCTAGTATAGCCTAGTTATATAGTATATGGATCCAATATCCTAGAGATGGACTCATACAACCTAGAAATAGTTAGTTTGACTAGTTTGACCTAGAGTTAACCTAGTTTGACTATTTTGACGTAGAAATAACTTTATGACGTAAAATTTGACTAGTTTAACTTATTTTTATTCCAAAACATTATATTAATGTAATATTCAATATATAGGTCTGTGTGACACCAGTTCGGATACCGTTTCACATCATTTGCTCTGGACCACAGGCGAATACATTCTCTGATAGTTTCTATTATTTGATTACTACTATAATTCAAGTATTTAGAAATGTTACTTATGATTCTTGACACGATGGTACACGGATTGGTATTGTTATTGGATCGTCAGTCATGAGATATTACCTTGATTATCGAGATGGTATCGAATACTGCTCCTTGTTGGTATTGGATAATATTATAGGTTAAATATTGGATACATTGGCTAGTAACGTGTAATGATTTGATCCATCGTATCAGTCGGGACGGAAGAAATACCAATTAAATATGTTATCAAGGACTATCGGCTAGTAGTGTAATCATTGGCTACTAACTAATCATACACTTCATGTATGATTGAGTTAGCTCCTTAGTGTAATCATTGAATATCCCAAGCCGGTCACATATTTAGTTAGTATCTCAAACACATGATATATTATAGATTCAATATTCAGTTCATAAATTACCTTGTTTTATTTCTGACATTATAGTTTATCTCCTTCATTCTTGTACGCATTGATTTATATTTTGTTGCTAGTTTTGACTATTCCTTTATTGTTCTTAGATCATCAGTTATATTCTCATCATATATAGCTTCCTACATTTTACTGTTTTATAGTTTTTTGTCAATTAATTAGAACTGTTATTGGGTTGTACTTTGCTCCATTTCTGATTGGATAATATTTTTCAGAGGATCTGGGAGATTGGTGTTCAATGTACTACGGATATCGACCTATAGATGGTGCAGACATGGACCCACTAGTTCTGGAGTGACTGTCGGGAGATCTAGCCGAAATCACTAGTTATCATAGTTAGTTTTATTTAGCATTTTGGTACCGTATTTATTTTCGGCGTATATTTGAGACTTGGATATTGTTTCTATTTGTTGCTGTTATATTTAGACTACACAGTTATGTTATGCTTCTTTGATATCTTATCGTACTATAGATTTATGATTTTGTATTATGTTGTATTAAGTATATTGTCCTCCTTCTTGGAGTTGAGATATTATTGGCAGATTATACATTATTGTGAGATGATTAGATAGTATAGTTGACCTAGACAGCGTTCTACCATCGATGCTACGGCGTAGGCTGGACGTACCCACGTACTCGTGCCCCTTCACCGGGTGCGGGTCGTAACATATTTTTGTGGTAGCCCATGCAGGTTAGGCTTCACAAATTATGCGATGTCATAGTAGTGCGAGGGCTTAGTTGTACTACTGGGAGACTGCGATAGGATATAGGACATAGGACACTAGGATGAGAGAAGGATACTCAATCACAACTAGGAATTCCAAACTGATTTAAAATTGCTATTTTTGATTCCTTCTGAATACTTTGAATATTGTTGTCCTTCCTTGATAATATCTTATCTCGTGCCAAATTGCTCCCTTTTGTTTCGATCTGTCTTCAGGATGCTGCTGAAGACCATATCCCATCGATCGGGAGCAGTTTCTACGAGGTCTGCCACCTCTCAACCTCCCACTCAGATACCAGGGGTTGTATTCTATGACATCAGTTCACGTAGGAGTCTCAGCTGCCTTCGGGGGTCTCCTCCACCTATTCTGAGGACTACCCCAGTTGCTTTGGAGGGACTTCCACCACCTCCATTGTCAGGAGATACCGTGCCAATGGTTGCACTGTTTAGATAGATGATGGAGGTATAGAGGGCACAGATAGAGGCCCAACACAGGCAGTCAAATATGATGCGACAGAGTAAGGAAAATACCCATCAGGTAGCTATTGTAGCAGTTCAGAGAGGGGCTCCTACACAACCACATGATGTTCAGCTCGAACAGGGCAACATTCAAAATTTTAAGAATCTAGAGCCTCGGATTTTCAAGGGGATAGAGGGTATAGTCTATGTTGACGATTGGCTCGAGGATATCGAGTGTCTCATGAGGGTGTCCCGTCTTGTTGAGGATCTGAAGGCTGAGATGGTAGGACTTCAACTGTTCGACGTTGCCCACACTTGGTTCAGGAATGAGCCACTTTTTACTGATGCGGGGCGGTTGTCACTATCATATTTCTAGAATAGGGGCTTTATTATCATTTATCATTTATATTTATTATGTTAATAATTGCATGATATGTATATATATATATATTATATTGTGTTCATTAATGCATGGGTTAGTAGAATGGACGTAAAAACCTACTAGACAAATCCCTAACCATTTTATTTAGCATTTAGTTTAATCCCTCACATGAATTACTAAACCCCCTGACCAAATATAGGATTATGGATAATTAGTATTATTCAGGATTAATTATTGGGGTTATAATTCACTACTGTAATTTTTATTCAATTGTTATACTTTACCGTTGTTTAAATATCTAGATTACTACACTAATTTTTGTCGTACAATAAATTTTACACCCTTGTCCTAGATGTGCCAGTCTTCTATTCTGACCTTTGTGTAACTCGCAAATATGCTCTCTTGTACTTTATTTTAGTCGCACAATATTAGTTACAAATATTTATTTTTAAATTCAAATAAATCCAACTATGCAACTTTGTCCGTTCCAATCAAAATTGGAGACAAAATCTCGACCCATTTTATGCAACCCAATTTATGATAATATTCTATTTTGAGTCTACTATGTCCATGACACTTGTGTCCCACCCAATTTTAATCCTATGCACTTCCAATTAATTTAAGAACACTATTGATACTAATTTTAATTAAATTAGTGCAATGACCAAACTAACACAAAACTAGACCCAACACCAATCCAATTCTCCACTCACATCCTCAAGGTTCATACTAAATACCACACACTATTTTAACCCACTATATCACACCAAACATGGTATTTTTCTTCACCCATCCCAAACCCCATTGTTTGTGCAATTTTTTAATTGTTAGGGGCTTTTATGCAAAAAGACAACGAGGTGTCCACCTCCCATTGGAGCCAAGCCATGAAGAACCCCCCCCTCAAACGAGTATTTCCCTCCATTTTGAGTGTACTACCCATTAACTTTTCCCCCTAGCCCATCCTAGCCCTCCATTCCTTCATGTAGAACCTTCTCCATCACTAGGAAGCATGTAGCCGACCCTAATCCCAATGCCATCCCCTCTCTCTCTCTTCTACATAAACACTTCTCTTTCTCTCTATTTTTTATCAGCAACCAACATATTCTTCTTAAAATCGAACCCTAAACCACCTTCTTCTCTTCTTCTCCGACTTTACACCATCTCCGGTCATCACCTACGAGCATCGTCAACACCGCCACCACAGTTCCTTCTCCTCCGAGCAGTCGACCACCACACCGACCATCATCTTCTCTTCCCCGACAACAACACATTACTGCCTCCACCACCATCTCGGTTATCACCATCACCATCGTACCAATATATTCGACCATCACCGCCGAATCAATCATCCCCGACCACACCCCGATCACCGACAGCAGCCATCACCACCATCATCATCCCCACGACCACCCACGACCGACCACACCGCCATAGCCTCTCCATCACCATCTTCTTCCTCGACCATACCCCGGCCATCACCACCTTCGACCACTCCGACAGCAACCAATACCGCCAGATCAACCACTTTCATCACCATTATCACCAACTCGCCACCTCCTCCTCCGATCACCTCGACCACCATAGCCACTACCCCGACAACAAACACCGTAGCCTCGACCACCCTCACCGTCGACCAACCACGCCTCGGCTATCACCACCAGTCGCCACCATCAGCATCTCCACTACCACGATACGCTGATTCTACCACCTGTTGCTACTGCTGCCACGGTTGCTACTGTTGGCCGGAGCACCACGCTCAACCCACCGAAGATCGACCTCTATGGGCCGCGGATGAGCATCACCCCCTCCTCAGTTATGAGCACATCTAGGTTTGCACTTGTCTTTATTTTCCTTTATGATGTATTATTGCATGGACCTATATGGATTCGTGAACCCTAGTACCTAGTGTATATATATTAGTGGTTGTGTGTGTGTGGTATTTGAGGTTGGGTTATGTGATATTAATGTGTGATACTCTCTTGAGTATTAATAATTCAACAAGTGGACTGAATGCCTTAGTGTTTAAACATGTAAAGGCATTGTGTTATTTTGAATGTGTCTTTGGGTAATAGCAGAGTGGTACCCATTTTAGGGAATGCATAGAGTTATTGTCAAAAGGACATGTACGAATGGTTAAACAAGTAGGTACGTGAGATAAAGGTGCATGAATCAAAGGGGGAAATATTTAGACCTGGGTTGCCTGATTGTGCCAACAACAAGTATTAGTGGCATTGCACATGTTTATAAAGTACAGTGCATCAACTGTTAGGAGGGATACCTGTAGTAAGTGAAGTTGGCATATAAACTGCAATTAGGGGTGAGCATTGCTTGGACTGAGCAAATGCTAGAAGAAAATGCCATGTCAATATAGGCAACCCGTTAGAATGTCAGTTAGATATGTAAGTATCAGTAATAGTTAGGATTTAAGTCTTTCAGTTGTAAGTGGTGATTCAATGGATACTAGGTGGTGTATCTAAGCAACTAATAGCTGAATATGGGAATGATGTGAGTGCAAGTAGGATGTGCAACAAGTTGGGCAACTAGTGTATCAGTCATGAGAGGATACATGGATCAGTTATGGGGTATAATAGAAGTACGTAATATATAGATGCGTATATATAACAGGGTTGAGTTTAGAGTATCAGTTAAGTTGGGTATTGGAACTTGGTATCAGTGTTGGTATTTGGGTAAGGTAATAAGATGAGTGTCAAGGGTTAGCCTAGTTATGCATGTTTAAAATTCTAATATACTTTTTTGACTTTATATTTATATCTAGGTCCTTGAGGCACCAGTTCGAACACAGTTTGACATTCATTGCTTTGGAAGACAGGCGAGTACATTCTCTGATAATTTCTATTATTTGATAATTTCTATATTTTAAGCACTTAGAAATATTACATCTAATTCTTGACACTATGGTACACGGACTAGTATATAGCTTGGATCTTCAGTCATGGGATGCTATATTGGTTATCGTATTGACATCGTACACGAGATTGATATTAGACATTATACATGGTATTATTATTGGATATTGATCGTGTATCGTAACATGTCATGGTTGGATCCACTGTACTAGTTGGGGGCGGAGGAAATTGCTAATAAGAGATGTGATCATATTCCTATTATAAATTATAAAATATTGTTAGTGTTAATCATATGCCTCATGTATGATTAGCTAGGCCATATAGCTATCGTACAAGTTCCCAAGGAGATCACATATCGAAATAGTATTTCAAACACTTAGAATAGTTACAGTTCTTCAATTCAGTTTCATATATTATATTACCATGTATATGATATTATAGTTCCTTCCTCTTTTATTTTATATATGCACTGACTATACCATATTGCCTACATTACCTGTTCTCTTTACTATTTGCCATTGCATCTATTTATTATTTCTCTCAGTATTATAGCATCATCTATTTACTGTTTTATAGTCCTTGTCAATTAATTGGAACTGTTATCGGGTTGTGCTTCGCTCCAATACTGACTGGATATATTTTTTATATTATGACTTAGAGGACTGGTGTCCGACATATTATGGACCCCAGGGAGAGTAGATGCAGCCTTGGACCTTGTAGCTCAGGTCCAGGAGGTCTAGCTGGGATCACTAGTTATTCAGTGAGTTTCTTTTAGTAGATTATGGTACCGAATTTATTTCTGGCATATATTGAGACTTGGTTGTTATTGTTCGAAGTAGATTATTTTGTTGTTTAGACTTGTAGTTATCTTTCGATTATTTTTTTTGATATCTTATCGGGCTTTAGTTCTGTGGTTGAGTACTTTATATTATATTATTATATTTGTGCCTCCTTATGGAGTTGGATATTCGTGTTAGATTGATTAGATAGTATTGTGACCTAGACAACGTTCTACCTCCGATACTGCGGCGTAGGCTGGACGTACCCGAGTACTCGTACCCCTATATCGGGTGTGGGTCATGACAGTAGTCTTGGGAGGTCATCAAGGAACTTTTTAAGAAGAAGTTCTTTGCTTGGACGGATATATTGAACTTAGGAAGGCAGTTTGAGAGCCTTACACAGGAGAGCATATCCGTAGAGGAGTATACCACAGATTTTGGGAGGCTGAGCTAATTTGCAGAGTAGTTGGTAAGGTAGCCAGAAGTTCGGGCAATCCATTTCTATGAGGGTCTGAATTGGAAAGTGAAGATCCTCATTTTGTCTGTTTATGAGACATTTTATGGGATACTTGCGGAGGCACGCAAGGTCAAGTGGGAGTGGAAATTAAAGCTGGAGAAGGACCGTGATATGTTTGGCAGAGCCGACAAAGAGGCCGTAGTTCCAACAACATTATCAGGAGGCTTATCAGTTCCAGCAACAGTATTAGTTTGGAGCTTATCAGCAGCAATATCAGATGCATGAGCCAATTGTTGCCCTAGTACAAGCTCTAGTATAGAAGATGCCAAAGCAGCCTCAGAGATGGGTGCAACAAGCTCCTTAATGCACCTATTATAAGAAGATTGGACACACTTGGGAGATGTGCCGGAACAGACTTGGAGTATGCTTATATTATGGATCAACGGAGCATATGGTGAATGATTATCTCTGGACCCTTCATTGTCCAGGACAGGGTACAGATCAAGGGCAAAGAGGTAGAGCTGGGCCACCTATAGCACCGCAGATTGCTCATCATCCGCAGTGGGAGCTACCTCGGTAGGGCGGAGCATTTATGATGACGGTCGAGGAGACCGATACTACAAGTGATAGGTTAGCGAGTTCTGTTCTTTCTTTATGTTCCTTCTATCTAATTTGAGTAATTTGATTGATTTCTTCTTTAGTACCATTTGGATGCTTGTGTTATATAGTTAGGATAGCTAATAGAATACCCTGACAGAGACAACAGTAATAAGACAGGCGGAGACCATGACCATGCATGTTGTTCTTTGCATAGGACTGTTCTTTGTGTGATTTTAGATAAGACCTTCTTGGACTATGATTGCTGGGGGTTTGACCTAGAAGAAGTACGATCACCCTTAAATTTTAAGGAAAAATTATTTTAAGGACGATAGACTTGTCACTACCATATTTTCTAGGAAAAGATATTTTGATCTTTTCATAATTAATTAAATATTGTACATGTTGAATATTTATTTATTATATTATTTATTTATTGTTAGATGTTAGTATTTGATTTTGGACTTGTATTAGTGGATTTAACTAACTTAGGTTAGATCCATGGACCAATATTTAATTCTAGTTAGAATTGAGCCCAATAGTACGCCCATTCATTAGGAGGATATATTAATTAGTTAAACCAATTGAATTAGAACCTTACCTCCTTAATTAACTTTTTCATGACAAGCCCCAAGGGGTATTGTAGATATTTTATAGTAGCTTGGTAGTGGGGACCACATAAGGGGGCAGAGACTCTCTCTCCTCTCTTTTCTTCATTACAAATTTAGATCTAAAAAATTTTCTTTCCAAATTCCTTCATCCCTACACCAATTTCTACCCAAATTTCTTTCTAATACCATCTCTATTCATAATTAGAGACTATTAGAATAAGGAGGAAGCAATGATCTACAAGGAGGAAGCAAGGATCTACTAGGAGGAAGAAGAAGCACAAGTTGAAGGCTATTGACACTCAATTTGAAGATTTCATTGGGAATCCATCTTCCAATAGGTATAATTCAATTTTTTCTCGCTAATTAGACTCTAAATCTATAACTTAATCATTAGAAACTCTCCCATATACTAAGGCTACCTATAGGAAGTGGAATTAGGTTCATAGGAGGCCTGTGGAGAAAGTTATGTGGTGTTTGGTGTCAATATTGGGAGAATTTTGAGATTGGCACATCATGTGTTTGTCAATAGGTCAATTAGACCAAATTGACTTGTGTTTGGTTTTGTAAGACTAGTGTTGTGTTCATAATTGGATACATGCAGGCCGTATCATGATAATTTGGCGATAAGGGTTGATTTGCGGTTTTCTTCCGACATAGGGGTTTGAGCTTGTCACATTTTGACACGGGCATGTAGTTGAGTAGCTAGCTCTTTGTGTTGTTCATAATTATGATTCTAGACTTGCTTGTGTCCTTCGAGGTACGTTTGGTGGTGTGGTGGACTCGTATCGCAAGCGCATCATAGATTGAGTGTGATACGGGTGCGGTGCACTCTACGTGTCCGATTCTTTGTATTTCAATTCAATTTACCTTGGTTTTAGCTATTAGAGTATTATAATTATAATTTTTATATGATATATATATATATATATATATATAGATATATATATGTATGTATGTTCTATTTTAATTGTGATGTGTTGGTGGTCATTGTAGAGTAAGAGAGTTCATGTGCATCATTAGTGTAGATATGTGGTATTATATATATATATATATATATGTGTGTGTGTGTGTGTGTGTGTGTGTGTGTGTGAGTGAGTGTATGTGTGTACAGGTGTGTGTGTATGTGTGCTTGTGAGCTAGGGGGCCAATAAGCAAGTCGATAAGCAG
Source organism: Iris macrosiphon (assembly GCA_036927795.1). Lineage (NCBI taxonomy): Eukaryota > Viridiplantae > Streptophyta > Magnoliopsida > Asparagales > Iridaceae > Iris > Iris macrosiphon. Next base: position 102,570,254 of record JAYESA010000008.1, on the reverse strand, counting down.
CAAAAGAAGCAGCAGAAGTAGCGATAAGCAGCAAGCAGCAGCAGCAGCATAAGTAGGAAATTGTAGCAGAAGCAGCAAGCTGCAACAGCAACAGAAGCAGCAAGCTAAAGCAGCAACAGCAATAAGCAGCAATAGCAATTAGGGTAATGTGGGAGTATGGTTTCAAGAGTGTAGTTGTTCAGATACTAGTGTATCATATGTTAGAATCCTAAGTGGGTATCAGCCAAGGGGCAGTACATGTATGAATTAGTTTTGAGTTTAGCAAAAGATATGGGATACTATACAGAGGTAATATTATCACAAGTGTTAGTTAGAGATGTTTGAATAAACAAAAATTAAGGAGAATAGGGTTTATACGAAACCTTTATTTTTTGTTTACAAACAAGAAAAAGAGTACAATTAATCCTATACGAGGATGTTAAGTACAATAAAAATGATTCTAGGGAAGTATTGCTATAGGAGTCTTATCTGCGGTCGATCACTTTGTCCCTTGGACCACACGATGATGAAGAAGTGATGTAGAAGAAGATGAAGCTTCAAATATTGCAGGTGGGATTGAATTTTTGTTGCCAAAGTGGCCAACCAAAACTCTCTGTCTGTGCTCTATTTTCTTTCTGATATCTGATTGTGCCCTGGCCGATGTCTGATCGTCTGATTGCCCAATAGCCTCTCTGATCGATCCTTTGATTGTCTGGACCTTTTCCTGTGATCAGGGGTCTCCATTTATAGAGATCATTCAAATAACTGTCCAGTTGGCGTAGAAACCAAACTGTGAAGAAAGTTGCATCTTTTACGCGGCGGTTATACTAACTGCTACCCACATTCCAATTGTCTTCTGAATATGCATATGATACGTATCCCTTTATACGGTAACGCGTATAACCGCTTCTCGAAGATCATGACATGCAAGCTACATAGGTAACAGCCCCTGCGTAAAGACGGTTGGTGTAAAAGCTAAATAACTGTCTTGTAGGCGTAAAAGCCTGGTTGGCGTAAAAGCCTAGTTGGCATAAAAGCCTAGCTGTGAAGAAGACTGCCTCCTTTACACTGCGGTTATGACAACTGCTACCCACGTTCAAATAATCTTCTGAGTCTGCGTGTGACACGTATCCCTTTATAAGGTAACGCGTATAACTGCTTCTCGAAGATCATGGCATGCAAGCCACATAGGTAACAGCCCCTGCTTAAAGATGGTTGGCGTAAATGCCAAATAACTGTCTCCTTGCCGTAAAAGCCAAATAGCTGTCTTGTTGGCATAAAAGCCAAATAGCTGTCTTGTTGGCGTAAAAGCCAAATAGCTGTCTTGTTGGTGTAAAAAGCTTGGTTGGCGTAAAAGCCTGGTTGGCTTAAAAGCCAAATAATTGTCTTGTAGGCGTAAAAGCCTAACTGTAAATAAGACTGCCTCCTTTACGCTGCGGTTATGACAACTGCTATCCACGTTCAAATAATTTTCTGAATCTGCGTGTGACACGTATCCCTTTATAAGATAACGCGTACAACTGCTTCTCGAAGATCATGGCATGCAAGCCACGTAGGTAACAGCCCCTGCGTAAAGATGGTTGTCGTAAAAGCCCAATAACTGTCTTATTGGCGTAAAAGCCAAATAACTGTCTCCTTGGCGTAAAAGCCAAATAGCTGCCTTGTTGGCGTAAAAGCCAAACTCTGTCTTGTCGGCATAAAAGCCAAACTCTGCGTAAAATTTGATGGTTCATGAATAATAGATAACCAGCGTAAAATAGCCAATTATCCATCACGACTGAGGTTTTAAGCATATTCTGGGCTAAATAGCCTTATCACATACCTTTGCAAATATGGCCGAGTTAGCGTATTTCGAGGAGATAGCATACGATGTACTCCTATATCTGAAAATAGCCTGGTTGGCGTAAAAATGTAAGGATGGTGATGTGAGCGTATTAGTCATAGTTTTAGCTTTCCCAGTCAATTATCCATCACGACTGAGGTCTTGGGCGTAATCCGGGCTAAATAGCCTTATCACGTACCTTTGCAAATATGGCCGAGTTGGCGTATTTCGAGGAGATAGCATACGGCGTATTCCTATAGTTGAAAATAGTATGTTTGGTATAAAATACAAGGATGGTGATGTGAGCGTATTAGTCACAGTTTTAGCTCTCCCCGTTCATGACAAAATTTGAAGAATAGAACAAAATCTCGTGCATTAAATGCAGAGATATACCCCCATCTCGTGTATTAAATACAGAGATATGCCTCGAGCTCTGTGCAGGAAATAACTTTTGACGTGGCGTCTAATTTTGTCTTTATCTTGAGCGTAAAACCCTTTTTTGCCCATGTAGAATAGGCAGCGTATTCTTTGAATGCGTAAAAATAACTTGTATCAAAAATATGTCACTAAACGACAGCCTGCGTATCTGTGCAAAATTATCATCACAGTCGTCCTCTCGATCATCGTGCAGTACTTTTGTCAGGTGCCAGGTTCACTGATCTGTCTGACAAATTCATCCGAGGAATACGAAGAGTTTCTCGTACAACTTTATGCTGCATTAAAAACAAACGTATCTTAAACTTTATGTGGAGGGTAAAGCAACCTTTTACGTGGAACAGCCTTGAAGCACTGCTTTACGCGGACAGCTCTGCAGCTACATTTTATGCCACCCTATTTTACGCGGACAATTCTGAAGCCATATTTTACGCCACACGGCTCTGAAGCTCTATTTTATGCATATTTCTATGAGACTCTGCTTTACGCTGACTTAATGTATGTTTGGGAGTTTGACTGTATAATACGCGTATAATTCTCCAGCATATTTCATGCTTCTACAAGACCCCCTTCAAAGTTTTCAAATTCCTTGTAATTTGAAATACTTTGAATGAAGCATGAAATGGTCAATTGTAACTGACATTTTTGAGTGTAAAACTCAGATTAATATATACGTGTATTCTGCTGACTGATCTGTCCCGCATAATGCGTAAAATCATAGATCTGTAGCATTTGAGAGTAAAATCATTGATCCATACCTTCTGAGCGTAAAAACTTCTAAGCGTAAAATCGTAGATCTGTAGCTTCTGTGCGTAAAATGCAAGCATAAAATCATAGATCCGTTACGCAGCATGATGACCTGTCTTCCTTTTCAAATGATCGGCTGACGTGGTCTCAAATCATAAATGACTATTAAAAATCGGATTTGGTTAAGGATTCGGAGAGTCACTTGAACTCTATAAATAGGCCTAGGTTATGAGAGAGAAAAACCCTTCATCTTTCTCCACAAAACCCTTTGTCCCTTTCTGAAAAACTCTTCGTCTTTTTCTGAAAAAGACCTCAGATTCGTCATGGCACCAAAACAGTCCTCCATCACTAAGGGAAAGAAAGACGCTTCATCATCTCGCTCCACTTCTTAAGCACGAGCGAATCCTACTAGGCCAAGTGAGCCTCGTTCTGAACGAAGTGCTCCGCCATCTAGCTGTGCACCAGGCATCACAGATACAACTCCGAGAGAAATAAAAACCCTCTGCACGCGTTGTACGTGTATGCGCAAATAAGCCCATATTCTTAATGTGTCAGCGTAAAACTCCATATTTTTGCAATTTGGCGTAAAACCCAGACTGTCGAATTTTGGCGTATACTGCAAACCTTGCATTTTATGCACTAGAAGTAAATTCCAGCGTAAAACTCAAATTTTTGTAGTCTGGCATAAAAATACAGACTGTTAGGTTTTGGCGTATACTGCAAACCTTGTGTTTTACGCACTGGAAGTAAATTCCAGCATAAAGCTCAAATTTTTATAGTCTGGCGTAAAAATGCAGACTGTTAGATTTTGGCGTATACTGCAAACCTTGTATTTTATGCTCTGAAAGTAAATTCTGGCATAAAACTGACTTATTCTCTTGCTTTTTGCAGTGGACCTACATATCCCCCCTCTGGCTGAAGTGATGGGCTCTGCTGCTGGAATGCTGAATTCCAACTACTTGGAGGATTTGTCCCACGTGACTTTCCCCATCTTTGGAAACGAGTATCCTTAAGAAAGGAGAACTTTGATCTCGACTCAAGTAGAAAGAATGTTGCTGAGTATGATCAATGGGGAACCCTTGACGTACATAGACGGAACTGAGTATAAGAAACCAGCTTTCTTATTTGGGGATGTTATTGATAAGCAATCACAAACGAAGCCCAAGAAGGAAGACTGGGTATTCTCTGCTGAGGGCACGGTTATGTACCTGCCAAAGATGTCCATGGACTATCCCATTTCTGTATTCTTCCATGCCACACATCCCAGAAGGATGTCATGGACTCTGACTCCTGATCTTCATGGCCAGCCAGGGAAGATCTTTTATAAGAAAGGTTTAAACCAAGGATCCTTTGTAAGTAGTCCCTCCGGCCCTGTCATGCCCTTCAGAGGATTACTACCAGGCAGTGTCCCTAGTGGGGACTCTTCCTTGATCCAGCCATTTCAAATGGCAACTTTCTACAATGAATTCATGGGGCAGGGAGGAGTATATCTCAGGGTTAACCCTCGCACGAGTGGATGGCTTACCCCCTACAATCTTCGATGGGCCAATTTAACTGCATGGGCCCTGAAGCACTTTCAAGTGGAGCTAGAAAGTATTAACTTAGTTGAGGTTGTCAGTGCTACTAGTGTTGGGCTGCCTATCAACCCTAATTTGTTCTTGGCTTTGATGGAGCGATATAACTCATACACTGAGACTTTTGCCACTCCAATAGGTGAGTTGGGCCTAGCCCTTCATGAGATGGCAGATATCTCAAAGCTGCCAATGGAAGACATTCCTTATAAAGAATACGTCCCCACCAACAGAGAGTTGAAGGATACCAACCCTCGGGTAGTGGCAGTATACCAAGAGCTGATGAGTCACTATCTTGCTTGCACCACCTTCTACAGAGAGCCTTCTGACTTAACATATGGGTATCCTATCTCTTCTTCCATCAGGCTAGAGATGCCAAGCAGGATAAGGTTGTAGATAGCAAAGACAAGCCTTTGAACCCTCTGAGCATTCTTAATGCCAACACAATCGATGATCTCATTGAAGATGCAGAGGCTCCAGATTATATTCTGAATGACGAGATAGGGGGTTATCCTGCAGAAACCAAAGCCTATAGTTATATGAGGCATTGCCGAAAGCCTTTGTCAAGAGAAGATCAACTGGATGGATTTCTTTCTATTTGGCTACGCCGATGGGTGGTGCCTGGCATCGCGTCTGCGGATCGCATTTATCGCAACACCTTAAGGATATTAATCAATAGGGGACTAAACTTTAGGATGCAGGTCAGGGGAAGACTTTTACTGGTTGGTCTATATTAGACCTTCCCACGTGCTGTACAGAAGTGAGGACCACTGCTACTTGGAGCCTTATCTGCCTAGCCATTTCGCCAGGCAATTTTCGTATGATCAGTTGCACGTGGGAAATCCCATCACCAGCTTCAAATTCAAAGGTGGGCTTATTGATGGAGCTAGAGGATGGTGGTATTTTATCATTGGTTATACTGGAGCAACCTTTGTTGTTCCCGCGACCTCTCTCTCCATGGAGCTGCACATTCTTTATTCGTATGCACAGTTTTTTGTGTCCATCAATAACTTCCATCGTGATTTTGATGTACATGAAAGTTTTAGAATGCCCTCCCATAAGTCCACTGGAAGAGAGGAGATACTATATGTCTCCTCTGATGAAGGTGATGAAGCTACTGGTGCAGATAATTATTTTTTGATTTTACCGAGAGGCGTACTAGCTCCCCCGGTAGAGCCTCTCATAATTTTCAATAAACGAATGGCTTCTTCTCTGAAAGAGCCTTCCCCCCGCAAGATGAAGAAGACTACCAGAGGTCCTAAAAAGACTTCCACCAAGGGGGCCTCTTCCAGGAGTGAGCCTATTGTTTCCCCTGCTAGGGATGATTCTTTGATTAGGTGTCCTTCACCTTTTAAAGAAGGAGCCTCCACAGTCTCAGCTGAAAGTGCTGGAGATTCTTTGCCAGCGACTGCTGCCGCTACCACTGTTGCTGGTGGGGCTTCTATATCGCCTTCGAGGCCGAGCTCGCTAATAATCCATATACCTTTTACAAGAAAAATAATAGGATTTGCCCCCTCCTTTATCTGTAAGTATTTCAAGCGAGATTCCACCCGATGAACCTCGAGTAGATCTGGGTAATGACTGGGATGACTACCTTCAAGCGTTAGTTGGTGTACCCTCATCTCTAGGTATGACAGCTTGTTTAGCATCATTAAGAAATGATTTAGCTATACAGGCTGCAGACGCCATATACATACCATCGGTCATGGGTAAATGTTATCTTCACGCTTTTTCCAGGAAAATTTAACATCAAATTGATATTAACTTTCTCTTGTCTTAGTTTCAGGCGAAGACATCTCAGGGGAGGAAGGAGCTGAAACAACCTCTGACTTTGTTGCGGATCCAGCTAATGAAACGGCGGTGCCCACCGTCGAAGAAGCATACCTTGAAGTCGTTGATCTTTCATCCGCAATATTTTCGGATATAACCCAGCCAGCAACAGTTCAAATAATATCAAAGGAGAATGAACCCACCATCTCGATTATGCCTCCTTCATCGAGCATGCCAGCAACTTCAACTGTTGTTGGTGTCTCTTCTTTTGTCGCGCCATCTGTTGAAGCAACGACTGTGGCAACATCCTCTGCAGTCATTCTAGATAGGAGGTTTATCGATATTGTGGCCACTCCCAGCGTACATTCGATCTTTGCTACGCTAGTTGAACAATACACTAGCATATTCTACCTCACTTTGAAAGAATTGATATCCATGGCGCTGGAGAAGAATCTAGGCTTTGATGCTCTGAAGACGTCCTCTAAGCTTACTATAGCGCCGATTAGAAATTTCAATGACGCTGAAAGAGCTAATGCGCTAGAGCAAATGGTTAATGGTTTAGAATAACCCATTAACGAATATTTACAACTATCTCGAGGTAGCATCAATGACTTGGTTCAGGCTAAGTATGACTTCCTAACTACTGAACTTGCTCAGAGGATAGAAACTTTAAACAAATCCATCCGGAAACATCAACAAGAGAGGAAGAAAGAGCAAGCAGTATTGGTGGAGAGTATTCCTAAGCTGGCTCAGTACAGTGCCTAATGTGAGGGATATGAAGTGAGAGTTCAAGAATTGGAAGCTGAACTTACTCAACGAGGCTTCTCAAAGCATCGCTAGTTCGTGATGTATTGAAGGGCCAAGTGGATACAGCTCAACAGAACTTGACACATGTGGGTGTCATCCACGCATGTTTTGTTGATTCTTTGTCCGAACTATCTTTCTTGATCAATGACGAGGCAAGGCTGGAACTGGCTCGCACTAACATTTTAAACTCCAGGAATTAGAGGACGGCTGCTTTGGCGCAACAGATCCGTGATTTAACTGCTCCTCCCCAATGATGTACTTTTTTATTTCTCTTGTAATTTCTCAGAGATAATAAAGATACATTTTCTGACTTTGTGGACCCATCACTTTTAGAATATAAATGATAGGATAAGATGAAAGTGATATCAGAGGTAATATGAACATGATATACTTTCGGTAAGGTTTAGTTGAATATAAATCTATTCAAAAGTAAAATGAACCTGGTAGAATATAATCCAACTAAATTTGTATACAAAACACTATCAAAGGTAATATGAACATGATAGGTTTACAAATTAGATAAGCATATCTATTCAGAGGTCACATGAATCTGATAGAATATGATTCAGCTAACCTTGGTACGTAGTATCGCCAGAATAAGATCTTTATCATACTTCGTTAAGCAAAGGAGACTAAGTATAGTACTTCTTCAGGAATTTGCCGTTGATAGGAGCCATTTATCAAATTTCTATTAGGCTTGGCTAATCTTTTAGCGCCATTTGAAATCATATAAGGGCCCTCCATTTCTTTATGATTGTTTGTGCAAACTTTTGGACATCGTACTAGAGGTAATATGGACATAGTACAATACCGTGTTTGTTGAGGACATCCCACTGGGAGATCTTTGGTGGACCTATTATTTGTTACGCATATTGAGTACAAATAATAAGTTCGAAAGAAGCCCTATCAGAGGTGATAGGTTTAGTAAATATATCCCGCTGGGGGGGATTTTTGTGGACCCATTACTTTTTTGCGCACGTTAGTGCAAGTAATAGGTTTGAGATAAGTCCTGACAAAGGTAATATAGACGTGACAATTTTTTTTGGACCCACTACTTTTTTGCGTATGTTAGTGCAAGTAATAGGTTTGAGATAAGTCCTGCCAGAGGTAATATAGACGTGGTAAAATATGACATGTGGGGATAATGGAGAGACATATTCCATCGGGAATAGGAACATGAACGGACTTTTTCTGCTGGGGAAATGAGGATAGTTCAGAGGTAATATGGATTTGAATAATTCGTTTCCATTGCGGGAATCCCACCGGGGGGTTTTTTGTGGACCTATTACTTCTTGTGCACGAGAGTGCAAGTAATAAGTTTAAGACAAGCCCTGCCAGAGGTAATATGGACGTGGCAGTTTTCCAGGAACTAACAACACTGGCGTACTTAGAGTTAAGTACGGGTGCTAAGTTGAGATGACAACCGATATCAGAGGAAATATGGACATGAAAATCGATAACCGAACCCGAAAGATTTGCTCAGAGGTAATATGAACATAACCAACCCAGCCTGAGAGAAATATTATGACAGCAGTTCAGAGGTAATATGGATGTGAACTAATGTCCAAAAAATTCATTGAGGAGTGATTTGTTGAGTGTGGTCTATCCAAACATGAAGATAGACCAAAGGATTGTTCCGCTGGGAAGATGTATGGGATGATAGCTCAGAGGCAATACGAGCATGGCTAGCGTCTAACGAGATTGGTTTGAATAGTCATTGCGGGAGTGTGCGAGTAGACCTAAGGATTGCTTCGCTGGGGTGATTTTGAGGATCCATCATCCATTCCGTATCCGGGACACTTGGATACGGATGATGGCTCTTTACAAGAATTTGTAACGAAGGAGAAAATGTTGCACATAGGCACTTGTTGGGGATGCCAAATTGTTGAACATATCTATTCAGAGGTCATATGAACATGATAGAATATGATTCTCGATCTTCGACGATCAAGAAAATATTGCACATAGTCACTTACTGGGGATGAAGAATCAAGAGTTGATTTGTACATCTGGGTTGTCGACTTATTACCCATGGCATCCTTTAAGTACAGATAATAAACTGAAGTGACTAGCACTACCAAGGGTTATACGAACGTGATAGTAGAAAGTCGAAGAGCAGAACTTCACTCATAGGTGATATGGACATGAAAAAGTTCTAAAAATATCTTACTTAGAGGTAATGTGGACGTGGTAAGATATGACTCAGCGGGGATAAAGAAAAATAGGGCAGAGGTAATATGGAAATGACCATTTTTGTGGTGATAGATTTACTCTGCTGGAGAAAGTGGAGAGACGTAGTTCAGAGGTAATATGGACGTAAACTGATAGATAGTTCTTGTGAGTGTTGATCATACACCGCACGTATGATTAACCAGGCCATTATACTCTTGTGCAAGTTCCCAAGCCGATCATATGTTAAAGCTAGTACTCACACACTTAGTCATTAGTATTCTTGTTCCATCAGCATATTGTTCATTATTGTATTTCTTTCCAGTATTTTCTTATTGTCTCTACATTCTTGTCTCTATTTATGCATCTTGATTATCCACAGCTATTTACTGTTACATAGTTTTTATCATTGTTTGAGAACTGCTGTTAGGGTTGTACTCTGCTCCTTTCCTGACTGGATATATTTTTCCAGATGACACTGAGGAATAGCCTACCTATTATGGACCCCAGGATGTTGTGGGTTTAGATTCTGACACCCTGGCTCAAGAGGGACTTATCCCAACTGAGACAGTTGACCCTGGAGTTGTAGCTTTATAGTTTTGTAGTATTCTTTTGTACTGGATTTGTCTCCAGCATATTTCTGTATTTTTCTTCAGACTCATTGATGTATTATTTTAGACTCATGAGTTGTATTATGACTATTCTATTCTTATCTGATTCGTGTTCATTCTATCTTAGTTCTGTGATTGAGTACACTATCTTTTGGTGGTTCATTATATTAGATAGACTTTCTAGACAGCGTTCTACCGCCGATTCTGCGGCGTAGGCTGGGCGTTGTTTCTGACTAGTACCCTTACCCCGGGTGCGGGTCGTGACACATTTTTGGTGGTGGCCCATGCAGGTCTAGCTTCACAAGTATGTGATGTCGTGGTAGTGCGACAACTTAGTTGTACTACTGCGAGCCTGTGATAGGATATAGGATATAGGCTGAGATACTCAATCACATCTAGGAAAATTCTTTTGATTCAACTATTCTCCTTTGACATTGATACTTGATCCCTTAAACTGTCCTTTCCTTGATATCTTACATCTTGTGCCATATTGATTCTTTCTTTCGCTTTGTCTCAGGATGCCGCCTAAAACTAGATCACAGCAGGGGAGAGCAGCTTCTGAGAGGTCTGCGACATCCCGAGGGCCTACACCAGTCACTTCTCCGGTGATTGGAGTGTCAGCTGCTTTCGGAGGTCCACCACCCACTCAGAGGACTGTGCCAGCTGTATCTGAGGGGCTTCCACCTCCACCTCCTGTGCCAGCAGAGGCGTCACAGATGTTTACTCTGTTTCGTGAGATGCTCGAGGCACAGAGGGCTCAGTCGGAGGCACATCAGAGGCAGACCGACGTTCTACGGCAGGGCATCGAGAGTGCTCATCAGCTTGCTCGTGCTGTAGTTGAGAGAGGAGTTCCGATCCAGCAACAGGTTGTTCCTCAAGTTGCTCAGCTTCGGCCAGGCAACATTCAGGACTTCAAGAAACTGGAGCCTAGAGTTTTCAAAGGGACGGAGGGCATCGTCTATGCTGATGATTGGCTCGAGGACATTGAGCGTCTTATGAGGGTGTCCCGTCTTTCTGAAGATCTGAAGGTTGAGGCGGTAGGACTTCAACTGTTCGACGTCGCTCGTACTTGGTTCAGGAATGAGCCGGTTCTAGTTGACGCAGGACAATCTTGGGAGGTATTCAGGGACCTCTTCAAGAAGAAGTTTTTCGCCCGGATAGACAGGCTTGACTTGGGGAGACAATTTGAGAGTCTCATTCAGGGAAGCATGTCTGTGGAGGAATACGCTGCAGAGTTCGGTAGGCTGAGCCGATTTACAGAGTACTTGGTGAGGGAGCCGAAGGTTCGAGCTATTCGTTTCCGAGAGGGTCTAAACTGGGAAGTGAAGATTCTCATTCCGTCTTTTTATGAGACATACTCGGAGATACTTGCGGAGGCACGCAAGGTTGAGCGGGATCTGGGTTTGAAGACCAAGAGAGACCGTGATTCTTTTCTGGGGGCCAACGGCAGTGCAGTATCTGCCAAACGTCCTCATTTCCAGTCCAGACCTTTTCAGCAGCCACAACAGAACCAGACTCCAGCTAGAGCGCCTTTTCACCAGGTACCTCAGCAGCAGAGACAGTTACAGCAAGCTCCATGCAACTTCTGCAAGAAGCCCGGCCATATCTAGGAAGTTTGCAGAAAGAGGCTAGGAGTTTGTTTGTATTGTGGTACTGAAGGGCATCAATTGAGGGAGTATCCTCGTCGTGCAGTTCAGGGAGCAGCTCCAGCTCCGAGGGCACAGATGAGACCACCTGTAGCACAACCGAGGGGACCGCTTTCGACACAGCAGTAGCGTTTTGTCCAGCATCAACAGCAGGGAGGTGCTCGGCAGGGACGAGCGTTTGCTATGACCGTCGAAGAGGAGGAACCCACAGGAGATGTCATTGCAGGTTCTATTCTTCTTGATTCCATTCCAGCTTTAGCTTTGTTTGATAGTGGTGCTTCCCATAGTTTTGTATCTGTTTCTTTTGCTCTAAAGCATGGTTTGGTAGCTGAGTCTTTGCTTAGGACTTGCAAGATCATGACCGGGGGAGGCATTATCCTGGTTAATGATATTTGCAATGATCGGAGAGTTACTCTGGGAGGCCGGGAGTTGAGTGCGTGTCTACTTGTAATGCCACTTTCGAGCTACGACATTGTACTCGGGATGGATTGGTTGAGTAGGCACCGTGCTAGCATAGATTGTAGAGGAGGTAGAGTTTTGTTTGGTCCGCCAGGAGAGCCAAAGTTTGAGTTTGTTAGAGGAGCTGCAGAGCAGGGAGAAGGCATTATTTGTGGAGCTATGGTGGAAGACAAGGAGTTGCCGCATCCGTTGATAGCAGAATTCTTGGATGTGTTTCCTGAGGAATTGCCAGAATTGCCGCCGGATCGAGATGTTGAATTTTCTATAGACTTGGTGCCAGGTGCAGAACCAATTTCGCAGCATATCTATAGAGTAAACAATAACGAGCTGGTCGAGTTGAAGAAGCAGGTGGACGAATTGCAGGATAAGGGGTTTATCAGATCGAGTTCTTCACCATGGGGAGCCCCGGTATTGTTTGTACCGAAGAAGGATGGATCGGTGCGTATGTGCATTGATTACAGGGCTTTGAATAATCTCACTATCAAGAATAAGTATCCTTTGCCACGGATTGATGATATGTTTGATCAGTTGAGTGGTGCCAAGGTATTTTCTAAGATAGATTTGAGATCAGGCTACCATCAGGTGAAGGTAAAGCCGGGGGACATACCGAAGACTGCTTTTAGAACTCGGTATGGTCAGTACGAGTTTATGGTGATGCCGTTTGGTTTGACTAATGCACCGGCGGTATTTATGAACTTGATAAAAAAGGTGTTCCACCAGTACCTTGACAAGTTCGTGGTGGTGTTCATCGACGACATACTCATATACTCGAAGACACCGGAGGAGCATGAGGAGCATTTGAGGATTGTGTTGGATGTGCTGAGGAAGGAGAAGTTGTATGGGAAGTTGTCCAAATGTGAGTTTTTCTTGGACAAGGTGGAATTCTTGGGGCATGTTGTGACTGGTGATGGTATTTCAGTGGATCCGAAGAAGATTTCAGCAGTAGAATCTTGGAAGACTCCGAGTTCGGTAGCAGAGATCAGGAGTTTCTTGGGATTGGCAGGCTACTACAGGAAGTTTGTGCAAGATTTTTCGAGGATTGCCGAGCCGATGACCAGACTCACAAGGAAGGATGTGGAGTTTGTTTGGACGGAGAATTGCCAGGTTGCTTTTGAGGAGTTGAAGAAGAGGTTGACGTCTGCTCCTATTTTGACATTGCCATCAGGGTCCGGAGATTTCACTATTTATAGTGATGCATCGGGAAAGGGTTTAGGTTGTGTTCTTCAGCAGCATGGGAAAGTGATTGCCTATGCATCCAGGCAATTGTGTCCTCATGAAAAGAACTATCCTACCCATGATTTGGAGTTGGCAGCCGTCATATTCGCTCTGAAGTTGTGGAAACATTATTTGTACGGAGAGCGTATGGAGATCTTCACAGACCATAAAAGCTTGAAGTACGTTTTTACGCAGAAGGAGTTGAACATGAGGCAGCGTCGGTGGTTGGAACTGATGAAGGATTTTGATATCTCTTTGCAATATCATCCTGGGAAGGCCAATGTAGTTGTCGATGCTTTGAGCAGGTATCCGATAGCTATGTTCTTGACGCAGGATCGATATTTTTTGGAGGACTTGGAGAGCTTGGGCATTGAGGTAATTGTTCCGGGTGGTGCTATGCAGATGTAGGGATTGTAGATACATTCAGATTTGATGGATAGGATCAAGGCAGCACAGTATGATGACGTATCTTTGAGGAGTATCAGAGCTCAGGTGAGAGCAGGATTGGAGGATGATTTCACTATTGTAGAGGATGGATCTTTGAGGCATGGAGTTAGATTGTGTGTGCCTAGTGGGGAGTTGCGAGAGAAGATTTTGCAGAAAGCGCATCGCTCTCAGTATTCCATACATCCAGGTGCTAACAAGATGTATCGGGATATGCGAGAGAGTGTGTGGTGGTATGGCATGAAGAGGGAAGTGGCACAGTTTGTATCTAGAAGCTTAGTGTGCCAGCAGGTGAAAGCCGAGAGGCAGACGCCAGGAGGTTTACTTCAGCTATTCCCCATTCCAGAGTGGAAGTGGGAACACATTACTATGGATTTTGTGTCCGGACTACCACGATCTCCAGGAGGAAAAGACACGATTTGGGTCATTGTTGATAGATTGACCAAGTCGGCCCACTTTTTGCCTTTCAAGGTGGGTTTGTCTACGGAGAAGCTGGCAGAGATGTATGTGAGGCAGATCGTTAGGATACATGGAGTTCCCGTCAGCATAGTCTCGGATCGAGATAGTCGTTTCACTTCTCATTTCTGGAGGAGTTTGTAGGAGAGTTTGGGAACTCAGCTCAAGTTCAGTACTGCATATCATCCCCAGATAGATGGGCAGTCAGAGAGGACTATTCAGACTCTCGAGGATATGTTGCGCACTTGTGTACTAGATTTCGGGGGTTCTTGGGAGGACCATCTCTATTTGGTAGAGTTTAATTACAACAACAGTTACCAGGCCAGTATAGAGATGTCACCTTTTAAAGCTCTATATGGTCGGAGGTGTCGTAATCCTTTGTCTTGGGACGATGTTGGAGAGAGAGTTTTGCTTGGGCCAGAGATGGTTGTGGATGCAGCAGAGAAGGTTCAGTTGATCAGAGACAGACTTCGAGTGGCACAGGACAGACAACGGCATTGGGCCGATAGCCATCGGAGACCCTTGGAGTTTGAGGTATAGTTTAGATTTTATTTTGTGTGCTTGTTCTTGGTTGTTTGTTATAGATAAGTTCTTAAGGTGGTGTTTTGTTCTAGGTGGGTGGTTTGGTGTTTCTGAGGATTTCTCCGACACGAGGCACGATTCGCTTCGGTGGAGGCGGAAAGCTTAGTCCGCGATTCATTGGACCTTTCACTATTCTAGAGAAGGTCGGTGCAGTTGCTTATAGACTAGACTTGCCACCGGCATTGGAGGGAGTGCACAACGTGTTTCATGTGTCGCAGTTGAGACGATACGTGGCAGATCCTAGTCATGTATTGGATCACTCAGAGATAGAGGTGGGTCCTACTCTTAGCTATCCAGAGCAGCCAGTTGGGATTCTGGATCAGAGAGAGAAGGTGCTGAGGAACCAGACTATTCCTTTGGTGCGCGTCGCATGGAGGCATCACTCTCTGGGGGAGTCTACCTGGGAGAGAGAGGATGACATGCGAGAGCGTTATCCATATTTGTTTGTACCTTGAGGTATGTTATTTTCTAGTTATGTTCTGTTCATTGTTATGTTATGTTCTGTTCATTAGTTAGTTGTGATTCTTTAGTTATGTTCTGTGATTTTCTGGGGGTAGTTTTCGTCTTTGAATTTCGAGGACAAAATTATTTTAAGGAGGGTAGACTTGTCACTACCATATTTTAGGAAAAAGGGTATTTTAGTAATTTCCTTTTTAAATAAATATTGTGCATGGTAAATAATTAATTGTTGTATTATTTAATTATTGTTAGATATTATTAAATTATTTTGGACTTATTTCTAGTGGACCCAACTAGTTTAGTTTGGACCTATGGACCAACATGAATTAATTAGTTAGACTTGGCCCATTTAGAAAGCCCATAGTTAAGGAGATGGATTAAATTAATTAAATGATTAGACTAGAAGCTTCCTTCCTTAATTATTTCTTCATGAGAGGCCCCAAGGGGTACATTGGACATTTTACAATTGCTTGGGGGAGGGGCTATGGCCGGCCTATATAGGAGGGGGAAATTTCTCTCTCCTCCCATCTCATTCCAAATCTAGATCTAGAATTCTCCCACTACCAAATTCCCTCCATTCTCAATCCAATTCCCTACCAAATTCATTCCAAATTCTTCCCAATTCACCATTAGAGAAGAAGAAAGCAAGAATCTAGAAGAAGGAAGCAAGGATCTACAAAGAGGAGCAAGGATCTACAATTTGGAAGCAAGTTCATCTCAATTGGAGTTTTCATTGGGAATCCATCTTCCAATAGGTATAATTCAGATTTTTCTCATTTAAATAGCTTCTAAATCTGGGATTTAATCATGTAAAATCAACCTATATATATGTAGTACCCATAGGACTTTGTTTTGTGTTCATAGGAGACCCATGGAGAAAGTTATGGTACTTTTTGTGTCAATTTTGTTGGAATTCCGAATTTATATTTTGTTGTGTGTGTCAATTGATCCTATAGATCAATTGAACATGAGATTTGTGTTTGAGGCTAGTGTCGTGTCCATATTAGGATACTTGTGGTTCGTATCCCAACTATTTGGTGATACGTGTCATTTGGGGGTTTTCCTCCGACACGGGGCTTTGAACATATCGTATTTTGACACGGACACATAGATCTACTTTTGACACTTTGAATTATTCATAAATATTAATTGTGATTTATTTGTGTCCTTCGGGGTGCAATTGGTTGTGTGTTGGACTCGTGTCGCATGCGTATCCTAGATCTAGTAGGATACGGTGAGATACTCTCCAATTTAATGTGTTTATGTAAAGATCTAATTATGTATGGTTTAAATTCTTCATTTAAAATTAGTAAATATATATAGATATTATATATTTATTTTGTGTATTTATTATCGTAATTATTGTAGCATGGATCTATATTTTGTGTGTGCAAATAGTGTACAATATAATATGTAGCTTGCATAAAATATATATGTACTGCTTGTTAATAATATATTTTGTACATAAAATGTTTTATAAAATATATTTGTATATTTAATTGTGTAATTATATTATTTATAATTATTATGTAATTATTTGGATATTAATGTAAATATTTTAGGTGTGCTTCTAGCCATGTAAATTATATGTTCTTTGTTAAATATTTGAAGGTATAAGTTTATGTGTATATTAATATATATATGTACATTTTTGTATTAATGGTTTATATATATATATATATATACTGTTTTATATATTCTGTTTATATATATATATATATATATATATATATATTGTTTATATATTCTGTTTTTATATATATTATTTTAGGGTATATATTAATTATATTATTAGTATACTTTGTGTGAGTTCTTTTTGAATCTAATTTGATTCCTAAATTATTGTAGTTTATCTCTATATTATTTTATAGATGTCTTGTGAGGTTGACTTTGGGTTTGACCATGTTTGACTTTAGTGGACTTTAGAGTTGACCATAGTTGACTTTTGACTTAGAATTGATTTATTGACCTAGGAGTTGACTAGTTTGACTTGTTCTCTTTCCGGGACCTTGTTTTAATGTGGTATTCCATATCTAGGTCTTCGAGGCATCGAGTCAGACATCTGTGAGACTGTTCTTTAGATTTCAGGCGAGTACATTCTCTGATAGTTTCTCATTTATGATATCCTCTATGTTCGTTGTATCTAGTGTAGATTTACATATTTTTCTCGACACTATGGTTACACGGATTGGTATATCCGGATCTCGTCATGAGATGTTATTCCTTGGTATATGGTGTATATGGTGCAAGTATTGTTTCATTGGTTATCTTGTACATGTACAGACACCGATTCCCGGGGAGACTAGCTATCTTCTTGGGGAATCTCGTGCCATAACGTACCGTGGTTGGATCTATTATACCAGTCGGGGGTGGGGAGTATTTTAGTGTAGATATGTGATCATACCCTCCTTGTGCATGTCTTGTTTCTTGTGAGTGTTGATCATATACCGCACGTATGATTAACCAGGCCATTATACTCTTGTGCAAGTTCCCAAGCCGATCATATGTTAAAGCTAGTACTCACACACTTAGTCATTAGTATTCTTGTTCCATCAGCATATTATTCATTATTGTATTTCTTTCCAGTATTTTCTTATTGTCTCTACATTCTTGTCTCTATTTATGCATCTTGATTATCCACAGCTATTTACTGTTACATAGTTTTTATCATTGTTTGAGAACTGCTGTTAGGGTTGTACTCTGCTCCTTTCCTGACTGGATATATTTTTCCAGATGACACTGAGGAATAGCCTACCTATTATGGACCCCAGGATGTTGTGGGTTTAGATTCTGAGACCCTGGCTCAAGAGGGACTTATCCCAACTGAGACAGTTGACCCTGGAGTTGTAGCTTTATAGTTTTGTAGTATTCTTTTGTACTGGATTTGTCTCCAGCATATTTCTGTATTTTTCTTCAGACTCATTGATGTATTATTTTAGACTCATGAGTTGTATTGTGACTATTCTATTCTTATCTGATTCGTGTTCATTCTATCTTAGTTCTGTGATTGAGTACACTATCTTTTGGTGGTTCATTATATTAGATAGACTTTCTAGACAGCGTTCTACCGCCGATTCTGCGGCGTAGGCTGGGCGTTGTTTCCGACTAGTACCCTTACCCCGGGTGCGGGTCGTGACATCCCATGTCTGAAAAATTTACTGGAGAATGATTTGCTGAGTGGGGATAGACCTGAAGGTTGCTCATCTGGGGAGATTTTAGGAACTCATTATCCGGTACTTCTTGTGGGGGCAAATTATCACGTTGGATTAATTTGTCGTGACCGTCCTCTTGTTTATAAAAGCAAAGTGATGACTTTGGCATCGATCAACTCCTGGATTTTCCTTTTCAGTACATAGCATACCTTCGTGGGGTGATGAATGTACCGATGAAAGAGACAATATTCTGGGTCATCGACCTTGCCAGCCTTTCCAGGGTATCTGATGTTGGGTAGCCGAAGTTTGTTTTCCTTCATCAATATATTGAAGATTTCAATGAAATCATCCTCATTGAAGGAGAAAGTCCCCTTTGGCTTTCGAGCTCCCGATACCTGAGTCGTACGGTCCTCAGGGAAGATGGTCATAGTTGCATCATCTTCGGACTCAGAGGGAATTCTACCTCCAGCTTTGGATGCTGCTCTGTTTTGCCGAGGGAGACTACCCCCTGACATGTCATCGTCTGGTTCTTCTTCCTGTAATGACAAAAAGTTGTTCAATCGGTCAAAAACTGACCATTTTGCTTTAAAATAACAACGATTAGTTACAACCTTACGACTATTACAACAATGTTCTCTAGGAGGTGTAATAAACGTATTAGGAGATCCCCTGTCTTTGAGTTTCTGGATCAAGAAATCACACAAATCAGGGAGATTACAAGAAGAAGAAGAAGGCTTATTCTGACTTTTTACATTAGTGGAAATGGGTAAATTAGGGACCATAACCCTTTCTCTGCCATAGGAATACAGCAGTTCACCATGTGAGTGGCATATGATCCATCATCTGTCTTATAAGCATATCTTTCCGTAAAATGAGTCTTCTTTACGCAGACAGACCTATCCTGGCATAATTTGGATTTTGTCACAGGTTCGCGTAAAACAGAAAAAGTCCTCATAATCTGTAAAGTGGGTACTTTCTTCCCTTGTGGGCGTAAAAGCCTAGAGGTTGGAAGATTCGCCACTTATTTTCCCTTGATGTGATCAAAGGATACATCTTCCTCATGATAGACAGGAGTTGTAATTTTACGCACAGGGCATGTTTGAAATTTCTGGATTGGCACTGAGGCATTGCCAGAAATTTTGTCTACCACGTCACAAACGGGAGACACAGTTTTACGCACAGGGCGTGTTTGAAACTTCTGGATTGGTACTGAGGCATTGCCAGAAGTGTTGTCTACCACGTCACAGATGGGAGACAAATTTGTACGCACAGGGCATATTTGAAACTTTTGGATTGGCACTGAGATATTGCCAGAAGTCTTGTCTGCCACGTCACAGACGGGAGACAAATTTGTACGTACGGAGCATGTTTGAAACTTCTGGGTTGGCACTGAGGCATTGCCAAAAGTGTTGTCTACCACATCACATACGGAAGACAAATTTATACGCACAGAGCGTGTTTGAAACTTCTGGGTTGGCACTGAGGCATTGCCAGAAGTGTTGTCTACCACGTCACAAACGGAAGAAAAATTTTCACGCACAGGGCGTGTTGGCACAACTTTGTTAATCAGAGAGTGAGATCTTGTAGGAAGGATAGAGGACGTCTTAGGCATCCACACTTTACGCAGCTTCCTGTTGTTCTGGACAGAGGAGGAATGAGAGCTACCCCCTACATGAAGCATGTCTTCATAAGCAGATTGGTCAAACTGGACGACCAAAGTCTTCTTCATCGATGCGATGGATACAGCATCGTGTTGAGCAATTGCTTTCTCGTTAGAGGAGAAAGTCGTTCCCCAGCAGATTCGCCATTTTTGTTTGAATAAACAAAAATTTAGGAGAAGAGGGTTTATACGAAACCTTTCTTTTTTTGTTTACAAACAAGAAAAAGAGTACAATTAATCCTATACGAGGATGTTAAGTACAATAAAAAAATTCTGAGAAAGTATTGCTATAGGAGTCTGATCTGCGGTCGATCACTTTGTCCCTTGGACCACACGATGATGAAGAAGTGCTGTAGAAGAAGAAGAAGCTTCAAAGGTTGTAGGTGGGATTGAATTCTCGTTGCCAAAGTGGTCAACCAAAACTCTCTGTCTGTGCTCTCTTTTCTCTCTGATCTCTGATTGTACCCTGGCCGATGTCTGATCGTCTGATTGCCCAATAGCCTCTCTGATCGATCCTTTGATTGTCTGGGACTTTTTTCTGTGATCAGGGGTCTCTATTTATAGAGATCAGTCAAATAACTGTCCAGTTGGCGTAGAAACCAAACTGTGAAAAAAGTTGCATCTTTTACGCGGCGGTTATAATAACTGCTACCCACGTTCCAATTGTCTTCTAAATATACGTATGACACGTATCCCTTTACAAGGTAACGCATATAACCGCTTCTCGAAGATCACGGCATGCAAGCCACATAGGTAACAGCCCCTGCGTAAAGATGGTTGGCGCAAAAGCCAAATAACTGTCTCGTAGGCGTAAAAGCCTAGCTGTGAAGAAGACTGCCTCCTTTACGCTGCGGTTATGACAACTGCTACCCACGTTCAAATAATCTTCTGAGTCTACGTGTGACACGTATCCCTTTATAAGGTAACTCATAAAACTGCTTCTCGAAGATTATGGCATGCAAGCCACGTAGGTAACAGCCCCTGCGTAAAGATGGTTGGCGTAAAAGCCAAATAGCTGTCTCATTGGCGTAAAAGCCAAATAACTGTCTTGTTGGCGTAAAAGTCAAATAGCTGTCTTGTTGGTGTAAAAGCCAAATAGCTGTCTTATTGACGTAAAAGCCAAATAGCTGTCTTGTTAGCATAAAAGCCAAATAACTGTCTTGTTGGCATAAAAACCCTGGTTGGCGTAAAAGCCTGGTTGACTTAAAAGCCAAATAATTGTCTTGTAGGCGTAAAAGCCTAACTGTAAAGAAGACTGCCTCCTTTACGCTGCGGTTATGACAATTCTGAATCTGCGTGTGACACGTATCCCTTTATAAGAATTTCGTATAACTGCTTCTCGAAGATCATGGCTTACAAGCCAAGTAGGTAACAACCCCTGCGTAAAGATGGTTGGCGTAAAAGCCCAATAACTGTCTTGTTGGCGTAAAAGCCAAATAACTGTCTCCTTGTCATAAAAGCCAAATAGATGTCTTGTTGGCATAAAAGCTAAACTCTGTCTTGTTGGCGTAAAAGTCAAACTCTGCGTAAAACTTGATGGTTCATGAATAATAGATAACCAGCGTAAAATAGCCAATTATCCATCACGACTGAGGTTTTAAGCGTATTCTGGGCTAAATAGCCTTATCATATACCTTTGCAAATATGGTCGAGTTGGCGTATTTCGAGGACATAGCATACGGCGTACTCCTATAGTTGAAAATATCCTAGTTGGCGTAAAAATGCAAGGATGGTGATATGAGCGTATTAGTCACAGTTTTAGCATTTCCAGTCAATTATCCATCACGATTGAGGTCTTGAGCATAATCCGGGCTAAATAGCCTTATCACATACCTTTGCAAATATGGTCGAGTTGGCATATTTCGAGGAGACAACATACGGCGTACTCCTATAGTTGAAAATAGCCTGGTTGGCGTAAATACAAGGATGTTGATGTGAGCGTATTAGTCACAGTTTTAGCTCTCCCTGTTCATGACAAAATCTGAAGAATAGAACAAAATCCCGTATATTAAATGCAGAGATATGCCCCCATCTCGTGTTTTAAATGCAGAGATATGCCTCGAGCTCTGTACAAAAAATAACTTTTGACGTGGCGTCTGATTTTGTCTTTATCTTGAGCGTAAAACTCCTTTCTGCCCATGTAGAATAGGCAGCATATTCTTTGAATGCATAAAAATGACTTGTATCAAGAATATGTCACTAAACGACAGCCTGGGTCTCTGTACAAAATCATCATCACAGCCGTCCTCTCGATCATCGTACAGTACTTTTGTCAGGTGCTAGGTTCACTGATCTGTCTGACAAATTCATCCGAGGAATACGAAGAGTTCCTCGTACAACTTTATACTGCATTAAAAACAAACGTATCTTAAACTATACGCCGGAGGGTAAAGCAACCTTTTAAGCGGAACAGCCTTGAAGCACTGCTTTACACGGACAGCTCTGAAGCCTGTTTTATACGGACAGTTCTGAAGCCATATTTTACACCGTACAGCTCTGAAGCTCTGTTTTATGCGTATTACTATAAGGCTCTGCTTTACGCTGACTTCATGTATGTTGGAGAGTTTGACTGTATAATACGCGTACAATTCCCCAGCATATTTCATGCTTCTACAAGAGTAATGAAGATAGTTTAGGGTATTAGACAGCCTTGAGTTTAGTTGAGTTAGATAGGTATTAGTGTGTCACTAGTAAGGGTGATTGTTAGAGTTAAGTATAGATTATGAGTGGTTAAGAGTATTATGTAGGATGTTTGAATGTGATATTAGAAATGGTGATTAGGTAACTAAGGTGTTAGTGTTTTAGCTAAGGTATTAGTATCTATATACATAGAGTATATATATAGTTATATCTAATGACTAGATATATAACCAATGTATTGGGTATTACCTTGAGATTTTAGTCAAGGTATCATAGGGTATGGGTATTGAATATCCGAAGGGGTATGTTAGTATGCTAGTTTAGTATAGTATTATTGTAAGTTAAGTGCATATTAGTGTATAGTTAGTTATTTAGTTAATGTTAGATTTTGGATTACCTTGTGATACCAAGATAATGTCAAGGTATTGATTTATACTCAAGGTATTGAGTTTATATATCAAGATGGGTATGTAGGCGGTGTGGTACCGTATTTGGTTCAGAGCCAAGGTATCTACTTAGCATTAGGAGTACTCTATATTTTGTCTTGTATATATATTATTGTATTTTCATATCTTATAACTTACGTATCTTATGATACAGTATTGTGTTGGTATCTTAGTATCCTAAGCATAGCTAGTATAGCCTAGTTACATAATGTATGGACCCAATATCCTAGAGATTGACTCATACAACCTAGAAATAGCTTAGTTTGGCCAAGTTTGACTAGTTTAACCTAGAGTTGACCTAGTTTGACTATTTTGACTTAGAAATGGCTTTATGACCTAGAATTTGACTAGTTTAACTTATTTTTATTCCAAAACCTTGTATTAATGCAATATTCAATATATAGGTCTGTGTAACACCAGTTCAGATACCGTTTTGCATCAGTTGCTCTGGACCATAAGCGAGTACATTATCTGATAGTTTCTATTTTTAGATTACTACTATAATTCAAGTATTTAGAAATATTACTTATAATTCTTTATATGATGGTACACGGATTGGTATTGTTATTGGATCGTCAGTCATTAGATGTTACCTTGATTATCGGGATGGTATCGAATACTGCTCCTTGTTGGTATTGAATAATATTGAATATTATAGGTTAAATATTGGATACATTGGCTAGTAACATATCATGATTTGATCCATCGTATTAGTCGGGACAGGGGAATACCAATTAAATATGTGATCAAGAACTATCGGCTAGTAGTGTAATTATTGGCAACTAACTAATCATACACTTCATGTATGGTTGAGTTACCTCCTTAGTGTAATAATTGAATATCCCAAGCCGATCACATATTTAGATAGTATCTCAAACATATGGTGTATTGTAGATTTCCTATTCAGTTCATAGATTATCTTGTTCTATTTTTGACATTATATTTCATCTCCTTCATTCTTGTACGCATTGATTTATATTCTGTTGCAAGTTTTGTCTGTTCCTTCATTGTTATTAGATCATCAGTTACATCCCCATCGTATATAGCATCCACTATTTTACTGTTTGATAGTTTTTATCAATTAACTGGAACTGCTATTGGGTTGTACTTTGCTCCATTCCTGACTGAATAATATTTTTTAGAGGACCCGGAAGATTGGTGTCCAGCGTACTATGGAGCTCGACCTATAGATGGTCCAGACATGGATCCACTAGTTCTGGAGTGACTGTCGGAAGATCTAGCCGGAATTACTAGTTATCATAGTTAGTTTTCATTAGCATTTTGGTACCGAATTTATTTTTGACGTATATTTGAGACTTAGATATTTTTTCTATTTGTCGTTGTTATATTTAGACTGCACAGTTATGTTAGGCTTCTTTAATATCTTATCGTGCTATAGATTTATGAATGAGTATAGTGTTGCATTAAGTATATTACCCTCTTTCTTGGAGCTGAGATATTATTGGCAGATTATACATTATTGTGAGATGATTAGATAGTATAGTTGACCAAGGCAGCGTTCTACTGCCGATGCTGCGGCATAGGCTGGATGTACCCACGTACTCGTGCCCCTTTACCAGGTGCAGTTCGTGACACTTTTTTGTAGTGGCCCATATAGGTCAAGCTTTGCAAGTTGTACGATGTTGTGGTAGTGCGACGACTTAGTTGTGTTGGCCCATCCGATCTTAGTCAACTTGATTTTGATAGTTAACTAAACCATGCATTGATATATCGCATTTGATACCTCAACACTGCTATTGCATGTCATTTGTATTATATCTATTCAAATGTAACCTTTATTTATTTGAGTCTAGGACAGATGTACGCTGAGTCGTACTGCCAAAACCAAGAACCTATAAACCAGATACCTAGTCCACTCAAATAAACCAAAGAACCTATCCACCAAATCAGGCCACATTTATTTATAAAGTATACCATACTAGGAGACCGAACTCGTGCCGAACTCGGTTACCCTTTTGGTATGAAATCAACCAGTTCAATAGCTCCTGATTTCTTGGCCCAATGGTTAAAAATTTGAATTAAACCCTAACCAAATTCTATTTGCCTACAACCTATAAGTAGGATTGGAATTCTCATTCTTACTCACTCAACCAACTCAACTATTCTTAATTCTTGTATCCTATTATGAGAAAACCCCCTCAGCTTTAACCTTCTTATCTAAAGAGCAACTCCCTAGCCTTCCTAGTGCCAAGTACAATCTCGGTCTAGAAGTCTTCTGAGTTGTAAAGAGCTTTGTTCGATCTGTTACTCTCTCTCTCTCTCTCTCTCTCTCTCTCTCTAAGCTATGAAGTTGCGAGACTTCAGATCAAAACTCGTGGTGTAAAGAAGTGGCAAGGTTTCGGATCAAAGCTTGTGATTCACTATTGGTGATTATAGTGGAGAAACTCTGAGCTTGAGTTCTCGGGACTGGACTAGTTCTCTTAGAGGAAAATCAGTATACATCCTGGTGTTTGCGTTTGCTTTCTCTCTCTACTTTACTACTTTACTTTACTATCTTTATATTCACTGTTAGTTAGCAACTGCCTTCATTTTGATAATATAAAATTGGGTATATTATTCTGCTGTACTCTATTCACCTCCTCTAGAGTTGCCTCACGGTCCTACAATTGGTATCATAGCTAGTTCTCTTGATATTTGGCTTAACATACTAAGAGACTTATGGCAAATGTTAGATCTATACATACCAACAATGGTGAAGGCCAGTCCACAAATAGGCTACCCCTATTTGACGATACTAGCTACACATACTGGAAGACACGTATGAGCTTCTACCTAAAGTCACTTAATTTTGACCTTTGGACTGTAGTAGTAAAAGGATACAAGAAGCCACCTAGAATAGTCATAGATGGAAACCTTGTAGAGAAACCTCATGATAAGTACACAGACACTGAAAAGAAAAAGCTAGTCTTGATGCTAAAGCTATTAACGCTCTATTTTATGCTGTAGAAAGAAATAAATTTAACAGGGTCTCCACTTGTGGAACTTTGTACGAATTAAAGAAACTTTTTGAGGTCACTCATGAAGGAACCTCCCAAGTGAAGTAATCAAAAATAAGTCATCTAACACAAGAGTATGAAGCATTCAAGATGAAGCAAAATGAGACGATCACTCAAATGTTCACAAGATTCCTCGATATCGTCAACCCTCTATTATCACTCGACAAGGAGTACAGCAATCACGAGAAGATTCATAAAGTACTTAGGGGAATTACCAATAAATAGAATCCCAAGGCTACCGTAATTATAGAAGAAAATCATCTTACCACAATGACCCTCGAGACGCTCATGGGCAAGCTGATGACTCATGAGCTGGATCTCAAGGAATTTGAAGAACCCACTCGCAAGGAGAAGACGATTGCTCTTAAGGCGCATCAAAACAAGGTCACCAACTACAACTCCGATGTCAATGAGTCTCAAGATGAGAAAGTTGTCATGACCACAAAAAACTTCAAGAAATTTCTAAAGATTGAGAAATCAAAGAAGAAGGAGCCAACTAACAACAGTGATGAAGAGCCTATATGCTACAACTGTAAGAAGATAGGATATATAAAGAAAGATTGCCCAACCTTAAGAAAAGAAAATTACCATAATTACTCATCCAGAAGAACATCATCACAAAATATGTAAATACTAGTATTTGGCACGAAAGTGAAGCTAGTAAATCCGAAGAAGATCCTCGAGAAGCAGCAAACCTATGCTTCATGGCATTAGCTGATCAGGTAATGGATAATGACTCTTATGATAATTTTACTTTTGATGAACTAGGTAATGCTTTTAGTGATTTGCTTGATAATTTTAAGAAATTTAGAAATAAGTAAAAGCATGCTAAGAAAGATGTTCAAGAATGTAAAACTAAAATAGAGAGACTAGCATCTCTACTAAGTGAAGTAAATGATACCTCAAATGATTCATACGAGAATTCTTGACTTAAGCTTAACCTCCATGAGAAACTTGCTAGTCTTGACAAGAGCTCTCAGGAGAATGCTAAACTTAAGGAAGAACTGGGATATGAAAAGTAGAAGTATTTTATTGTTGCACGTAGAATATTTGCTCTTACTACTAAATATGATGAAGTATATGCTACCTCTAAAAAGTTAGAGATTAGATTGGAGAAACAGGTCGAAAAAACCTCCTCCCAACCTAACACGAGACACGTAGCAAGACAAAAGAACATTCACAGCTATGCTCCTACCTATATGCATAACAGTTTATGCAATCATCATGCACATAGAACCAAACACAATCATGCATTCTATTATAGATATCCACGAAGACCACAAAGAAATATCAAACACAATCATGCATTCTATCCACATAGACCACAAGGAACTGCTTCACACAATTATATCTATCATGCTGCACCAAGCATCAATCACACAACTATATATCACTACTGTGGTAAAAAAGGACATATATCTAGATTCTGTAGAATAAGAAAATTAGTAGATATGAATGTTTATGCATGGGTACCAAAAACTAATACAACATGACCCTCAAGGAAATGGGTACCAAGGGTTACATCTATAACTCGTTTTGTAGGTGGACCAACCCTCTCATGCTAGAAGCAAGTGGATTCTCGATAGTGGTTGCTCACGACACATGACTGGTGATGCTAACCTATTTGTAACGCTATCGATGAATAAAGAAGGTTATGTCTCCTTCGGCAATAACCTCAGAGGATATATTATTGGTAATGGTAATATAGGTGTTCTTCCCTATCCTGTCATAAAAGACGTTTGTCTAGTAACAGAATTAAAACATAACCTACTCAGCATCAGTCATCTAGCTGACCATGGTTATCGTATTAACTTCGTTATAAACAAATGTTCTATCTATGAAAGATCCACTGGTAAAGTTATCTTTGAAGGGATCAGGGAAGACAATATATTTTTTTATCTTGCAAAAGACACTGACAATGCAGGAAAATATTTATATGCTAACAAAGATGATAGCTGGCTATGGCATATGCGTTTAGGACACGCAAACATGAACACTATTGCAAGACTATCTACAAAGAAACTCGTAAGAGGCGTACCAGAGATTACTTTCAAGAAAGATATGATATTTGTTGAGTGTGAAAAGAATAAAGATACTAAATCTTCTTTTAAATCAATCAACTCTGTAAGTACCTCTAGACCACTCAAACTCTTCCATATGGACTTGTTTGGACCCAGTAGAGTCGTCAATCTTGGCGGTAAGCTTTATGATTATGTTATTATTGATGATTTTTCTAGATACACATGAATTTATTTTCTTGCAAATAAAAATGAAGTATTTTTTGAATTTGTCACTGTCTGCAAAAATGTTCAAAACAAAAAAGGTTTCATGATTACTCGTATCCGAAGTGATCATAGAGGCAAATTCGAAAATAGAGATTTCAAAAGTTTTGCAATAAAAATAGTTTTTCTCATAAATTTTCTTGTCCTAGAACTCCACAACAAAATGGTATTGTTAAGCGAAATAATAGAACTCTTGGCGATATGGCTAGAGTCATGTTAAATCAGTATAACCTTTTAAAATATTTTTGGACTGAAACTGTAAGTACTTCATGCCATGCATGTTTTGAATAGGGTGCTTATTTGACCTATATCGAAGAAAACCCCCTATGAACTTTGGTTTGGTAAAATACCTATAATTATTATTTTAAAGTTTTTGGCTGCAAATGTTTTATTCTTAATACTAAAGATAATCAAGGAAAATTTGATACCAAGGCCGATGAAGATATTTTTCTAGGTTATGCCGCCAAAAGTAAAGGATTCAGAGTATTCGACAAAACTTCATTGACTGTTGAAGAATCCATCAATGTTATATTTGATGAGCACAACACTCAAGCACTAAATGAAAGCAACGATGAAGGTAGTCAACCCGCAACCAACAAGACATCATAAGATACAAATAGTACAAGTCATCAGAAAAGTCTGCCAAGGAGACTAAAGTTCTCTATAGATCATCCCAAGGAATTGGTAATATGTGATGTATCGAAAGGTGTAAGTACATGTTCCTCAAATAGAGACATTATTGCAAATGTTGCTTTTATTTCTTAAGTAGAACCTAAAAATACTGATGAAGCTTTTGCTAATGAATTTTGGATTTCTGCTATGTAAGAGGAACTCACCCAATTTGAACGCAATCAAGTTTGGGAACTTGTTCCTAAACCTAATGATTATCCGATCATTGGTACTAAATGGGTTTTTTGAAATAAATTGAATATGGATGGTTCATTTACACGTAACAAAGCACGTCTCGTAGCTCAAGGATACAACCAAGAAGAAGGTATCGACTATGATGAGACTTATGCTCATGTTGCTAGACTTGAATATATCTGAATGCTTTGCGCTTTTGCTAGTTTTTATAACTTCAATTTTTTTCAAATGGATGTTAAAAGTGCTTTTCTAAATGGTGTTATCAAAGAAAATATTTTTGTTAAACAACTCCCTGGTTTTGAAGATTTTAAACACCCTGACCACATATTCAAGTTATGAAAGGCTCTATACGGACTCAAACAAGCCCCTCGTGCTTAGTATGAACGTCTTAGCTTCTTTCTACTTGGAAACAGTTTTTCAAAAGAAAAAATTGATACTACCCTTTTATAAAAACTTCTGCTGATTCTTTGTTATTAGTGCAAATATATGTTGATGATATCATATTTGGATCTACTAATGAGATGCTATGTAACAAGTTTGGTAAGTGTGCAAAGTGAATTTGAGATGAGCAAGATAGAAGAACTGACTTTCTTCCTAGGATTGCAAATCAAGCAAGATTCACAAGGAACTTTTATATATTAGGCTAAGTACACGAAGGATTTGCTCAAAAATTTTGACATGGACAATGCAAAGCCTATCGAAACTCCAATGGCAACATCCAATAAACTTGACCTTGATGAAAGCAGTAAACCAACAGACATACGTAAGTATCAAGGTATGATTGATAGATTATTATATCTAACTACTATTCGCCCATACATTATGTTTGTTGTATGTCTTTATTCTAGATATCAGGCTAATCCTAAGAAATCATATTTGTGCGCAGTTAAGCGTATCTTTAGATACCCTAAAGGGACTTTGTCGGCAGGCTTATGGTATCCCAAAACCATGTTCTTTGACCTTGCTGGTTACTCGGATGCTAATTTTGCTGGATGCAAAGTCAATCAAAAAAGCACCAGTGACAAAATTTATTTTTTAGTAAAGTCTCTGGTCTCCTGATTTAGCAAGAAACAAAATTCTATTGCATTATCAATAACTGAGGCAGAGTATATCGCCGTAGGACGTTGTTGTGCTCAAATTTTGTGGATGAAGCAAACCCTAGAAGACTTCAATCTGCACTATAAGAATATTCCTATTTTCTATGAAAACACTAGCACCATTAATCTCACCAAAAATCCAGTATACCACCCACGCACTAAGCACATAGAAATTTGTCATCATTTTTTAAGGGATCATCAATCACACAGAGTTTTTTTGTTTAGAGTATGAGGACACGAAATATTAACTAGCAGACATCTTTACTAAACCTTTAGCTGAAGATCGATTCAACTTTATCCATCGAGAATTAGGTCTTTTGGATTCTGATAAAATATAAGAATTGTCACGACCCGCACCCGGATTTTGGGGCACGAGAGCGTGGGTACGTCCAGCCTACGCCGCAGCATCGGCGGTAGAACGCTGTCTAGGTCATGTAACTATCTAATTAATCTCTCACGAATATCCAACTCCATAAGGAGACACAGATATCACAATATAATATGGAATATACTCAATCACATAAACTAGAGCACGATGAGATATCGAAGAAAACAAATGAAATACAAGACAAGCCTAAACAATAATAAATAGTCTAACCTGCAATCAATATCATCCAAGTCTCCAAGTATGTCGAAAAAGTCCTCTATGTCACAGTCTGGAAAAAAATATCCAATCAGGATTGGAACAAAATACACCTCTAACAGCAGTTCCATGCATATTGACAAAATCTATAGCACAGTGTAAAGAAATACAAGACAGATAAGAATACTAGCAATAAGAAATACTGGAATAGAGAAATACTGGAATAATGAAGTACTGGAGCATGTCATCATCAATGTACATCTAGCAATGAAATAGGAATCCAAGTACACGCAAGAACAATGAACTGGTATATAAGTGTGTACAAGAACAATAACTAGAACATGTAGAGATGCTAGATCAAAATACTAGAGATACATGTCAAGAATCATCTAACTAAGTGTGTGAAATATCAGCATATCATGTGATCGGCTTGGGACTATATGACTTATTACATTGATTAGCGATCA
Organism: Iris macrosiphon; assembly: GCA_036927795.1. Classification (NCBI taxonomy): domain Eukaryota; kingdom Viridiplantae; phylum Streptophyta; class Magnoliopsida; order Asparagales; family Iridaceae; genus Iris; species Iris macrosiphon. The sequence goes on along the minus strand of JAYESA010000008.1, from coordinate 102,538,874 downwards.
TCTCCAACAAGTCCGGCTAACCATATGTAACAGTTATGAGGCATGTAATGATCAGGCTGCACCGACGTGAGGTGTGGGTGAGCTATGATGCATGTAAAGTTGGGTATGATCACATAAGCTACTAATATTTCTCTATTTTCTCCAGCTAGCACGATGGATTCCAATCACGACTCCTCGTGACAGGTCTCAATGATGCCAACTCGTGTAAATAACAGTATCAGAGTCATGTACGCTATACAACAAGAATTATAGAGATAATTAATATAATGAAAATTGTCAGAGAATGTACTTGTCTGGGGTCCTTAGCTGGTATGAATCAGAGTCAAAGTCATAATCCAAATAGCCTATGTATTACAAATTTACCACGTCAAAAGATAATTCATTTTAATTTATTTAATTCTAGAATAATTACTCTAAAATCCTATTTTAATCTTATTATTCTGATTTTTAGGTTAATTCCTAAATTTTGTCCAAAGGAACTGAATTTTATCAACTCGAGACTTATGGCACGCAAATCGAGACGATCTGTTGACCAAAAAGTCAACCGATACAAACTTGACTTTCATGCATGTTTTCCTGTAGGTTTCAGTGTCAAAAATACAATAGAATTTACGGCTCATCCAAATTCAAATTCGTTTGGAAATGATGGCACATACAAGTTTCGTATCGTGCACCGATGGTTAAATTCTAACCTAGAAGTTCTTCAGAATTAACAGTATGAAAATACATCGAATTAAATTCTAGGAAAAATATATGTCAATGATCTCGACATTAGATTTCCGAAACTTTAAACGGTTCATGATTCTGATTCCTGGTTCTCCCGAAATCGCTAAAACATCGAAACACGTCTATTTTTGGACATGTTGTGCTCTACGAATTTTCCAGAATTTAATTCAGTTGCTGACTAGGCAGAATTAATTACTTTTTGGGTTTTCATTTTTAGAAATTAGTTTTTAATTTAGTTTTCCCTAATTAACTCAAAATAAATGCTAAAAATAATCAAAAAATTGCCAAAAAATTCTAGAAAATATATTTTACTATTTAGAACCTAAAATAAAAGTTTGGAACATTTTTAATTATGTTTGAACCTAAAATAAATTCTTACAAGTCCTAAAAAATTAGTGTTACTAGTTTTTAATTAACTAAAAATTGTGGAAAAATCCCAATAGTCCCAAATTAACCTAATAATAATATTTAAACAAAAATTTCAGGATACGGAGGTTACAAGTCTACCCACCTTAAAAAAATTTCGTCCTCGAAATTTAAAATCCTCAATAGTTGTATGTATTCATTTATATTATTTATTACCATCAAAATTGAATTTATCAAATCATATAATCATGAACTAATCCACATTGTTATTTCATAATATTTCTCAAAATTCTATAAATATCATATCCCTAAAAATCTTCAAATATAAAATCAAATTCCATTCTTATCACAATCTCCTCAAAAAAAATTATGCTAATTACTAAATACAAAACTTAATATCCAATTCTCTAATTTTAAATCTACTCAATGCACATTTATAAAAGTTAAAATCTCATCCAAAAAGTTTTTATTCAAATATTAACCCATTAATCATCTTACTCCTCAAATCTTGAGTAATTCACTAAATACAAAATTTTACTATCCAATCCTTTAATTGAAATCCAGTCAATGCATATTTATAAAATTAAAAAAATCTTATCCCAAAATTCGAATTCAATACTAATCTATTAGTGATCTTAATCCTCGATTTCTTTTTCCACACAAAATCAAATAATACAATAGTTATGAAATCTTCAAATATCATATACTTCCAAATATAAATTTATATCTTGCAGTCAATAGATATAATGATAATCTCCTTAATTTTCTTGAATTTTAATGACAAATTCAATCATATCTTAATCTTCATAAAAATTAATGATTTAACGAAATTGTCAATTCCGCCATATTAAACCCTCAACTCTCTTCATTTAATTAAATATTTATCCTCGAAATTTAAGGCACATTGTCTCTCTTTGTCAAATCATAACCTCTTCATTAACTTTTTACTATGGCCAAACTCCCATCAATCAAAGTCTAAGAAAATTCTACCTATAGTCATACAACACGCAATCTAGATAAAATATGCAATCTAGATGAAACATGCATGGTTATGGTCTCTTTTGTCATGATATTGCAGTCTCTGTCGGGGTTTACTACTAACTATATTTTAGTAAGAGAATCATTGATACAAACTACGGTACTAAGAAATTAATCAATAAAATAGATGAAAAAGAACAGAAGAAAAGAACATAACATAGCCTTCTAACACAACCATAGGTTTAATGATGCATCCAAAGTTTGATACCCTTATCCTTTTAGGTACCACTGTTTCTACTACAAGCACATCCACTGCTAGCTCTCTTACCTACTATAAAATTTTATCCTCAAAATAAAATTATCAAAATTTAACTTCTTGAATAATTTAAAATAAAATGCATATACTTTCCTCAAAAGTCAAATATTCAAATATCGAAATAAAATTTTAATTACCTCCAAAAATCTTTATAACTTTGACTATGTTTATTGAATCAAATTTTGAATCCTCAAATATTTTAATAACATAAAATCTCAACTCCTTAAAATTCTTAAAAATTGTAATTCACTTCCACTCTTCAAATTATAAATTTAAATCCACAAGTATACATATAAATTCTCATATCCTCTAATACTCAAGGTGCACACAAATACACCAATTATCTACAACCTCAACTGTGTACTAAAATTTGTACTACCCGGATTACTTGCACTATTACTCCCAATAATTTAAAGTTATCATCACACATATTTTCTCCGATGACTTTCTATCTATATTAATTGATACACCAATCTAATTATCATCACACGAAGAACTTAATGTTATTAGCACCATTCTCAATAAATTCTTGATATAGAATCATTAGTACTCTTGGTATGATAACACTAGCTTCATTATTGGATCATCTAATCAAACTTATTAGAACTCATGATTACTTGCACCTTCTATAACACCCATATTTTACTTTACTCTCATGGGCAAGTATATGGTTTCTCATCTCGATTGATGTATATGTATTTTCCTTTTAATCTTTTACAGACTGTTACACTAATCTGTGTTACACTTTATACCTTTTATGATCAATCTTGATATTCTTATACCCATGGCATACTCATTAATACCCTTTATGCATCTACATTTATTTACTCTTGACACACCCAAGTAATCAATCATCAAATTGAACATCATGCTCCATTAATCTTTAACACAATTCCTTGATACTTAATTGTTTACATAGATCATCCAATTACATAAATGCATGACTATCCAGGACTGGCATGCTGACTCTTATACTTACTCTTGGAACCATCACTGATACTCTTTACTCCTTCTACCTATAATACCAATACTAATAATAATGACACATATCATAGAACTATTGCTACAAGGCACTACGCTATGGGTATCTCTAGATTAATGCCTACTGCTCTTATGTCCAACCAAGAAATACTTACAAACTCACAAGTCACACCCAGTCAAACTAATACATGACACAACCAAAATTGCAAGTCACTAATTATCTTACTAACAAGGAATCCTCAAAGAAGCTCAAAAGGGAACGGAATTAAGGACTGAAGGTATTCTACTGCTAGTAAGGAAAAGAAGCGATGGAACCAAGTCCTGTAATAACAAAATAGATAAGTATTGAGATGATACTTTAAGAACCAATTTAAGATACAACCTGATAATCATACACGTCTGTCAGAAATTATGACACTCAGAATCCTCGCCACGCCAGTAAGCATAAATGCGATAAACGACAGGTTCCGTAACTAAGGTATGCAACTCTATAATCATGTCATCTAGAATCTTTGCCATGCCAACCGGTATGGCTGCGAGAGATTCTAAATTTTATAACTAAAGTATGTACATCCAAGTCAGGTTCCTACGTTCTCGTCACGACAGCTAATATGGCTGCGATAAACTCTAGGTTCCATAATCAAAGTAGACGTTTTACCTTTCTCACTGTCCTCATCAATATATGTCATCAGATGATACCGTAAAGTTTAGTCCGTAAAATTTATCTCGATAAGAAATCAACTCAACAACGATACCAAGAATTTAAATTTAATAATTAATCAACAAGAATCAAGTTTAATAATAACAAGCGAGAACAGACGGGACAAAGGAAAAGATTTAAATTGGAAATTATAATAAGATTCTCAAGGGTCATCCCAGGAATCTCTCAATTAATTTGTGATTGAGTATCCTCTCTCATCCTAGTATCATATGTCCTATATTCTATAGCAGGCACGCAGTAGTATAACTAAGACGTCGCACTACCACAATATCGCACAACTTGCGAAGTTTGACCTGCATAGGCCACCACCAAAAACGTGTCACGACCCGCACCCGGATTTTGGGGCACGAGAGCGTGGGTACGTCCAACCTACGCCGCAGCATCAGCGGTAGAACGCTGTCTAGGTCATGTAACTATCTAATTAATCTCTCACGAATATCCAACTCCATAAGGAGACACAAATATCATAATATAATATAGAATATACTCAATCACATAAACTAGAGCACGATGAGATATCAAAGAAAATAAATAAAATACAAGACAAGTCTAAACAATAATAAATAGTCTAACCTGCAATCAATTTCATCCAAGTCTCAAAGTATGTCGAAAAAGTCCTCTATGTCACGGTCTGGAAAAAATATCCAGTCAGGATTGGAACGAAATACACCTCTAACAGCAGTTCCATGCATATTGACAAAATCTATAGCACAGTGTAAAGAAATACAAGACAGATAGGAATACTGGCAATAAGAAATACTAGAATAGAGAAATACTGGAATAATGAAGTACTGGAGTATGTCATCATTAATGTACATCTAGCAATGAAATAGGAATCCAAGTACACGCAAGAACAATGAACTGGTATATAAGTGTGTACAAGAACAACAACTAGAACATGTAGAGATGCTAGATCAAAATACTAGAGATACATGTCAAGAATCATCTAACTAAGTGTGTGAAACATCAGCATATCATGTGATCGACTTGGGACTATATGACTCATTACATTGATTAGCGATCATCCCCAACAAGTCCGGCTAACCATATGTAACAGTAATGAGGCATGTAATGGTCAGGCTGCACCGACGTGAGGTATGGGTGAGCTATGATACATGTAAAGTTGGGTATGATCACATAAGCTACTAATATTTCCCCATTTTCCCCAGCTAGAACGATGGATTCCAATCATGACTCCTCGTGACAGGTCTCAATGATGCCAACTCGTGTAAATAACAGTGTCAGAGTCATGTACGCTATACAACAAGAATTATAGAGATAATCAACATAATGGAAACTGTCAGAGAATGTACTCGCCTGGGGTCCTTAGCTGGTATGAATCAGAGTCCAAGTCATAATCCAAATAGCCTATGTATTACAAATTTACCACGTCAAAAGATAATTCATTTTAATTTATTTAATTCTGGAATAATTACTCTAAAATCCTATTTTAATCTTATTATTCTGATTCTTAGGTTAATTCCTAAATTTTGTCCAAAGGAACTGAATTTTATCAACTCGAGACTCATGGCACGCAAATTGAGACGATCTGTTGACCAAAAAGCCAATCGACACAAAATCAACTTTCATGTATGATTTCCTATAGGTTTCAGCGTCAAAAATATGCTAGAATTTACGGCTTATCCAAATTCAAATTCGTTTGGAAATTATGGCACATACAAGTTTCGTATCGTGCACCGATGGTTAAATTCTAACCTAGAAGTTCTTCAGAATTAACAGTATAAAAATACATCGAACTAAATTATGAGAAAAACATATGTCAATGATCTCGACATTAGCTTTCCGAAACTTTAAACGGTTCATGATTCTGATTCCTGGTTCTCCCAAAATCGCGAAAACATCAAAACACGTCTATTTTCAGACATGCTGTGCTCTACGAATTTTCCAGAATTTAATTCAGTTACCGACTGGGCAGAAATAATTACTTTTTGGGTTTTCTTTTTCAGAAATTAGTTTTTAATTTAGTTTTCCCTAATTAACTCAAAATAAATGCTAAAAATAATCAGAAAATTTATAAAAAATTCTAGAAAATATATTTTACTATTTAGAACCTAAAATAAAAGTTTGGAAAATTTTTAATTATGTTTGAACCTAAAAAAATTCTTACAAGTCCTAGAAAATTAGTGTTACTAGTTTTTAATTAACTAAAAATTGTGGAAAAATCCCAATAGTCCCATATTAACCTAATAACAATATTTAAACAAAAATTTTAGGATACGGAGGTTACAAGAATCATAAGATACTTTACACATTTTTCGTCATATTTTTTAAAGTTTTGTAAAGTTTGGATACAAGCCGAAAAGGCCCTTCTGTCAAAAAGGTGTAAATAACCTAAGCGACACGGTATTTAAGTGTCTTCAGACCATCGATAGCTAGGATCCGGTCCCTACAGCTACTCTGAGATGATTTAAACTCTTGAAAATGTACGATTTAAGTTCATCACTTATTGTTCTGTATTCATATTAAGTCAAGAAAGGCATAATATCGATTAAAGTTATATTGAGATTCTGGAAATAAATGTCAACAGAATTCGGACCGAACTCGGGCCGAGCTCGGACCGAACTCGGTTACTTTAATTCCAGAATATGCTATATCATTTAATTCTCTTCCTAAATTAGATTTTTGCTACTATATATATAGATTATTTCGTTGCTCTTTGATTCAGACCAACGAAAATTATTCCTCCTCCATAAATAACCATAGCATTTCCTCCTACATCCTCTCCCAGTGGCCCCAAAAAGGAAACAAGATTCCTTTTTCGACTCTCTTTTTTGTCCCATTATACCAAACATAGGTGATTTCGACGGTTTCACTTTTTGAAGCCTCAAAATTTTAAATGATTGGTTTAACGATTTCTCCAAAAGACACATCTGTTTTGGCCATCCTATTGATTTTACTTCCCAACACAAAGACTATCTACCTACTTTTCAGAAACTTTAACTTAAAGAATTTGTTTCAACCTATACCAACATTTACACCAATGCTATTCAAATATTCTAATTTAACTTAACATATGAACATGACACTATTTCATCTAGAGTTCATGTCATTCTAATTGAATTCGATGCAGATGACTTGGGTAACCCTTAGTCAACATCACGTAAGTTCAATTCAATCATGACTTAACCCTAGATTCTTTCAAGAATATCCTTGTCACCCTCTTGAATGTCCACTGGTAAATTTTATGCTAGATATTTGAATGGTCACTTCTTTAAAATGTATCGCATTATCTTTTTAATTTTTCTACCTAAGAAGACATACTTTGATGAGGTCTCTTATCTAGTCTCACGACCCGCACCCGATATAGGGGTACGAGAGTGTGGGTACGTCCAGCCTACACTACAGCATCGGCGGAAGAACGCTGTCTAGGTCATGTAACTATCCAATCAACCTCACATGAATACCCAACTCTATAAGGAGACGTGGATATCACAAAAAATGCTGGAAATACTCAATCACATAAACTAAAGCACGATGAGATATCAAGGCAAACAAAGAAATACCAGACAAGTCTAACGACAAAATAGTCATACCTGCAATCAGTAACATCCAATCCCCAAGTGTGTCAGAAATAAGTCCACTAAGGTCACAGTCTGGAAAATATTTTCCAGTCAGGAAGGAGCTAAGTACATTTCTAATTAGCAGTTCTATATCAATGATATAAACTATGTAGCAGTATATAAATGGAAATATACAAGATACATATATATGTACGAGAAATATACAATAAAGAATATACTGAAAATACTGTAAGTAAATGCAGGAAAGGAAACAATATGTCAATGAGCAAGAAATCCTATGACTAAGTGTGTGAGTACTAGCTTTAACATGTGATCGGCTTGGGACTAGTAAACTTATTACATTGGTTAGCGATCATCCTTGAGGTCAGGCTAATCCGTAGGAATAGCTATGATGCGAGTAATAGTCAGGCTAACCATATGTAACAGTGATGAGGCATGTAATGGTAAGGCTGCACCGACGTGAGGCATGGGTGAGCTATGATGCATGTAGAGTTGGGTATGATCACATATCTACACTAATAAAATAATACAACATTTGCATCAGATGCTACACTAACACAACACAAATACATTGAACTCAGGGGCTATGCCAGGTATGGCACTAGTCAACTAGGGTTAAGTGCGTCAAGTTGCACGGACGTCGCGTTTGTGATTGCTGGGCAAGACAGACGATCAAAATGGTACGGGGCTTGCCAATATGTCAGTGTACATGTGGCAATCTGCTAGCGGTTCACAGGGTCCTAGGTCAGGTGTAGTTACGGGGTATCCGTATTTACACTCGGTCATCTAGTACCTATATATACATATTATACATATTTCTACTAACATATACATTAATGTTCATTTGGTACAAAAATAGCTATGTGTATTTATATATATTTTAAGTAAAATTAATACTGTATGTTTAATTATAAAATATCCACTAGGACATACTTTATACAAGATATATATATATATATATACCAAATACATTTACATTTATATATACAACCACCAAAGTTTTATATATATACTAAAGAATATATATGTACTAAATATATATATATATATATACAAATCTTAATACATATACCATAAATACGTATGTATGTACGTACATATATGCCAATATAAATTATATATATGCTACATTTATATATTTACCAAAATACGTTTTATCAAACATATACTATGTATATGTATATATACATATATACATTTATAGCACATAAATATACGTTTATACCAAAAATACATACATATATATATATATATATAGATATATATATATACCAAAAATATGTATTAACATACGTACTAAAATATATATTAATATTAATACGTAGAATACAAATATATACCCAAATTAGAGAATATACGATATATATATATATATATATATATATATGTATACACGTATATGAATGCGTATATACTAATAGATACCCATATACAGTACATATACTATATATATATGTATACATGTAAACCAATACATACATATATACCTACATACGTACACGAGGGGGGATCGTACCTGCGCGCGACGACGGTGAAGACGTCGACGACGAGCTGCTGATGATGGTGGACGAGCCACTGATGATGGTCGACGACGAGCTGCTGATGATGGTGGACGAGCCATTAGTGATGGTCGACGACGAGCTGCTCGATATGGGGGTGGTGATGGCTCGGGGAAGTCAGAGAAGAGGCTGGAGAAGGGAATGCAGGCAGTTCTGATGGTGGTGGTTGAGAGAAAGTTGGCCAGGGTTGTCTGCCGGAGACAGGCCGGACTGATGGTGGTGAAGTTCGTGGTGGTAAACGGAGGAACGAGAGGGAGGAGCAGGGAGTGCAGGTCGAGGATGAAGAGTGGGAGGTCGGGGTTGGCTCGTGGCCGAAGTAGGGAATGTGGTGGTGGTACGGCTCGATATGGGGAGGAGAGGATGCGGCTCGATATGGGGAGGAGAGGATACGGCTGACCGTGCCGAGTGCAGGCCGGCTCGGGGTGGCTGCTCGGGGAAGGAAGGCAGGTCGGGGATGTGGGTTGGCCGGACGGAGCTGCCGGGGCTGGCCGGCCGGATGGCTCGGGGAAGAAGTTGAGAGGTACAGCGGGCCGGACTGCGGGGGACAGCAGGGTGGTGGACGATGAGGCTGGTCGGCTGGATATGGAGCTGAGGATGGAGGGCTTCGTCGGAAGATCGGGGACGCTGACCGGAGCTGCGGCAGGGTGAGAGCCGAGTCGATTTTACTCCGGCGTTGGGTCTATGGGGCTCGACGGGGAGGAACGGAGAGGAGTGTCGTGGGAAGCAGTCGGTTGTAGGGAGGAGCTCGGGCTGGCCAGTGGTGTTGGCTGCGGGGAGGGTCAGAGCTTGGTCGAAGAGCTCGACCGAGGGCCTGGGGGTGGAGGCTGGATGGGTGGCTTGGTGTCAGAGATGACCGAAGAGTTTGCCGGACCACCGGCTTGGAGGCTGCAGTGGAGGGGGAGGTTAGGGTGTGTTGGTGAAGGTGTAAGTGAAGGTGTTGGTGATGGTGTTGGTGAAAAAATAATATGGAGAGGTTGGGTTTATATATGTGGGAGGAGTGAGGTGACTCCATAGAAATTAGGGTCGGCCAAACCTAGGGATGGGGTTGCCTTAGGAAAGGGGTTGAGGGAACATGTAAGGGGGTTGTGTGGTGGGGATGGCTCCATTTAAAATGGAAGGCCTAGATTCAACATGAATAAAAATACAACAAAAAGGAGGAGGGAGAGATTAGGTTGACTAGTCAAGATAGGGGGTTGGTTTCCTTCATTTGGGTTAAACCAATAGGATGGTGACACATTATTGCAATTTTGCAATTAAGTCCCCAACAAATAGAAAATTATACAGAAATGGGTTTCTGAATTTAATTAATTAAAATTAGATACACTTGGCATTCTAAAATTAATTAGGAACACATGGGGCCAAAATTAGGTCGGGTCATCAATATCATTAATGAAGAAGACTCAGAACAGAATATTACCCTAATTTGGGCCGCACGAAAAATGGGTCGAGGTTATCCCCAATTTTGATTGGGACGCACCACGATACATAGTCAGAATTTATTTAGAATTTAAATAAATGTCCGCGATAATTTTTTTGCGGCTAAAATGAAGCACAAGAGAGCATAATTATGAGTTACAAAAAAAGACAGAATGGAAGGCGGGCATGTCTAGGGCAGGGTTGTGAAATTTGTTAGAAGGCAAAAGCCAGGTAGTACCCCAAATATCGAAGCAACGACAATGCGCAATAATTAAATAAATTACGGTAATTAATTACGACATTGAATAATTAAATTCTAAATAAACGATTAAATATATAATCCCTATAATTCTGTCAGGTGTTCGTCTAGTGGGCCTCTAGGTCAAGTCTACCAGCTTAGACATTAAGAATACAGTATATAATAATAATATTTAATTACACATCTCACGAAATTATTTAATTTAAATATACCTATAATGAAATCATTTAATATAAATATTAATAGTTTATAAAAAGTCAAAAATACCCCTGTTTTCAGAATGTGGTAGTGACACTGCTGCCTTTATTTGCAACCTCTCTAGAATCTGTGCCAGCAGTATGTTCCGCTCGATGTCTTCGATCCAATCATCAGCATAAAGAATTCCTTCTGTGCCTCTAAAGTCCTTCGGCCCCATCATCTTGAAGTCTATGATGGTCCCCAGCCTCTGCTACTGTGGGATAAACGGAGGTGGTGTTGTTTGTGGCTGAAATGTGGAAGCTCTCTCAACTGCTGCGAGCGCGATCTGGTGAGCATTCTCCACGCTCTGTCGTAGGACCTCTGACTGATGCTGTTGTACCTCCATCATCCGCTGAAAGAGTGTGAATATTGGCGTCTGATCTACTGCGGGTGGTAGGGGTGGAAGATCCCCGAAAACTGTCTGCACTGTCCTCTACACCGGATGTGGGGCACCAAAAGCTGTTGCAGATACGCACACCTGGACCGGTGAAGCCGACACTGGAAAGTAGGTGCTGGAATATCGTCTGAGGGTGCTGCCCTCATAGGTGATGAAGTGACTGACCGTGCCGTCATGGCACCTGAGCGCTGGGAACGCGTCTTCAGCGGCATCCTGAAGATAGATTGAAATAAGGAATCAATATTAAATATGATACGATATCATCAAAGAAGGACCTAATCTTATTCAAAGTAAAGCAAATATTTAATAGATAAGTATTGCAATACATATATCGGAATATTTTCTAGTTATGTTTGAGTAACTCTCAGCCTAAATCATATTTTCTAAAGCAAGCTCGTCGTAGTACTCTAAGTGAGCGCCACTACGATATCGCACTAATTGCGAATCTCGACCTGCATGGGCCACCACTAAAAATGTATCATGACCCGCACCAGGATATTCGGGTACGAGTATGTGGGTATGCCCAGTCTACAGTGCAGCATCGGTGGTAGAACGTTGTCTGGGTCAATTCTATCAAACTAAGATCTCAAAAATATAATATGGTTCCCGTCAATCATCTCAACTCCAAACGGAGGAGTAATACGGTATCTCATAAATATAACTAAACTCAATCACAAAGCAAACTAAGGAAGATAAAGCATGAATAGAATAGCGAAGAAAAGAACAAGATACAATCCACAAGTCTGAAATAATATACAAGCCATGAATCTCAACAAATAGATATAATACAAATCCATAAAAAAACTAAATCTCCTCGGGATTTGAAACTAAGTCCTCCTGGTCTATAGGAGTATCCTATATAGGTAGTCCTTCCCGTGGTCTGTAGAATATAGGACACTGCTCTATGAGCCAATCATCTGAAAAAAAATATCCAGTCAGGATTGGAGCAAAGTACATACCTCTGAAAATAATTTTATTAACATAATCAAGCATATAAAACAGATAATAAAAAAGAATACAAGATCACTAAACTATGCATGAAATGAACAAGAGGAAATACTAATATACTGGAATAGACAATAAATAATATGAATATCTGCAATATGAGGAAATAAACTGAAATCTAACTAATGTGCCTCAGAATACAAGTTCATCATGTGATCGGTTTAGGTTGAACATGATCAATAAGGTAAGTCGATTACAAGTGTGGTATGTAATCAGTATGTACACGAATAATAATGGGGCTTTGATCACATAATCTACTTATACTCTCCCATTCCCAACTAATACCAATGGATCCAATCATGACACATTACAAACACGAATATGACTACTGAACACGAGTAGTAGGTGTACACGAATATAATTACACTGAATACGAGCAGTGTGTGAACACAAAATATAAATTAATACCCAATATACACAATGAAATGCATGTACAAGAGTACCCACTGAACACGGTAGGGGATACATCTCCTGACGGGATCCATGTAATACAAGTTTGTGAAAACACTATATGGGAATCAAGTATACAGTTCTAGAACATGAATATAAACACTATTATGAATTAAAAACTAACAGAAAAATATACTCGCCTGAAGTTCTGAGAAGGGTGTGTCTCTCGATGACCAAGCTGGTGTCACACAGACCTATATATGGTATGTTACATCAATACAAGATTCTGAAATGGAAATAAGTTAAACTATTGCAATTCTAGGTCATAAAGCCATTTCTAAGTGAAACCAACTATTTCCAGGTCATATGAGTCTAACTCTAGGATACTAGGTCAACACACTATGAAACTAAGCCACACTAGCTCATCTAAGATACTATAAGACACACAAAAGGACGTATCACAGGATACAGAAGTTTTAATATATAAAAATTGTAATTTATATATTTATATATATATATAAGTCAATATATATGATACTTAATAAATTAATACAAATAGGATAACTTGGCCTTGCACCAATGTGTATCATACTACCACACACCTATCTCGATTCTCAAACCCAATACCTTGAGTATTGACCCATTACCTTGACATTACCTTGATATCCCAAGGTAATTCAAATCTTATTTAGCTAATAAATAGATAACCCTCATAAACTAACTATATGCTAATACATAGTTATTAAATACCACTAACTACTAACATATATAATATACTAATATACATATCCATCTAACTTAACAATATAATACCTACTAACTTAATAATACAATACTTACTAACTACATATAGTTACTTAGCTAACTATTAACATAATCAAGTATATCACTAACTATTTATTTAACTACACTAACTACACTAACAACTCCTAACTCAAACTGAACTCACTGACTGAACTACCTAACTGAACCATCTAACCCAACTAAAATATTACCTCACTGACTAAAACTGATACTGATGGCTGAAACCTGTGCACGATATTGTACTATATTGATATTGCCTTTCCCCCTGTATACGAGATGTTGTGCACAAAGTGCACACTGCTGCACCTTGCTGAGACCATTTGTTGATGATGAACTGCTCACTGAGGGAGGCTTCACTCGTGCTGAACCTGCTGCGGCTGTAGACCCTCCTTGTTGATACTGCTATGCACACATTATTCCCTGTATAGAACTACCTTGAGGTTGTTGTGCACTAGCATAGTGCTGCACTGGGGTTTTTCCCCTTTGCTGTTGAATCCTGTGCAGAAGCTACACACTGCATTGGCTGCTGGATTTGAACTGAATGCAATGCTTCTCTCCTTTTGTGCACTGCACAGTTCTCTCCCCCTTGCTCAAACTGTGCAGATACTGAAACTATGTTGTCCAATTGCTGCTTCTTCATGCTGGACTGCCTCGAGCCCCCTGTAGTGAATGCTCATTGCAGGGGCTGAATGTAGTGGCTCGAGCTACCTCTCCCTCTTGCTCTCTAGGCTGCACACATAGCCCGAAAGCTACTGCTGTAGTGAGGTTGCTCCCCTTGCTGGCACTGAACTGCAGCTCTCCCTCACACACACACTCACAAACACACAACACATAGCACAGACATATACATATATATATACACCTATATATTTATATCAATCTCTCTCTCTCTCTCTCTCTCTCTCTCTCTCTATATATATATATATATATATATATATATACAAGCACACATAGAAATAAGGGTAATGAAACAAACACGTAGAGTGCACCACACCCGTATCATACTCATTCTATGATACGCTTGGGATACGGCTCCACCACACAACCAAACGTATTTCGTAGGACACGAGCAAGTCTAGATTACTAATTATGAACAATACGAACAATAATATAATTAACTACGTGTATGTGTCAAGAAGTGATATGCACAAATTCTCGTATCGGAGGAAAATTTCCCAAAAATAACTTGTATCGCAAAATTGACAAGATATGGACTATACGTACCTAATTATGGATACGACAATATTTACAAACAATCACACACATGTCAATTTGATTTATTTGACCAATTGACAAACACCACATGTGCCAATCTCAGAATTCCCCCAAAATTAATACAAAAGCACCCTTAACTTCCTCCATAGGACTCCTATGAACTTAATTCCAATTTATATGGGTAGCCTATGCATGTGTGATAGTTTCTCATGGTTAAATCTCATATTTAGAGTCTAAAAGAAGAGAAAAAACTAAATGTACCAATTGGGAGATGGATTTCCAATAAAGATCCCCAAATATAGAATGTAGCCTCCTCCTTGTAGATCTTGGTCTTCTCATAGATCTTGGCCTCCTCCTCATAGATCCTTACTTTTTTCTTGTAGATCTTGTTGTAGTAGCCTCAATTGAAGAATATGAAAGGAATTTAGGAAGAAAATTGTGAGGGAATGGTGAAGGAATAAAGAAAAAGGGAAAATTTTCTAGATCTAATAGAAATGAGAAATAAGAAGTGAGACTCTCTCTCTCTCCTCCCTCCTAATGTGGCCGGCCCTAGTCCCCTCTCCTAAGCAATATAAAATATCCAATACACCCCTTGGGGCCTCTTATGAAGAAATTAATTAAGGATGGAAGGTTCTAGTCTAATGGTTTTATTAATTAATTCATCCTCCTAATGAATTACCTAATTATTGGGCTCAAACTAAACCAAAAATAATGTTGGGTTCATGCATCTAAATTAATTAATTAGGTCCACTACACAAGTCTAAAACAATCTAGCATCTAACAATAAATGAATAATATAATAAATAAATAATCATACATGCACAATATTAAATATAATACTCCTAAAATAAAAATATCCATGCTAAATTATCAAACTACCCTTGATTGAAAAAGTGAGGGTGACATGATGCAACAGTCAAATAAATTCTAGCCACGCTTTGGTTATTGACCAACTATTATATCCATGCTGGAGAAAATTGTATCATATCATATAACATATCGTATAGCATGTAGGTACACCTCGGTGTAAAATATGTAACATAATCACGTAGGAACACTTAGCATGTAGGAACAGTATCACGTAGTAAGTGTATCCGCACGGATACCAATAGTAGGGTCAAATTATCAATTATGGTAAATTATATGAGTTCTAGCACATAAGTCAAGTCAGGCACATAGGTAGTCATAATCACTTGGAACATGGTCTATTTTTGTACACAATCGGGTCAGGCTCATAGTCGGATCCGACATGTGGTCACTTAGTTCTCATATAATTACAATCATTAGAATAATACATGGAATCACAATATCCAATATAATATCCAAACCAAGCAAATCAACAAAACGTGCACATAGGGCTGCATAGGAATTAGGGACGCATGGAATTAGGGACGCATGTGATCAGGGACACATGTGATCAGGGAAGCATAGGATCGGGATAATCATGCGTACAAAAAGATAGGTGCATGCTGGAAGGGCGCATAGAGCTGGGCCACATGGAATCCTTCTTCCCAAAATAGCACAAACTCCATGGAAAAAGTTCCAAAAATCCGAAAACTTGTTTTCTTCATAAAATCTTCATTTTAACTCCAAATCAAGTGAACCAAAAGCCAGAATGCTCGAAATAAAGTGCTCCATCACATAGAAAAATAAGATTTTGAAGATACCAAGTTTTAATAGATCAAAACCAAGAAAATATATAGAAACCATGAAAAAACTTAAACTTAAAATGTAGATCTTCTTAAATCCACCCATCAAAACTGAAAACTCCAAGAATTAAAAGTGATTAGAATCATAATATAAATATATTAGACTGATAAAATGCAAGAAAATAGCACGAATTAAAAAATTTAAGAGTTTCTCCATGTCATGCAAGGTGTACTTGCCTAAATGAAAGAAATGAGAAGAAATAAGAGAATGAGGGAAGAGAGAGAAAGAGGCTGGGTTATTTAGTTAAGGCTTGAGGTTCAGAACATGGGTTCAACTCAAGACCAAACCAACCTAAACAAATAAATCATGAGCCTTATTAAACCAAAGAATGGGTCTAGTCAACCTAATTACCATACAAGCAAGAAATAATATAAGCAGAAAAATAATATATTCTAAATACGTATATCGGGAACGGGGAGTGACATCTCTATCCACCTTAGAAAAATTTTGTCCTCGAAATTTAACCCCAAGGCTAGCAAGAGAAATCAGAACAAGCATTGCACTAACTATAAGCAAATATATACATGCAATAAAATTCAAGCATATAATAAAGAAAAGCAATATCATATAGCATGTGTAAATGAATCAAGACATTCGAGATACGAAGGCATAAGAATAAATATACCTTCCGAATCGAATAGGTACGGATACCAAGACCGGATATCATCCTCGCACTCCCACGTTGACTCTCCCAAAGGGTAATGACCCCAAGCAATCCAGATAAGATGGATAGTTCAATTCTTGATCACTTTCTTCCTTCGGTCCAAAATGGATACAGGTTGCTCCTCATAAGACAAGTCAGTACTATCGACTAGCTCAGAATGGTCGAGGATATAACTCAAATTTGGGACATACCGACGCAACTAAGACACATGAAATACATTGTGTTGCTCACGTAGTGAAGATGGAAGGGCTAGACGATAAGCAACATCGCCTACCCGCTCGAGGATATCAAATAAACTGACGTATCATGGACTAAGCTTCCCGCGAACCCTGAATCTAATGACTCCACGGGTCAGCAAAATTTGCAAGAACATGTGGTGGCCGACACAAAACTCTAAAGGCTTATGATACTGATCTTCCCAATGATGAAGACTATCCTGCGCAACTTGAAGTCACTTTCTTATCTGTTTGACAACTTCTACTGTCTACGTGATCGTCTTGGGGCCCAATATCGTTCGTTCACCAATATCAACCCATACCAAGGGTAATCTGCACTTTCTCCCTTATAATGCCTTGAAGGGTGCCATCTGAATACTATCCTAGTAACTATAGTTGTATAAGAACTCGACTAGGTGAAGGTAAACTTGCCAAGACCCTCCAAAGTCCAAAGTATAAGCTCGCAACATGTCTTTTAATGTCTAGATGGTTCTTTCTGATTGTCCGTCCGTTTGAGGATGGTAAGGGTACTGAATCTCAACTTGGTGCCCAAACTCTGGTGTAAGCTCTTCCAAAAATGTGAACTAAACCGAGTGTCTCGATCTAATACGATACTCATTGGGACACTGTGCTAGTTTACTATTTGTCGTATGTTTATTTCTGTCAACTGCTATGTGGATTGTCCTACTCGAAAAGAAAGAAAGTGAGCTACTTTCGTGAGACGATCTACTATCACCCAAACAGTATCATGACCAGTCGGGGATCTAGGTAAATCGGTCATAAAGACCATCGTGATATGCTCCTACTTCCACTCCAGAATAGAAAGCGGTTGTAATAATCTTGTCAGTCTTTGCTGGTCGGCCCTCACTTGCTGACACACCAAACATCGAGAGACAAAATTATGCTATTTCTTTTTTTATCCCGTTCCACCCGAAATATTGATTAATATCTTGATACATCTTGGTACCTACTGGATGAATTGAATACTGGGAACTGTGTGTATCGGTCATGACTTCCTGTCAGATATCATCGCTTGGTACATAGAGATGATGCCCAAATCTATGGGTCCCATCTTTATAAATCGTCAACTCCTTCCTAAGACCAGACTCACTTTCTGTTCTAAGTCTCTGAATCCGTGGATCCTCTGCCTGAGTCACCTTAATCCTTTCTACCAAGGTAGACTGAATCTGTAAAGTGGCCAATATTCCTATATCTTGCGGAAGTACTATCTCTATACCCATCTCTTGAAGGTCTTCTAAGATATGTCGCTACGATCTCAATATGTATGTGCTACCCCTCCTACTAAGAGCATCTGCTACCATATTTGATTTGTCTGGATGGTATTGAAGTTCCATGTCATAATCTTTTAATAATTCTAACCACCTCCTCTGCCTCATATTCAGGTTCTTATGAGTGAATACATACTTGTGGATTTTTTTGATCCGTAAATATCTCTACCTGATCACCATACAAGTAGTGCCTTTTCAGCTTAAGTGCAAATAATACCGCCGCCAACTCCAAATTGTGAGTTGGATAGTTCTTCTCATGATCTCGAAGCTGTCAAGATGCATAAGCTATCACCCTTCCATGTTGCATCAATACACACCCAAGTCCCATGTCAAACGTGTCACAATACACTATAAACCGTCCAGAACCTACTAGAAGAGTGAGAATCGGTGCTAAAATTAGTATCTTCTTCAACTTCTCAAATATTGGCTAGCACTCTTTTGACCAGTCAAACTTAGCCTCTTTACGCGGTAAACAAGTTAATGGTGCTGAAATCCTCACAAATTCTGCCACGAATCTCCTATAATATCTTGCCAAGCCTAGGAAACTACGTACCTTAGCTACTGTCCTAGGGACTGACCAACTCTCTACGGACTCAACCTTCTTTGGGTCCACTACCACCCCTGCTCCCAAAATGATGTGACCTAAGAATGACATATGATCCAACCAAAATTCATACTTATTGACCTTCGCATACAACTGGTGTTCCCTCAAGATATGTAAGACCTTCCGGAGATGCTCTTCGTGCTCCTCTTTGCTACTGGAATAGACTAGGATGTCATCTATGAAAACTACCATGAATTGATCTAGATACGGCATGAAGATGTGGTTCATCAAATCCATATATATTGCGGGAGCATTTGTCAGTCCGAATGGCATAACTAAGAATTCGTAATGTCCATATCATGACCTAAATGTTGTCTTGGGTATGTCTTGCTCCTGAACTCTTACTTGATGATATCCTGATCAGAGGTCGATCTTGGAGAAAATCTTAGCCTTGCTTAACTGATTAAACAAGTCGTCTATCCTCGATAATAGGTACTTGTTCTTCACGGTCGTCGCATTAAGTTGTATGTAGTCGATACATAACCATGTTAACCCATCCTTCTTTTTTACTAGAACCACTAGAGCTCCCCAAGGTAATCCACTGGTTCGGATAAACTTCTTTTCCTTCAGTTTTTCTACATATTGGTACAGCTTGTCAAACTCTTATGGTGCTATATAGTGAACCTTCCAAGTTATTGGTCCTTCTCCGGGAATCAACTCGATATAAAACTCCATATCTCTTACTGGTAGTAACCCAGGAAGTTCTTCAGAGGAGACATCTAGAAACTCCTTGACTATCTCGAAAGCTTTTATTCTACTATTGTTGCCGTTGCGATCCTCTTTTTATGTTGTTTTTCCACAGATCTATCAAAGTTGAAGTCTTCCATTATACTAAACAATATCCTACCATTATGGCAATCTAACATAGAATGATTGTCACTCAGCCAGTCCATGCCTAAGATAACATAAAAGTTATCCATGGGGAACTCGATCAACAGTGCAAGTAATGAATACCTGCACACTACGATCGGATACGTTAAACACACTCTACTAACTCCTACGAGTCCATTACCAGTGAGTATATTCAACCTCTCTGTAATGCCTTGAACTCTAATCCAATGTGTATCAGATATAAATGAATGAGATACACCAGAATCAAATAATGGTATAGCAGGAAATGATACGACAGAGATGTTACCTGCCACCACGTCGCTCGATTCCAAAGCTTTCTCCCGAGACAAGGTGAATGCTTGCCCTTGGCCCTGCTGAGCTCCTTGTTATTGCCTCCCTTGGAAGCATTATTGTGGCCTCTATTGGCCCTGTTGTTGATTCTCTTGCTATTGGTACATCTGAGCTTACGTCGGTAACGGATGCTGAGCTAATGGTCATACTAAAACTGCTGGCCCTATGTGCTGAACTGCCCCTGGTGCTGGCAGTGCTGGTAAATATTGGACAGGCCCTCCTGGCCTTTGCATCATCGGACAATAGGTAATACAGTGATCTAGATTACCATACCTCATACACAACCTATTGGATGCCCTACACACATCTCTAGGGTGGCCTCCCTTGCCACAGTAAGTGCAATCTACCGGTACTCCCTGGCATTACTGCTGTTTTTATTGCCTCAGCTGCTGTCGAGCTGGTATTATTACTATTGAAAATGCCCCCCTCCGCAACGCTGAATCATGAATGCGAACGCCAGGTGATAGTGTTGACTTTTGAGGTACTCCTTTTTGACTCTGATCATGAGACCTCTTCTAGACTACTGTCCTCACTGACAATTACTGCATAGTAAGCTCATGCCTTCGAGCTGCTATCAACACTTCTTCGTAAGTCTGGTAGTCATGCCCTTCTGCAGTTATAGAATCTCCAGAAGAAGTCCTTGATGGAACCTCATCGCTCTATCCGACTACGTAACCACCATCGTTAGAGAAAATCTACTCAGCCTATAGAATTCTGTTGTATATCCGTCTACAGTCCTACCGGCCTGCTTGAGACCGATAAATCTCTGCTGAAGCTCATATTGTCTAACTGCAGCTTCAAGATATTGGTCGCCTCAAGCCAACCTCCACTAACGTCCACCAGTCACGGGCAAGGTCTTGAAGCTACAGTCAAACCTGGTCGACTTAATCATCAGCTAGAACCTTTGCTGCTGCCAGAATAACCTCAATATCTTGCAAACTTGCGTCTGCTATGATGGCATCCTCTGTTCCATCAAAGTACCTCGGGTTAAGTCGACAAAATCTAACTAATGCCTCTGAATCAGTCCTTTCGTCTCTTTCCAGAGTCATCTGTAAACCCTGACTCAATAAGATATTCTACTCTTGTTGTTAAAATTGTTGATATTGGTGCACTGCCATTTGATGCTGCTGCATAGCCATCATTCTCCAGAGAATCTCCAATAATGCCATGGTTTCAAGTACCACTGGCATTGATGGCACTACTGGGGGTATGGGGACCTCAGGGGTTGGTTGCTCAATATGTCCAACTTCTGGTTCTACTGTGTCAGCTTGCTCAACTATTGACTCTATCCGGAACTGACTCTGGGCCGATAGTACCTCCCGTTGTTGCCTAGGGGAACCCTGTCTTTCCAGTTCTTCTGCTCCAGCAACTGAAGAAGCCCTAAAGAAAGGACAAAAAATATCAAGAACTTGACGGGAAGGATCAAGTAGGCAGGCAGTTTTAATAGTTCAAGCATTGGTATCGAGGTAGACGAAACAAGATATCAAAGGGGATATTGGATTAAGACTCCTATGGCCATAACATCCCACAAGTCTAAACATATATACCTGTATGGGCCACCACTAAAACCTTATCGTGCTCCAATACCGGAATAAGGAGATAGACATGGCCAGCTACCCAATACAAGGTATAGAATGTCGTACGACGATCACAGCTGAAGTTAGACAAGGGGTACATACTACAAGAAAGTCAGTTAGGATCACATAGAATATCTATTGTCTCAATCAGTCAAGTGAGGATAGTAACCATAGGACACGTGTGATAAAGCAATAAGGCATCCAAATGCACTATCAAAATATTCTAGAAACCAGTTGTACCAAATAAGAAGCTGGCAGAGTAGCAAAAGTACATAACCATGATCAGCTATAGTCTGATTAATTATAATCATGTAAAAAAATAAATGTCTAGATTTATGGCTAACAAGTACCGTGACTAAATGCCCAAAAGAGTAAATGGTACAATAACAGGCAGGGAAGAAGAAACCCACCTGTGTCCCTCAACGTCTATTCATCCGGTGCACGCCATTGTTCAGAGAAAAGTACGTTGAATCTTCGGGTGCTGGCTCTAAACCTGGCCATACGAAACCAGTACGGTTAGACCCCAAGTAGCAAGTACCATAAAGGAAGCACGAATGAAGAAACAAAACTAGCAAGAATAAACATATATATACATATAGTTATGTCTAGCTGTTTTGGTTCATAGCCTACCGTGATACAGCAATCTAACCCTACAACCAAACAAGGACAATGGTTAGACCGTCGCCCCATGATAGTCCATGTCCCTAACTATTTAACAGAAGATACAATACACAATCAAGCTTAGTTACATAATCATCCAATCACTTGTACGGCTTGCTAGGTGGAGTCTGGGTTATCCCAGAGATATTATGCATATAATAGGAATCCTCATATCGAGCCATATTCTAGTAGGGCTAGCCGAGCCATGAATCGTCACATAGCACATAGTATTATGCATCGATCCCTCGTAAGGCCACTGTTCTAAGATCACATAGAACATATAGTACAATATAATAGTCTGATATTGCCATCCACTAATGAGGATTTAAACAATATCCATGGGGCCAGCCTGCACATCCCAGGCAATTGTTTGAGGGTTTCTAGGTAAGCACGATCTCAAAATTTTGTCCCTCCCAATACTATACATATTTTAGTTGCCTAGTTAACCATATAGTTATCTGGAAGCACATGACGTGGTTATATATTATTCTCCTTGTATATCGTACTGTAGTACGGGAACGCTAGATACAAATATATTTTGTCACTTGACAGTTCAATTTAGATTTGTTCCAACATGATGCAACAGTCAAACAAATTCTAGCCACACTTTGGTTATTGACTAACTATAATGTCCATGCTAGCGGAAATTGTATCATATCATATGTCATATAGCACGTAGGTACACCTCGGTATAAAATATGTAACATAATCGTATATGAACACTTATCACGTAAGAATATATAGCACATAGTAAGTGTATCTGAATAGATACCAATATTCGAGTCAAGTTACCAATCATTGGTAAATCACATGAGGTTTAGAACATAGGTAGTCATAGTCACTTCGCATATGGTCTATTTTTGTACATAGTCAGGTCAGGCTCATAGTCGGGTCCAACATGTGGTCACTTAGTTCTCATAAAACTACAATCATTAGAATCACACATGGAATCACAAAATCTAATAAAATATCCAAACCAAGCAAATTAATAAGATATGCACATAGGGTCGCATAGGGATCAGAGACGCATGGGATCAGGGATACATGTGATAAGGAATGTATGGTATCAGGGACAATAATGCTCCTAACAAGATATGCGCATGCTAGAAGGGCGCATAGAGCTAGGCCGCATGGAACTCTTTCGTCCCAAAATACCATGAACTCCATGAAAAAAGCTCCAAAAACTCGAAAACTTATTTTTTTTTCATAAAATCTTTATTTTAACTCCAAATCAAGGGAACCAAAATCTAAAATGCTCGAAATGAATTGTTCCATCACATAGAACAACTGGATTTTGAAGATACCAAGTTTTAATAGATTAAAACAAAAAAAAACACATATAACCCATAAAAAACCTAAACTTAAATTGTAGATCTACTATAATTTACCCATAAAAATCGAAAACTCCAAGTATTAAAAGTGCTTAATTTCATAATATACACATATTAGACTAATAAAATGCAAGAAATGAGCAAGAATTAAAAAAATCTAAGGGTTTCTTCATGTCATGCAAGGTGTACTTGTCTAAATGAAAGAAATGAGAAGAAATGAGAGAATGAAGGAAGGGAGAGAAAGAGGTTGGGTTATATAGTTAGGGCTTAAGGTTTAGACCATGGATTTAACTCATGACCAAACCAACCCAAACAAATAAACCATGGGCCTAATTGAACCAAAAAATAGGTCTAGTCAACCTAGTTACCACACAAGCAAGAAATAATATAAGCATGAAAATAATATGTTCCAAATACGTATAACGGGAACGGAGAGTGACAAGTTCTTCCGCAAGTTCTGCCAAACTGTACAACATTTTGTTCATATTTTATTTAAGGTAAAATATATCAAAACTTTTAGGCAGAGTCCTGAAAATGATATCGACCTGAGTTTTTCCATCGATTTCAGCTCCAAAGATCTCCATCTCATTCAGATGACCCATCATATTGAGAACATGATTCCTTACTGGCGTCCCTTCATCCATGGTTGTATTCATCAAAGTCTTCATAGCAAGCTACCTAGCTGTCCTGCTCTAATGTCAGAAGAGTTCCTTGAGGTTGTATATTATGTCATAAGTTGTGGCATGGCCTGATGGTGATGTTGCAGCACATTTGAAATATATGCCAGAATGTAACACTGCATCATCTCATCTGTCTTGAACTACTTATTATAAGCCTCTTTGACCTCTTCATCAGAATTAGCATCAGGCTTAGGAGAACATTTCTCAAGGAGTACATATTTGTACTCTTCAACAATTAAGACAATATCCAAGTTACATTTTCAATCAATATAATTAGGGCCAGTAAGTTTGTTTCTTTAAGAATCACCATAAGTGGACTGAATGAACCCAATTTTGAAATCCTAAGAATCACATAAATAATAATTATGTAAGAAGAACACTTTTGAACTAAAATTATATTGATTCCCTCAAAACAATAATGAAAAGTTTACCAACACCTTAAACACCATGAATTTAGTATGCCACGATAGTGTGGACGCAAAATATTTGTCCAAGGAGGTTTTTTCTATTAATTTTACTATCATGTCAACCTAACTCTATGACAAATAAAATTAATTTGTTGGTCTTTGCTTTGTTCCTACAAATAATAGTAGTGACTCCGATGGGAAGGATACCATTATTTGTATCTAAGTGTACACCATTACTTAATACTAAGTCCATTACTTCGTAATGTGTTCCTTCCATGGATTCTCCTTCTGGTAAAGACAGAGAGCTAGGTAATTTTCTATAATTATCCCAAAGAAAGTATGTACTGGTGATCCATAATTATACTCATCCGATATGGAGGAAGGCACTAAAGCCAACACACAAGTATAATTATATCACATATAAACCAGTAATAGAGACCATGGGATTTATACTAAATAAATTTCCTTTCCCACTTAGTTATTTAACAATGAGAGTCTTTTTACTAGTTGACGTATGTCCATTTTGTCCATTATTAATACGGGCTTAGTTTATAGAAAACATCCACAAAATAATAAATATGCATAATAGAATAAGCAGATATAGAAATAAAAAAAAGATGAATATCTAACTATTATGGCCATATATCATGCTTCTTCCTCAACTGTCAAATCCAGAATCTTGCTCTGTGTAGAGTTATTCGGGGTTCGATCTGCCCGGTCAAGTCATGGAATTTGGAGTAGCGCCCCAATTTTTTTAGGTTTGGCCGTCGTTTTTCTTCATCGAAAATCATATGTCTGTCTCTAGACTGCTAAAAATAGTATCTTATCATGCATAAGAAACAACCACCACTGCCATCACGGTAAATCATAAATTTAAAATTACATCAATTATATGTCTCCTGAAAGAGTTTACACATAATCTAGATTGAAAAAAATTAAATAAATAAGCACGATCAACCCTCATGATTTTAATTACATCCATGAATAACAACAACCACAACATATCGTGGGTTTAAATCATAGAAATAAAACATGCACAAAGAAAATAATAGTTGGATCTAAGATGCTCGCAAAACCAAGTTAGAACAGCTATACTTCTACTGACTATTTTTTTAATACGAGTTTTATTAGACAATATGGATTTATCAATCAATACGGAGATCCAATACTGGCTCTGATTCCAAGAAGGAATTTGGAATCCCCAGGACCGCAGATTGGTATGCATATCGATCGATAGAAGATTAACTGGTTTAATACGTGATCTAATCCATCAAAGGCGAAAACTAGTGTTCACGAATTATACCTAAAGTAATGAGAAAAAAATAAAGGTTTTCAGAAACTATAATCAATTAGCGACCCCAAGATCTTTTACACGTATTCCTTTCTTGGATTGGACGTCGTGTGGGCGATGATCTTCCAACATTTTTCTCTTCTTGGCCGATACTTTTTCTCTCCATATATGAAAGAAAAATTTAGAGAAAGCTGCTTGCTTTTGATGATATATGACTGCCAGAGAATAGAGGATATATATAGGCTATGGCGGGGACCATGAAGAGAAATTAGGGTTTGGTCTCCGAACGGATCTGGATATCCCATGTTCAGCCCAAACACATAACCCAGGCCCTTTAACAATAGCTCGGTCTAATAAAAAGCTATTATTGCACTACCTTCATAATCCTAAATTATGTTTATGGGCTCCTTCTTATTATATGTCTGTTTGTCTCCCCATGTTAAGATATCGAATGTTCGTCGATCAAATTAAGTTACTTACAACTATATTGATCGACATCATTTATACTTAAGTAGTACCACTCAAATTTATTTGTCCTATCGGATATAATCCACCTGCAAAATTTACATGACAATCCTTATGAGTCCCTCATGGGGACATCATCAACCTGATGTAACGGGACATGGATTCCTTTTATAATCAACAGTCCATCATACACACAATGCTATTACCCAATTCATAGAGATTATTGATCCAAAATAAATCTCACTCTTTTATTAGTCAAATTAATGCACACTGTATATACATGTTTGTTATTATATCCGGATTAATAGCACAAGCATCCATAATAACAGAGGTGCTTGTTCTCTTATGTAGTCAGTACAAAAAGAACAACCTCAAGTGGTCATGTTCAATACACACAAAGTGTACTAGTGTAAACCTATAGTCAAGATAGACTAATACCAGATTACACTATAACCTTACCAACGGTTTGTCCAAGTCCATCTAGGTTGTGAGCTATTTATATATTTCACAAAAAACTGATAATATGATCTTTTCTGAGATATCACACACCATATTATCTTCAATATGAAATATCACACACTTGCATTAACATTATAAAAAATACAACATGCAAATATTTGCCCATATGATTCTTATTTAAAAATAAGGAAATATAGTTAATATAAAGTGATGCTTTTAGTATATAACCCTAACACATCGTTTACGTACGCATGAAACAACTTTCTATTCCTTATTCCCAACTTTCTACATCGACAATTACTCCATCGAATCTTCCTAATCGTGTCAACGAAATTCTTATATTCAAACTTTTCGTCTGACAGCTCTTATTCTATCTTCAATACTTGGTCCACATCACCCCTTCGAACTTTAAACACTAGTTTCATTACTTGTTCTATTCTCATTTGATATCACTTTCATTTACACGAGTCCGTTTATGATCGCACAAATCTAACGCATCAAAGAATACATCAGTCAAACTCTGTTACACAAATTCCTAACAGAATCTCATACTACCCCATTTGTTACGAGAAAACCTATCACTTATATGTTCCAAACATTTCCAACATGAGCACCACTCTGTGGCATGGTATATACCACTCAAAAATTAAGTCACTCTCGGTACTATGTTTACTCTGTATCGCCCAACGTCTACCCTGAACTGACTATTCCAAGGTGATCCTGTCGATCATAAATTAACATTCACTTGCTCCAAATTTTGAAATATAACTCAGTCGATGTGCACAAACCAACTTATATTTTTGTTACTCACGTTCGTTGCGGCAATTCCATTGCTATCCATCCAAAATGTTCTGACGCTTCACCTCACTACATGGCATGCCATATACTACTCATAATTAAGTCACTTCTCGTATCACTCTTTTCTATGTACTGATCCAACATCCGTTCGAGCTATCCATTCTGTGGTGATCCTACCGTTCACAACTTCATTGTTTACTCAAAGTCTGACATAAAACTCAGCCAACACATACCATCACTTACCTTTCTGTTGATCTCGTCTGTTGTAACTCGTACAACGTTCCATTCTCGATACTCTCTACTATTTCTCAAACTGTTCAACACATTCGTTGTAACTTGTGCAACGTTCTCTTTCTAATGTTCCAAACCACAACTCAAATCCGTTTAACACATTTGTATCCTTCCAATGTTTCTACTCACAATATGCCAACATACCCAATCTCGTCCAAAAAATTAATTGCTCCACTGATGCAACCAAAATCTCCCAAACAACTAGCTACACAAATGCAACAACGTCACACAACTTGCTACACGGATGCAACAATGCCAAGCAGTGCTACTCGATTCTATCAAAATCCTACAAAAATGAATGAAACAAAAAATATGTACACACCAAAAAAAATATAGACTTATTACATGGAACATCCAATGTACCATCGAGTAGAGCCAAGAGTCATTTAATTCGGGGAGGCCATTTAGAGTTTGTGATAAAGCCAAGGAAAAAGTCCAAAGAAATTAACCGGATGCTCTGATACCAATATATCACGGTCTGATATCCCATAGGATTGATCATCCTCGCAGGACGTGATATCACCAGGTCAACGCTCCCGCGGGATAACGGTCCCATCTGTGGCGTGACAATCACAGGGCAGGGTGAGTGATTTCAATTATAATATTCTTCTTTATTGTTAAGAGTGGTAAAGGGTAGATTTTGGAACAAAGGATTCAAACATATTAGTAGGCCTTGTATTATTGAATATATAGATTGAGATCTGTCCAGTGGTGAGGTCACTAAACATATATTATTTTTGATCTAACTTGGTGCTCGCATAAGGCGACGGTTTGTTATCTTCAAGTAGGTTATCATTGTCCAACAAACTAAAGGGTACCTATTCCCCTCTCTCTCTTTCTGAATTCTATAAAATGCATATCTTCACTTGATCAAGTTCAAGTTCAAGTTCAGAAGGAGCATAAATTAGTTGGCTTTGGGATGGGAGGGCTTCCTTTTGGTGTTTTCTATTTCTTTTATTGGGTAATATATGCAATTCACTTCTTTGTTCTTTCTTTTTGAAGTTACTATATTTCCCTCCATATAATGTTGATTTGTTTAAAGGATCAGTCTCAACCAGTTTTGTTATTATAAAGGGGATATAAACTTGGGTACTTCATCAATTAATAATGCCAAGACTAATCTAATCCCAACTATTACATTTACGATGGCAGTGTTTATCATGTACAAAATTTGGATATTGGATATGTACTTTGTCCTCATTACGAGTTTTCGCAATCATGTAATATGTTACTACCTATTGATTATTTTTTGCTGCTATGTATTCTAGATGGTTCTCCACCTTTATTTGGCAATATATGATTCTTACATGTGTATGCTAATGAATAGACATATGTATATGTATATACATTTACATTTACCTTTACCTTTATTTGGAAAATTATAGTTCTATCTATATCGCAGAAAAGGAAAAGTGATGTCTGTATCAGTATCCATGCATGTACCTGTGTCTTTATTCATGGAATACTAGTAACTATATTGTATATACATGAAAATATTATCTTTTGTGTATCTGTATTTGTATCCATATTTATGCAACAAAGATTCTCATATTTGTGAGCTAATGAGAATAAATACACACATTTACATCTAGGAATCATGGATACTCCAAAAATCTTGGCCATGTTGTGTTGAATGCATATTTGATACACTATGGACAGTCCAAATTCACTAAGCCACACCTAACTAGGTGTCATGTCCTATCCATGTCCATGCAACTTAGATGCATACATGTATTTATGGATATACATCTATGTTTATCTAGTTAATATATATATATATATATATATATATATATATATATATATATATATATATATGTGTGTGTGTGTGTGTGTGTGTGTGTGTGTGTGTGTGTGTGTGTGTGTGTGTTTCTAATGTAAACAGATTGGAGAAAGTGAAGCATAGGAGCCTGAGAAGCATGGCCACGATTATTGGGACTATCATTTGCATTATGGGAGCATTTTGCACAAAAAAATTTAGTCTAAAAGCCCCTTAACACTCAATTCAGACCATCAAAAGCAATTTTAGAGTGATTGGATAATGATTTGACTATTAGTTGCCTTCATCTTATATCAAGTTATTGTCGCTGGTTACTTTGGCTGATTCTGTAGGTGATTATTATAGCAAGCACTCTGCTTTTATATCTCTATTGATTACTCAAGATGGTCTATGTCCACACATGTCTATCTTCAGGCATTATTCGACCCCCCCCCCCTTTTTATCGGTATGGATGTATTTCTTATAGAATCATTGCAGTCTACCTTATCTTCATAATTTTCTTCAAACCAGACAAATGCATTTAATATCACTTCATGTATAGAGCAATTTACTTGCTTATTTGCAGTACATGACTATTAACTAACATATATTTGATGTTTTCAAACATATTTTAATTTAAATTTTCAGGAAAACTGACACGTTAGTCTAGCAAATTTTTGGATCTGGAGTGACAGTTTTTATTCAAGCATGGAGCTGGAGGATCTCTCTTCCCGTCATTGTTAAATATACTGTCTGTTATTATTGCAATTGTCTTATCAGTTCTTCTACATGAAGTATTCCATATTAGAAGGTATGCAATCATCTTTGGCAAGCTTCTTATTCTTCCTACATCAATCTGCATGAAATCTAAGATAACTGAATAATATCGATTCCTATAATTTATTTTTGAGAAACATGTTTGGGTTCTAACTTCAGACTCTACGACTTACTACAATCTAGGACGGACTAACATTCCGAAAATAGGTGTAATGTTCGTGGCACATGGTGTCAAAAATGTATAGAACACCCAAAATTACACCAAGACACACAAAAATCGGTGTTGTTCGTATACTCGTACTTGTATCATGTTGTGTAGTATTCTTGTGCATATAACATAGGCTACAATATTCTTGTAGAAAAGTCGCTATTACCTACTTTTTTTCTTCCATTAATAAGAAACTAGTGAAGGAAACAACCCAACCAGTATAACCACTTCAAAAGCTATCCTCATAACCACCTATTTAGGAATAAGCAACATAACACATCACAAAAAACTAATATTTAGGCCTAATTGGGTGTTCATAACAACAAAAACACAAAGACTAGGCATTAGAGTAAAAAATTAGTCATTCATTTATTAAATTAAGGTCCATATTAGGCTTTTGACAAGATATAAAAATAACATATTTCTATCAAGTTGTGATAGGATCCTGATTAGAGTGGATAATCCAGATCCGAATGCACCCCTAGTCAATATACATCCATAGTCTAAATTTTATCCTTTATCAGTAAAGTTAATCTTTTTTAAAATCATGGGGTAATACTTTTTTTTTACATTCAGCTTGATAGGTGCTTCTGTGGTTGTTGTTGGCTTATATATTGAATATGGAGTAAAGCCAAGGATCAAATTACCGAAAGCATGAAATGATTCAGTAGAAGTTTCACTCTTCGGATTGAGATCCCAATTGCCAATATCTTAAGATGCTCTGTAATGCTAATGAAAATATGTGGAATGGATATGTATTAATAATTTCTTGTGGCTCTCTCATGCAAATATGCCATATCTTCTTTTCCTTATTTGTCTTGACATTCCTACAGAACATTACAAGATATTGGCATTAGGGGATCTCAATTCCCACTCTTCGTAATGGCTTGATGAATGATTTAATGACATTATATTAGAGCACCTTTTTTTATTACCTAAACGATTATATGGCGAAGAAAGTCTAACCAACTAAGGACCATAATTATCACTCTGTTCTTAGGATTGTTCATACTCTTTTTGCATTATTGTCTAATTGTATCTCTTTGAGAGAAGGAACCATAGAGTATTGTATGTTGAGGTCTCGCTTTTTTCTTCTTCCAATTTTGTAAATCAGCCTAATTGTTTGTTAGTTTTTATGCACAAACTCAAGTATCTTGAGATTACTTACTATGTTCATATTGAAATGTAATTGACAGGTCCAAATTCTAGAGACATTTTTATTTGAGGAAATTTTGAAGGACATTTTCTTCTGATAAAGAAAGAATGGAAAAGATTATAACTGCTATCTCAAAACAAATGGAAAACATAAAAGAACATAAGTTGATTGGATTTTATGGGAAATTAGAATCTTCCCTCTTGTTGAATAAAATGATAAATATACACCCGGAGTCGCATATACCAAAGCTTCATACGAAATGATATAATGGTGAAAACACACCAAGAAAATGAATGTAGCTAAGATAGATGAAGTGAGGAGTTATATATGATACAAGAATTGAAACGAACTGATTGTATAGTCAGAGATGAAAGTCTTCTTCCCTATTAAGATCTTGGGAAGTAATCCAAATTTCTAAGATTAAAGATATATGGAAGTAACAGTTCTAAGATTGTTATGAAGAACCATCGGCCTCTCTCAAAATCTTCATCATGGTTAGAAGCAACATAAATTTGTATAAGGAGAACAAAATAAAGGATGCTAATGATCTATAGTATATTTGTTGGATTGTATCTCGTTTTTGGTTGAGCTGTCACGACCCACACCCGAAATTTAGGGCACGAGTACGTGGGTACGTCCAGCCTACGCCGCAACATCGGTGGTAGAATGCTGTCTAGGTCACAATACAATCTAATCAATCGCATACGAATATCCAACTCCATAAGGAGACACAGATATCACCATATAATATGGAAATACTCAACCACATAACTAAAGCACGATAAGATATCAAAGAAAATAAACGAAATGCAACACAAGTCTAAACAAAAATAGTCTGACTCAAACAATAGCATCCAAGTCTCAAAGTATGCCGAAAACAAATCTGGTACCATAAACTGCTAAAAGAAACTAACTGAATAACTAGTGATCCCGGCTAGACCTTCCGGAATTACAACTAAACTACAAGATCTAAGGCTGCAGCTACTCTCCCTGTGGTCCATAATATGTCGGACACCAGTCCTCTAAGTCGCAGTCTGGAAAAATATATTCAGTCAGGATTGGAGCGAAGTACAAGCACTAACAGCAGTTCCATATATATTGACAAAAACTATAATACAGTGTAAATAAATACAAGATGGATATAAATACTGGCAATAAGAATACTGGAAGAATAAAATACTAAAATAATGTCATCATCAATGGTACAACTAGCAATGAACAGAACTACAAGTGCATGCTAGAACAATGAACTGGAATATAAGTGAATGCTAGAGCAATAACTAGAACATAGAGAAATGCTAGATCAATAAACTAGAGATACATGTATAAACTATCTAGCTAAGTATGTGAAACATCAGTATATCATGTGATCGGCTTGGGACTGATCATGCTTGCTATGTATGACTAGCTATGATTCATGTAAGGTCAGGCTAACCATTCAGATAGCTATGATGCAAGAAATAGTCAGGCTAATCATACATAACAGGCTATGAGGCATGTAATGGTCAGCCAGCACGGACGTGAGGTGTGGGTGAGCTATTATTCATGCAGAGTTGGGTATGATCACAAAATCTACTAATATTTCTTCGTCCCCAGCTAGCACGATGGATCCCAATCATGACTCCTCGTGACAGGTCTCGATGATGCCAACTCGTGTATCCACAATATCAGAATCATGTATGCTATACAACTAGAATCATAAAGATGATCAACATAATAAAAACTGTCAGAGAATGTACTCGCATGTGGTCCTTTGCTGGCAATACCAATATCCTGTTTCCAAAGTCTTGTCTGAACAATCCAACAGTCCTATAGACATATAATATAATACAATATAGCATCAGTAGTTACACTAGCACATATACAACACAATACACTGAACTCAAAAGCTACGCGAGGGTGACACTGGTCAACTAGCTGGGTCGAATGTGCGTCTAACTGCATGGGTGTCACGTCTTCAAATGCTGTGCATAATCAGACAGTCAATCACTAACACATGTCTAGCCAGTACGTCAGTGTACTCAAGGCAGTCAACTCACAAATATTCAGGGTCACATGGTCATATGCAAATATGGGGTATCCATAATTAATACTTATGGTCATATGCAACTACGTATATAATCATAACTAGTATTAGCATTTAATTACTTAAATATATATCCATATCTTTATATATATATATATATATATATATATATATATATATATATATATATATATATATATATATATAAACTAATTATTATATACACGCACGCACGCACACGCATATTAATCTTTAGGTTAACCAACACGGGTCTGTAATCACATCAACTAAACTGAACCTTCATGAAATGATATGCAAAATCCTACACTATTCACACATACACATAAACACAATATGAAAGAAGGGGGACAGGTTCGAACCTCGGGGTGCGGGTGATCGAAGATGGTGCTCGGGCTCCGACGAGGGTGGTGATGATGACGATGATGATGATGATGATGATGATGATGATGATAATGATGAAGGTGATGATGATGATGATTTGGGATAATTTTATGTTCATAGGTTTCCTACTATAATTAGGAGAAGCTCTAAAAATTAGTTTTACCAATTTAAATAAAAATAAATGTTAAAAATATTCCAAAAATTCTGAAATAATTTCAAAAAATATATAATATTATTATAAACACTAAAAAAATTACGTGGGTCCATTCTATATTCCTAGGCTTGCAAAATAAATTCTAGAAGTCCTAAAAAATTAGTTATTAGTCTAAATAACTCCTAATAAATATTAAAATACTCAAAAAATTCTCAAAAAATTTTAGAAAATATTTTTTATTATTTAGAACCGAAAATAAAAGTTTAAAATATTTTTAGTTATGTTTGACACTAAAATAAATTCTTGAAAGCCCTAAAATTTTTTACTGTTACTAGTTTTTAATTAACCAAAAATTATGGAAAAAAATTTCAATAGTCCCAAATTAACCTAATAACAATATTTAAGCAAGAATTTCAGGATACGGAGGTTACATGAGCGCTCAAAAATGTGGTAACTATAGAGTTGATAGTTAAATCTCACATCGGATAGGAAGTAGGATCATGAGGTTTAGATAATTGGGATTGGTTCATGCCTTACAAGGGAATTCCTTTTTAAGACATACTAGCCCAGTCCAATATCATAGCCTAAGGTTATGGGACTGGTTTGGACGACTATAATTGGTTCGAAACTATACTGGATTTGTTTGCGTATAATTGGATCGCATACCGACTATACGGTCTTTCTTCTGAAGGTGGAGTATAAGCATCCTCTATAAGGTGGTCTGAAGGCAGATTAGACAATGATAGAGATAACCTTCAAAGGTGGGTTGAATGCGCCAAGGTGGAGTAAGACGTTGTAGTAGGCACATAATGGATGAATTTGCCATCTTGGTTTTATAATTGAACGGATCAAGATGGAAATATATCAGATCTTCTAGGTGCTCGGCTAACGGAAACGAGCAAGGTGCCCGACCAGCGGGAATGAGCAATGGTGTTTGGCTAGCGAGAATGATTAATGGTGCTCAGCTAGTGGGAACGAGCAAAGATTGTCGGAGTGTGCTTGGTTGCTCGGTCAGCAAAAATAAGCTAAGGTGGATATTATTGGATTGTATCACATTTCTGGTTAAGCTTTCAAAAAGGTGGAGTCTTTGGTGATAATGGAGTTGATAGTTTAGTCCCACATCGGATAGATAGTGGAATCATGAAATGTAGATAATTGAAATTAGTTCAGGCCTTAAATATGAATTCCCTTTTAAGGCATATGGGCCGAGTCTAATATTATACCTCATGGGCCAACTCCAGTTCGGTTATACCACATTCCCAACAATTCTTAATGGGATAAAATATTTTCCAATAATTATGGAATATATAAGGATTTTGGAAATTTTAAAAGGAATTTTTTTTAAAGTAGCTGAGTTCAAAATCTTATTTACCAAAATATAATAGATCATTTTTTTAGCAAATCATCGCAGTTTAGCACAACATTATAATTTTTTATCTAAATCTACTTTTCCATTATAAACTAATACCAAATCAATTTGGAGACAATGCGTGACCCAAACTGAAGTTGGTCACAGACACTGGCGTGAAAGCAATGCGGACCCAACTGACGATAATGAACCAATCAACCAAGAGCGCTAAGACAGATCAAACATAGTTTTTTGTGACTATGTCACGTGGACAAATCCTAATCTTTATAACTCTCAGCAAAAGATATAAGATTAAATAAAATAAAATATATTGAACCATTTGTCTAAAGGTTTAACCCCCTCACCAAACTCAAAAATAAAGACAAATACAATAAAACTTACTCAGCCCGTAATGATCTCCCTGGACGAAGATGGCGACTCCCTGAACAGACTATCTATTCCAACTATCTTAGATGGCGAGCCCTAAGAACAAAGTATGAAGTTTCTCTTAGATTTTCTATAGACGAGCACCCTGAATCTCCTGTCTTGTGCTTCTCCTTTTGTCTCCACCCTAAAAACATATATATAGTTGAAAACCCCTATTTTAGGTTCTACGAAATACTAAAATAGAAAACCCTATTACCTAAAATGAGAAACCATATTTTAGGTAATAGAAAACTCTAAAATAGTCAGCATCAATTATGGACATCCAAATATAATCTAATCAAATATGAAGACTTGGGGGCACACAATATAGTGACAGCTGACAAACCTATTCAGACCGAATTTATATCGAACTTAGTTTGTCCATCGCCCTAAAATTCTGTTTAA
Source organism: Iris macrosiphon (assembly GCA_036927795.1). Lineage (NCBI taxonomy): Eukaryota > Viridiplantae > Streptophyta > Magnoliopsida > Asparagales > Iridaceae > Iris > Iris macrosiphon. Next base: position 102,501,678 of record JAYESA010000008.1, on the reverse strand, counting down.
AAAATATGAGTTTGAACCAAATTTAGATGGACCAAATTTGGATTGAACTCAGAATGCTCTTCGTAGTACTCATCTAGACTGGATCCCCAATATTCTCTTCCTCTAGTCTGATAAGAGGTATTAGCCCTATAGCTCCTCAACTGGACTCCATGCTCGTCGCCTAGAGTTTATGCTCCCTTTGTCATCAATCTTCGATCTCCCGAGCTGTTATGATTCATTTTTTGTGTCACGACCCACACCTGGATGTTCGGACACGAATATGTGGTTAGTCCAGCCTATACCTCAACATCGGCGGTAGAACGCTGTCTAGGTCAACAATATCATCTATCTATCTCATACAATAATATATATAACCTATCAATGATATCTCAACTCCATAAGGAAGACAATATGATATTAATGATAATAATAAATACTTAATCACAATAACCTATAAGGAGAAAATGACACTATGAAATAATGGAATAGAAATCACAAAGTCACAAACTAAAATAACTATAATCAATATCCAAGTCTAAGTGTCTATCATCATCATCATCAAAAGTCTAAGGTAATCAATAACATCTCAAGTCTAATAACTAGAGACAGATCCAGTACAATATAAAATTGCTAGCAAATATATCAAGGAAAGATGGTGACACCGACTAGACCTTCCAGTAATCACTCATGAATGTCAGGGTCCATGGTTGTTATCCCCTCCTGTGGTCTATAGTACGTGGGACCCCAATCCTCTATGTAATCGTCTGAAAAATAAATCAAGTGAGGATGAAACGAGTACAACCCAATAGCAGTTCTATATATTGACAAAGACTACAAAACAGTAAATAGAGGATGCTATAAACGATAAAAAATAATAAAGGGATGCAATGGAAAATAGTAAAGAGAGACAGGCAATGTAAGCAATAGGGCATAGCCAGTGCATATATGAAATAAAAGAGAAAAAACTATAATATCAAATACATGACAATATAATCTATGAACTGAATATGAAGAACAACAACTATACTAAGTGATTTGAAATACTATTTAGATATGTGATCGGCTTGGGAGACTCAATAATTTATACTAATAAAAAAACTAGCTCAATCATACGTGAATTGCATGATTAGCTAGTAGTCAATAATTTAGACTACTTGTCAATAGTTATTGATCACATATCTAGCTAGTACATCCCCTGCCCCGACTGATATGATAGATCCAACCATGACACGTCACTAGCCAATATTTCCAATGTCCAATGTCAATACGATAAAAAATATCCAACATCATAACTGAAGATCCAATGCATATACCAATCTGTGTACTATAGTATCAAGAATCAGATATAACATTCTTAAATACTTGAAATAAAGTAATTATCAAAGAATGGAAACTATCAGAGAATGTACTCGCCTGTGGTCCAGAGCAAATAAAGTAAATCGGTGTCCGAACTGGTGTCACACTAACCTATATATAAAATTCTATGTTATTTAGTGTATTGGGAAATAAACATGTTTAAATAGACAAAAATATGATTTCTAGGCCACTTCTGTGTTGTACTAGTCAAGCTAGGTCGATATCTTGATTTTAGGTTTAAACTAGCTTCTAAACTGGTCAACACGGCTAAACTAGCTAATACTAGGTGATATTAGGCTATACTAAGTTATCTCTAAGCTTTAGGTCATTACCTTATAGTATATGGATACTAGGTAAATATATTTATTACATACACTAGCACCCAAACAACCCAACATTAAACTCTAGTACTTACCTTAGTATCACAACTCATATTTAATATCTAACTAATATCTGGTATCTTGATATCTTAAACAATAACCCAACCTTGGTATCTAAAAAATACCAATACTCAACTTACCTTGACACTATTTCAAATTAACTAAGTATTTGATACCTTGATAACCAAGTATCACTATATTGGTAAAAATTAACCACACTTGAACCTGACCACTCACTTACCTTGGACTTTTGACACTCACTACACTTGGTATTCACCCATACACTACTTTTAACACACTTCTAGATTATCACACTCTTACCCAATATACCTGACACTAGTTCTACCCATTCACTTATACAACACACTAAGACACCATTCACTTCACTAGAATACTTAACTTGCACACCCTCTCAGACTCTTCTCATATTGTGATACCCATTGTATCACACAGATACACCCATATTTATTCACTTTTGAATATCACTCAAGGACCAACACATAACATATACACTTATCTCTCCCAAGAATACACAAGATATGGAAAAACCACCCAACTCAAACCTTATCCTATAGCCAATGTTCTGCACAAATATTGTGCCAATTTGTGCACAATTGTGCACAACACAAAAGTGATGCACTGCAATGCCAAGTGCAGATTGGACTGCTGCAGAATCTACTATGTTGGCTTTGCTAACTGCTTGTGTTAGCCACCCCCCCACTGCACCTAACAACTGCAAATTAACCTATGCCCTCACTGTGTGCCCTCACTGCACCTAGCTCAACCTCTCCCTTAAACTCACTGTTACCCGAGTCCTCTCTCATCTCTGTACCAAGCCCCCACTCTAATATTAACTTATACTCGATACACATAAAATCAGTCATCTTTCATACAATACCCATTGTACTGCAGTACTCGGGTTCCACATGAACCACTGTACTGTGGTACATTCAGTCCTTATATTTACCCGAGCCTTCACTGCTCCAAATTACACACCTATCACTCCATCCCATTCACTGATACCCCTATCCCGTACGTAGCCACCTTGATGCATTGCCCAGCAAATTGGACTGTACACAGGTCTGTGCAACCTCTACTTTGATCTATATCACATCCTTATGCTTGTTGTAGTGTACATACAATTGAGCACTAAACTCTCATCAACACACGACAAAACCTCCATACTTATAAACACACTGACACATATATTCATATATACAACTACAATACATAATACTAATACTCTCTACACTAACACACACAACTACCACCCTCTGAACACAACCAAAATCAAACACTCCACACACATATATGGCTATAATACAACACATACACTCATATCATATGTCAATTTATCAAACACCTATAGTGTACTAATGTGAAACTCATGATACACCACCAACTATGGTACCAGCATTCCCAATATCTAACAAATACCATATCTACATATTAAATACATCCTCATATTACTAAAGTAATTAGTTACAATGCAATTTAAAGAGAATTTACACTAATAGGCTCAAAAACCCCAAAATACCGACACGTAGCATGGCGTACCATGATACACGCTCACCATATCCATTTATGGATAGGTATACCCTCTTAAATCATGTCTCACAATCCAAAATCACCTATGAGACATTCGTATAAACACCTAGCGGTCCAAATTCGTATTTCCCCCAATTTGGCCACAAATGTCAATGTAACTTTCATAATAGACATCCTATGAACCTAGTTCTTCTTCCTATGGGTAGTCCTTAGCCATGAGAATCTTCTTATAGGTCTAATACACTATTTAGAATGGAAATGACTAGGGGAATAGGGATTTTACCTATTGTGAGATGGATTTTTAATGTATTAACACCAAATGGTCACAAATGAATGTTAGACACAATCCTCCTTGCAAGCTCCCACCAATGCTTCCTCTAGAAATGAAAATCTCTATAGCCTCCTTTAGGAATAAAAATAAGGGAGAATGGGATTAATTTGAGAGTGGGTGGGCTAGGGTTTGCCCTCAAATTTGGAGAAAATCTATTTGGGAAAGAGTGCACTAATAAATGAGAGGAGAGAGACTCTTCTCCCCCCTTTTATAGGGTCGGCCCCTTTCTCTCATGGTTATGGTTAGATTAAAGGATGTTTAATATGACTTAAAAGTCCTCAAAGTTTGTCATGACAATATGTTTAATTATAGAAAAGGGTTCAAATCCTAATGAAAAGAATATTTTATTCATTTAGTTAATGAAGTAACTAATTAGCTAGTCTAACCATGACTACTCTATTTAATTGAACCAATGGGTCATTTCAAGTCCAATTAGGTCCGCTAATACCAAGTCTAATAAATAGGCTAGTCCAATAATCAATAAATAATATAAATATAATAATTATTCACAAAATTAAATAACATATAAATGACAAAAATATACCACTTTAGGAACTAGGTAGTTACATGTCGTCTCAAGCTCCTTGACCACCATGTTGATGCTAGCTAACATGCATAGAACCTCCTTAACAACGGGAATCCTAATGACATCAAGAACTCATCCAAGACCGAAGTTCATGATGATCAGGCTCACCATAAGCCTTGGCTACCTGTCCTCAACTTTTGTCTTCCACAGGAACGTGCTCCCGTTTCGACGAACTTCTTCACCCTTGAATAGCCTAACCAAACGGACTGTGCGGTTCTCTCATAATTTAGTCTTCTAAACTTGCCTATCTCTGACACGAAATCTCTTCTATACACATGCATCCTCAAGCAAAATATCATGCACAGTGCATGCCATCGATAACCCACGGCTCTTTTAAAACTATGCAAATGAAGATGCACCAACCGCAGATTGAGTTTACTACACGTATTGATCTCCTCTCTAGCATTGAATTATTAAAACCATTATCGCACCATATATCTTTGGCAAACCATTCGCCACCAAAATTAGATCTATAGAACAACCCCCACCTGGATAATGACCATCTATCATAGGACTGACAGATTGACCATCAATATTTGACTCACCTCCATTTATCGATTTGTCTCGATGAATCGAATATGCTTTATCCTTAAAAATACCTCGAAGACCCTCATCAGCAAGTTTCTAACAATACACAAACTTTTATCGAATAACCCTCGAGCCTCTATCTAATGTCAATGGCCTGCCGGTATAACTCAGTGGATTAGGCATGTACATTCCATAACATATATCTTCTCGAGCCAGTAGTTGGGAACCCTTCGTAAGGTTCCAATCTTTGTCCCTAAATATTATGTGATAGACATCATCTTTTAGCTTCCCTACTAAAACCAAGTTGTAGCGCAAACTGGATATGTGTCACACCCCCTTAAGAACGAGCTTCTCATAAAGCTCTGTTGTCAAGTGCAGATCAACGATGCCCACAACTGTAGCCGTCCCCTTGTCGTCCATCTTCATACATCCAAACCTACTCCCTCGGTATGATGTAAAGATCCTCTAATACATAGTGGTATAATACGACACCCCCATGTCCATGACCCAATCGTCATCATAACACATGCTACAAGATTCTTCTACGTTAGTTGTTGCGATGGTGAGATCTTATATCCAAGAAATCTACATAATCATCCTTACCTTTACCCTTCTTTTTGAGCTTCATGCAGTTCTTCTTAAAATGATTTCTTTTACCATAGTGATAGCATCCCTCCTTGCGGTCCATATTCATGAGATCTTGAGTACTCCCCTCCATCCTCGCCTGTGACTTGAGTCTTCCATTTGTGTAGTAATCAACTAAAGCTGATTCCTGCGATGATTCAATTTGTATACGTCGGACCTCCTCGTTCAACGAATATTTTTTTACTGTCTTTATCATGACAACTCTATCATATGGGGAGTTGCTCATTGATACCACCAACTTATCTGGTTTTTCGACAGAGGACTCAAAAGTAGCAAGGCCTAAAGCTCATCGTCATCGTCAATCATCATCTTCATCACGAACACCTGATTAATGATACCTTGAACATCGTTCAACTATTGTGCCACCGATGGACCTTCCGTGTACTTTAAGTTGACGAGTTATAGAATAGGAAATATCTTGTTGCCAGCCATCTTTCATTCATACAACGAATGCGGCATCTCCCATAATGCTTCTGCCGAACTCTCCATAAACTCTTGATAAAATACTGAACCATCTAACCATTGGCGGATGAATCTGTGGTCTTCCGATTCAATTATTTTCAGTCATCACCAGCTTTGTCTGACGGCTTGGTGTTGTCGTCCTCCAACGGACAATGTAAATCCTAGCAGCAGAGTAGATACACCATCCTTGGCTTCCAAATTGCCCAGTTCTCACTTGTGAGGGTGATCATATGTGTGTTTATCTTCTCCGAAGACATGGTTGCATCTTTACTCTCGAGAACCTTAAAGCTCTGATTCCAAATATTAGGAACCCGTGCATGACCCGAACATAAGTTGGCCATAGACACGAACGTGAAAGTGATGCCAACCCACCTGAAAATAATAAAACAGCATACCAAGAATGCCTAGACAAATCAAACACAGTATTTTTGGTGGCTACGTCACCTAGACAAATCTAAATTTTTATCACTCTCAATAAAAGATACAAGATATAATAAAATATATTGAACCACTTTGCCGAAAGATTTAATCCCCTCACTAAAATTAGGAAGAAAGAAAAAAATTACAACAAAATTATTCACCCAACCCTTAGTGATCTCCCTGAACAAAGATGATGACTTCTTGAACATATCTTCCAATGGACGAGCACTCTAAATCTTTTGTCTTGTGCTTCTCCTATTGCCTCCATCCTCAATACACACACACACATACACACACACACGTAGTTGAGAAACCCGATTTTATGTCATAGAAAATTCTAATAGGAAATCCTTTTACCAAAATGAGTAACCCGGTATTAGGTAATAGGAAACCCTAAAATAGTCCAGTATCAATTATGGATATCCAATCCAATCTAATCAAATATTTGATATAAATTTGGAGGCCTACAATATGTCAACCATCAGACCAAATTTGGAACGAACTTAGTTGGTCCATCTCTTATAAGTTCTGTTTAAAATAATTAAGTTTGAACCTAATTCAGATCAAACTGGGTCAGTTATTCACAAAACTCATCCAGCCTGGAGCTCCAACAAATTGGAACCGTCCAATATGTTTGTACATTATTATTTTGGTCTAATTAAACCAACCAAGAACACTAGTTGACCATTTAAGTCCCAAATGACTATATTTATTGCTCTTTAGAATTCTTAATATCCTAAAGTGTAAACTTACATATAAGTGAAAAATTTAAAGTAACAAAACTGATTTACCCTAAACTGGTCAGGCTTGGGTCATACCTAAATAGATCAACCGGTCGGGCTTGTATCCACATATCATCTTTCTTAAATTATTACAATTGAATATATATATATATATATATATATATATATATATATATATCTTAAATCTTGGCTGATAACTTGGTGTAGTCGGAATAAAAAAATAAAAAGAAATGCTTGCGGTTTGATTAGATTAGGTTCAGAATGAGTGGGAGTTTAAACAAAGATTGGTTTATTATGAGTGACTACACCAAGTTATATATATATATATATATATATATATATATATATATATATATATATATATATATATATATATATATATATATATATATATATATATATATGGTGTTGGTGTTTTTGCCTTTGGACTATGAAAGATAGTCCGACATCCACCAAGTGGATATCTCAATATAATGCTTTGCTTGTGTTGAGGTATGCACATGGGGTGTGGTGATGCACATGGGTGACATGTGGGGGTATTTTATTAGGATGAAGAAGGATTAACTCCTTAATGAAAGCTTTTATGCTTTTTGTCATTCTCTTGGAATTTATTCCATAGGAGATAAGCCCCAAAGGGACTTAGCGACTCTGACTCAGACTCGGACTCGAGCTCGGGCTCAAGGGCACAAAGTAGCAATTTGTTGGCCCACTTTGCACTTAGTAGGTCAGCATCGGTGCACCGTATGGGCTGCCGCATGGATTGCCGCATGTGCTGCGGTTTGCGCAACCGCATGCATCATCGCATGGGTGATCGCATGGGCATGTCGCATGGGCTGTCACATGGGCTGCCGTATCCGCTGTCGCATGGGTTGCCACATGCGTTGTCGCATGCGTTGTCGCATACGTTGGGGCTTGTGCTGCCGCATGCGCTGCTGCTATTGCAAATATATTTGAACGATTATGGAAAGATATGGTTTGTTATTCAGATCCATTTTTTGTAGGATTTAAAATTAATTTATGCCTATCTTATAGGGATTCGTAATTAATCTGCTCATATCTTTCCGTAACTGTTAGACGGCTAGGGTTTTCACCCTCTCTCTCTATAAATACTCTCTTCGTGCCTCTTTGAGAAATTACTTCAAAAATTAGAAGACGAAGAGAGTTGTTGCTGCCACCACCATTGGAGTACAGGAAGTTTGCGCGAGTACAGACGGAGGTGACAGTGAGCGTTCCAGAAGTTCTACATGAACTTGCCGGTTCCTAGGAGTAGATCGTGTGAGACGAATCTTTTTCTGAGCAACGGTGATCTTTATTACCCTAGCAAGCAAAGACTTTTCTTCTTCTTCTTCTTCTTTTTCTTCCTCCTCTCTTATGTCAATTGTAAGTTTGTTCTGTCCGTCTACAACTGCGATTGCAAAGAAGAATGTGAAGATAGTTTTCTCTGATTCTTTTGTTATCTTGTTTCAAGTTGTAATTAGATCATCTATATTATCATCTTGTTGGATCAAGAGATATCAGGAAGGGAACTTTTATGTGAACTCATGATCTCGACTTCAACTTCTGGTTCTACCATCTTTGATTAAGCCTCGGAAATAACAATCTCAAAGCAAGATCCGAGTAAGATAGAGAACCGATCAAACCTTCTCGATACAAGCTTTCATAAGCTTGAAAATTTTGATGGCGAATACTACAACATTTGGAAGAAGAAGATCTCTCTAAATCTTTGTCTTGTCAAAGTTGCTTATGTGTTGATTGATCCAGAACCTACCATCCCTGAAGATGGAGGAGAACTTAAAGTTGGTGTGGCACAGGATGCACAAAACAAGTGAAAAGAAGACAATGACCTCTGTTGGCTATTGATCCTCAATGCAATAAAGGACTCGATGGCAGAGTCTTATAGCAAGAAAGAGAAGGCAAAATACATCTGGGAAGCTCTTGAGAAGCATTACAAAATTGATAAAAATGTCTAAAATCTATCTCATTGAAAAGTTTTTTACTTTGCAATTTGATGACGAGAAGGTAATGCTGCCGCAAGTTAAGGAACTTCTGAAGATGCAGCAGAAGTTGGAGGAAGAGGGCATGAATTAGGAAGATAAGTTCATGGTAGGGGCTATCGTCACCAAGCTTCCTCTAGGCTAGATCAAGGTCAAAACTGATATGTACCGTAAGAAGATGGAGATACAGCTAGAAGATCTTCTTCACTGGATTCACATTAAAGATGAGGCCAGGGGACAACTGAAGTTGGATTTACTGTCCAAACAGTTAGCAAAGGCCAACTTGGTGCATGCTGGTGAATCCAAGAGGAAGCAGAAGGCTTCTCACAACAAGAAAAAGAAGGACTTCAACCATCTGAAGGTGAAGACGGCTTCGTTCAAACCGAAGCCAAAGCCCAAGTCTGAAGTGACTTGCATCAATTGTGGCAAGAAAGGCCACTACCGGAGTGAATGCAGATCCAAGCCCAAACTGACAGAGCAAGGTAAGCCTAATAAGGTTGCTATGATTATGCAGGTTGTTACGACTGGTGTCGACTTTGACTGGTGGATGGACACTGGCGCATCCTGCCATATTTGCTCAAAGAATGAGTTATTCACTACCTACAAGACTACATCTGAGAAGGTTATGGTGGCGAACCAGGCATAAGCTGAAGTACTAGGGACCGGAATGGTGGTACTAAACTTGACTTTAGGGAAGTCTTTGACTCTTCAGGATGTGAAGCATGTACTAATGATAGCCAAGAATATGGTCTCAGGAAGTCTGCTCTGCAACGCAGGCTTGAGGATGGACATTAATGCTAGACAGATGATAACGTCTTTCAAAGAAATATACATCGAAAAAGTTTTCTGTACCGAAGGGATGTTCAAATTTTAACTTGTAACTCCTGCTACAATGATAAATATAGTCACTTCTTCTGGTTATTCTCTTAAGTTATGGCACAATAGACTAGGACATGTTCATTGTAAAAGAATAAACAAGATGTCTAGTCTAGGGCTTATCTCCAAATATGGGGGTAAGGAGGTGGAGAAGTATGAGGTCTGTACGTAGACAAAAATTACCAGAAAACTATTCAAACAGGTTAACCGAAGCATAGATCTTCTGGAGTTGGTTCAAACAGATATCTGTGACTTCAAACAGTTCTCCACAAAGGCCAAGATAAAGTATTTTATTATTTATAATGACGACTACTCAAAGTATGCGTTCATCTATCTGCTCAAGTCAAAGGATGAAGCATTTGAGAAGTTCAAAGAGTTCAGGGATGAAGATAAACATCAGACATGGCAACAACTCAAGAGACTTAGAAGTGATCGAGACGGAGAGTATAGGTCTATTGAATTCGCATCGTTCTACAAAGAACATGGAATTGTCAATGAGACGACTGCTCCGTATTCTCCTCAATCAAATGGAGTAGCTGAGAGAAAGAACAGGACATTGACAAAAATAATGAACTCAATGTTGTTAACTGCGGGTCTTCCAAACTGCTTCTGGGGAGAAGATGCATTGATGGCTACGTTCATCCTGAACAGAGTGTCGTACGTAACATCCGATGTCACTCCTCATAAACTCTGGTTTAAAGTCAGATCCAACTTGAATATCATTCGAGTGTAGGGGTATCTGGCATATATAAAGCTCCCGAACTTAAAGATTTAAAAACTGGGTACGAGGATAATGAAGACCATCTTCTTGGATTATACTAAGAAGAGTGATGCTCGGAGGTTTCTTGATATAGAATCAAATTATATCATTGAATCTCGCAACACAGAATTATTTAAAGATAAATTTATAAGGCACAAGAATATTATTATTGCGGATATTCCGGAGAATAGTATGGGTGCACAGGAGGCTGAAGCTTCCAAAGAATATATAGTATATGAAGAAATTGTCATTCTAGAGACAACATTCAAAAAAGAACTCATAGAACCGATAACTAAGCAGGTGAGGAAACAGAAGAACTTTGGAGAAGATTTTATCATATATCATGTGGAAGCAGATTCGCTTACCTATGATGAGACGATAAAGACCAGATATGCTATCTTCTGGAGGAAGGTTATCAATGACGAGTATGATTCAATAACCTCCAATAATACTTCGGTGTTGGTCGATTTGCTGAAAGGAGCTAAACTAATCGGATGCAAGTGGATCTTTAAAAGAAAGATAAAGGCCGATGGAACTGTTGATATGTTCAAGGCAAGGTTAGTTGCCAAGAGATTTTCTTAGAAACAGGGGATCAACTATTTCGACACATATGCTCCCGTAGTGCGGATGAAGATCATCAGGATATTGATTGCTCTTAGTGCAATTCATAAGCTAGTTATTCATCAGATGGATGTCAAAACAGCATTCCTAAATGGAGAGTTGGCCGAAGAGATTTACATGCAGCAACCAGAAGAATTTCTCGTCAAAAGGCTTGAAGACAAAGTTTACAACTTGGTAAAATCCTTATATGGTCTAAAGCATGCTCCCAAGATGTGGCACAAAAAAATTTATAAAGTTATAAGACCAAAAGGCTACAAGGTCAGTGAGACGGACAAGTGTGTTTACACAAAGTTTGCTGACGGAAGAGGGTAATTGTTTGTCTTTACGTAGACGATATGTTGATCCTAGGCATGGATCTGGCATGAGTCACTGAAACAAATAAGTTTCTCTCATCCAAGTTCAGTATGAAGGACTTGTGAGAAGTTGATGTTATCCTCGGGATAAAGATTATCCGGATGGATACTGGAGTGGCGCTGTCACAGTCTCATTATATTGTGAAGATGCTTATACACTATGGATATCAGGATCTTCCAGGGATCGATACTGCGTATAGGTGTGACATGAAGCTGAAGCCAAATTCTAGGAAAAGCATCAGGCAGTTGGAGTATTCAAGTGTCATTGGGAGTTTGATGTATGCAACAACTGCCACAAAGCCTGACATAGCTTTTGTCATGGCACTACCAAAAAAAGTCAAATTAGCGACGTAAAGAAACGTCGCTAAATGACCAATAAACATCGCTAAATAAATTTAGCGACGTTTTACAGAATTTGCCTTTCAGCTAGTCGCTGACGAAAAAAATATTGCCAAATGTCGCTATACTGACGTTTTCTAGCGACGTAAATACATCGCTAGATTAGCGACGTTTAGCGACACAACGTCGCTAATCAGCGACGTGTTGATTTGTCGCTTTATGTTGCAAATTAGCGACGTATGTAGCGATTTTTATAGCGATGTTACTATGACCTGGCAATACTGCCATGTCAGTAAGTTGCAACGTACAACAACGTTTTTAGCGACAGTTTTTGCCACGTCATTAGCGACGTGTAGTAACGTTGCAACTTAGCGATATATTTAGCGACGTGTATGAACGTTGCTAAACGTCACTAAAAACATCGCTAATGATACAGTAAAAAAATATAATAAATCAATACTAAATTATTTCCAAACTATTATTCATGTAGTTTATTAATTCACAATCTGTACAAATAGACCCGGAGCAACCCTCCGTTGAATTTACTGGGTTCGTCGACCCCTTGGGTTGAACACTCAACAACGATAAATTAACATATATTTAATATAAATAATATAATAAAATTTGAAGAAAATAAAACATTAAAGTTAAAAACCTAATCAGGAGAAAATATCGTCGTAAAGAATACAGCAAATATTCATACAACTGAGTCTCATCCTAAATAATACAAATATCCAGCAAATATCCATGCAAATATCCATACTACTATGGATCTTCAGGAGGATGACCACCGGCACGCATGAAGGATAAGAACAGATCATACTGCTCCCATGAAATAGACACCGATATCGATGGATAAGGTAGTGACGTCGGTGGAGTCTGTGTCGATATAAGCGCACTAGGAGGACGTATACGCTCTAACTCTGCGAGTCGCTGGTTGTAAGAATCCATGGTAGATAATAGCCTCCTACTGCTATAAATAATTGAATCATACATCATCGTCAGCCTCTCACCCAAGGATAGCTGTGATGCCTGCAGCTCCGTCACGCTGCTCTCTATCAAAGCTATAAGATCATTTGTCAAATTTCGGAGCTCCGTGATGCTGCGGTCGAGCATATCAAATCGTACGATGAGCATCGGATCGTCCGACTACGGCTGGGACCGGGGCTGCTCCTCCATCCTTCGCAGCAACTCGTCATGGAGAGACGCAATCTGACGGTCAGGCCTCCTGGACTCTAGCCGACGACTACGAGGGCTGTGGGGAATGCGCACTTGCTGGGGAGGCCCTAGATGACTGCGTCATAACCAGGGCGCCATAGGATCCCGTACCGTAGTACGTACCCCTCTGGATACCACCAGCGGCGGTCGCCCATAGCTCGTCCGCCGACGGAGCTAGAGCGGGCTGCGAGGAAGTACCAGCCTCTCCAGCTGTAGGTGTACTAGAAGTCGCCCGCTCACGCAGCCTAAGATACTCGGCCTAGAAAAGTTTGGATACTCGATAATTGAATAAGTTATATTAAAATTAACACAAAGTAAAGTAATACTTACATAGGTCTGCGAGGCCCTCTCATCAATAAGATTTTTGTCCTTTCGATGGGTGGCCAAGAAGACAGTCACCATGTTTGCATCCTCACCCCTCTTTACCTGTAAAAATTATATTATTTAGTACTAAAATTAAACATTTTTTTCTACTACCATTTTATCGTACTTACATTAAAATAATATATCTTAAATAAAAACATACCAAACGACAGAAATATTCTATCAACGGAATCGAGCCACCACACTACTTTGCAGCATTCTGCCTAGCCGTCTTGGCCTTCTTAGACCTTTCCTTGTACCTCGAATCATCGAATTTAGCCCTCATCGTAATCCACTACTCAGGCGTGATCCAACCTTGGATTGGTTTTCTAGCAAGATCACGAGCCTTCTGGTCATCAAGAGCATCACGGATAAGCTTGACAGCAATGGCAAAAAATATCCGCTCGATCAACTCGGCCCGGTGCAGAGGATAAAAATACGTTTGCTACAATAAATAATTTAGTAAGTGAGCATCACGGATAAGTTATATAATATGCATAAATTAGAGAGTTTATATAATATACTTTTACCTTTAAGTGCGCAAACCAGAACGCCTTCCTCTCCTTCGGAGCTTCAGAGTAGTTGATCCAAGTGCCACCATAGTTGTTCCTCAGAAAGAGGCCCAGGCATCTCTGAACCGACGATGGACGATATCTATACAGAGATTATTATTTTGATCAAAAAATTAATATATGATGAATAAAGAAATACACGATATATATGATGCTAAACCATTTAATTGGCTTACTTTGTACCGTCAACGCAAATCTCTGTCCTCCTCCTCCGGAGGTGCGCATAGAGGATCTAGCTGATGCTGGGACAACGTCGGCACGACCTCCTCCACATGCTCATCTGTTTCCATGGTTCCGTCAGCAGGAGGAATGCTGGACGACGGAGTACTATCAGGCCTGGAACTACTCGTCCCAGGAGTGATGCCACGTAACGTCGTCGCAGTCGGAGATGTGACTGATCAATATACTGGAGTACAGGGCGATGAGGATCCAGAACCAATAGTAGGCGGTACCGGAGGAGCACTATGTCTACCTTAGGACCTGCCGAACCCTCCGCGTCGTCCTGTCATACCTGATAACAACATATGATGAATAAAAAAATACATAAATATATATAGTATATTCTACAGTCAAAATATTATGTATATCTCACAGTAATCATAGAATTGTACAGAAAATAACTAGTGGTATCACAAGTCTAAATGGATAATACATTCTACAGTGCAAAATATAATACATAGATCGGTAGAAGTCTTTAGGCAACTTTGCACGCTCGGGCAAGATCTCTATAAGCAAATCGATCAGTCGATTATAGCATTCTTGCGACATGTTAAAATTGGACTTGATGCTCAATAATCTTGTAACCACCTCCAATGGTGAATGATTCTCACAACCAGGATATAATGGAGTCATTGCATTCTCCAGCAACTCCATAAACTTTGCAGCATCGGCATTGGGTGCCTCCTCAGCTGCATCATAATTGTCCGGATTGAAATTAGGCCCCGCTGTATCAAAATCCATGTTCACCCACCCGTCATCATAAGCAGCGTAGTCGTGGACATCCATATACGGCTCCACATATGGCTCTGACTCTATTGCTAGAGACACAAGTTCTTCGTGCGCGGTCCACTGATAGTAATTCGGCGTGAAGCCCTTCGAGTACAAATGATATGTGACTTTCACTTTTGGATGATATTTCAAGTTACGATATCTCACACATAGATACTTAATTTTGGTACCGTCCATGTACTAAAGGAACGCCTTGGCAAACTGTAGGAACTATTGTACACCCTCAATGAATTCATCTCGTATATCGTACATGTCATCAGGATGACGGTTGTACATCCACGAACGATAACGCGGATAGTAATTCATATCCATTTCTATATACTTTTGCAAAAATGATAGTATGTGTCCTATAAATCGTTTAATACAGTGTGATTCTCTGGAGGAAGATAAGAACTGCTCTAACTTGATACACAATGCCTTATGTATGTGTGTGTGTGCATATGGTTGTTTGAGTGATTAAGTAAGCTCGGGTCACTAGGGAGAGCAGTTCACAGTGCAGCAGAGAGGAATCAGTGTGCCAGCTCTGTATTAGCAGCTAGCTATATGTATATGTATATAGATATAGATATCTATGTATCTACTTGTATTGCTCATATGTTATGTATGTATATATATATATATATATATATATATATATATATATATATATATATATATATAAAGTTGTGTCTCTAAGTAGTTACATATATATGTATATAGATATATATAGGAGTAGTAATATGTGCTTGTGTGTGTGTGTGTATGTGTGTGTGTGTGTGTGTGTGTGTGTGTGTGTGTGTGTGTTTGGAGGGGGTCATGCACTGCAAGAAGTACAGTGCACAGGAAATAGCAAGCACAATAGAGGAGCAGCAAGCAGAGTAGGCTCGGGCAGTGCATCAGCTGCCTCTTCAGTGTAGAAATGCACTGTAGCAAGGCGAAAGCAGTGCAACCATTTGTATCAATATTTCAGCACTAAAACAGCATTTCAGTGGCAGCAATATTCAGCAACTACCCGAGCTGCACCAGCAACAATGCAGCAAGGCCCTTCGAGCACACAGCAAGCAGTACAGAATTGCAACAACAACAAGCAATATTGTGTTGCAGCAACATCAGCTTCCTTTTGTAGCACTGGAAGAACCAAGATCCCAGGTCAAAAACCCTAACCCCAGGTCAAAAACCCTAACCCTAACCCCAGGTCAAAAATCCTAACCCCAGGTTAAAAATCCTAACCCCATGTCGTATCAGTTTTGGGTTAGGGTTAGTATCACGTGTGTGTGTGTGTCATGTCGTATCGTATCGTATCGTGTTGTGTTGTGTTAGAGAGAGAGAGAGACAGAGAAAGGAGACAGAGAGAGGAGCTTACCGAGGAGGGGAGCCCGAGGAAGGACGCCGGAGGGAGGAGGGGAGCCGGAGTAAAGAGGAGCTGACGGCGGATGGGGGAGGACACGGCCGGAGAGGGGTCGCCGGGAGGGAGGAGGGGACGCCGGAGGGAGGAGGGTATCCGGAGGGGGAGGACGCGGCCGAAGGGGGGTCGCCGGGAGGGAAGGAGGGGAGCCAGAGGACGGAGGAGCCGGAGAGAGGGGGTTTTAAATTTTGGGGAGGAAGAGATCAAAGAAAATGGGGAAAATCAGCCCTAAATGAAAGTTATTTAGCGATGTTTTAGCGACGCAAATAATAACGTCGCTAACTTAGCGACGTCTTTGACGTCACTAATAACGTCGCTAAATATCTAAAAGAGATACGTCGCTAAGTACGTTGCTAAACATCGCTAAATAAAACATATTAGCGACGTTTAGTGACCTTAATTGAACTTATAGCGACTAATCTTTTAAAAACTGAATTACAGTCACTAAACGTCGATATATATCGCCAATTAGCGACGTCTAGCGACGTTTTTACTTGGAGTCGCTAATATATTTAATATTAGCGATATTTTATGTTGACGTTGTAAAAAATGTCGCTAATCCCGCTTATTCTGGTAGTATGGGGATGCTGAGTCAATTCACAAGTAACCCAGGTATGGAGCACTAAAAGGCTGTGAAGAGAGTGATGAGATATCTCAGGAGGAATCAAAAGTATGCATTGTACTACAGCAAATATCCGACAGTAGTGGATGGCTTTAGTGATGCAAGCTGGTGTTCAGAAGTAGAAAGTGAAAGGTCCACGGGAGGATATATCTTTTCCATGGGTAGAGTCGCTATATCATGGAAGTCGAAGAAGCAGACTATGCTCTCTCAATCCTAGATGGAATCTGAGTTTTATACAATGGCTGCTGCAGCGGATGAAGTAGAGTGGCTTTGGAAGCTCATGTATGATCTTTCATTAGTTGGTGCACAGATTCTGATGGTACAGATATACTTCGATAACCAAGTGACTGCAGTGGTGGCATCAAATGACCTCTTCAATGGTAAAAAGAAGACTGTGCGATTGAGGCACAAGGCAGTGAATGATCTGATAAAGACTGGAGTAATTACCGTAATTGATGTTTGGAGTCAGGAGAACCTGGCGGACCCGTTCACCAAGTGTCTCAAGCGCTAGCTGGTTGAGGACATAACAACCAAAATAGGCTTGAAGATATTCTGATACTGTGTCTATGTACCATAAAGTTTTATGCTATTAGTTCAAAGAGAAATCTACTAGACATCTAGTATTTGGTTCAAAAAAGGACCATTGACTGGGAGAATATCAGGAATAGTGGGTAGTCATTTGAGATATTAAGGGATTACGGACCCAGAACCACTCTTGTCTACTTCTTTTCTTTATAAAGAATAATTTCCTGTGGAAGGATGGCTTTGACGCCTTAATGAGTTCTCGGACAAAGTGAATGTCTAGTGTCCTTTACAGAAAGCACATAGTTTCAGCACTACAAGGGACTTGTATACCATACTATAGTGGTGTGACACCACAGAGGTAAAAGATATAAATCCTCGTCATTAAGTCATATCACAACAGTGTAGCTCCGCACATAGGCAGGAGGCCTAATGTTGTAGAATGAAGAGTGGTAGACAGTACTACAAAGAGGTCAATGACTTCATGTTACAGTGGTGTGATACCACAGAGGTAAAATATGTAAATCCTTGGTGAAAAGTTATGTCATAGCGGCACAACACCGCAAAGAAGCGCAAAGCTTCGTGCTGGGTAGTTTGGCACTACAAAGAGGCAGTGAACCTCATACTACAGTGGATGACACCACATGAGGGAGTGAACCTCGGCAGAAGGCCATGTCATAGCGGTGTAGCACCGCAAGGAAGCGCAATGCTTCATGCCAAGGACACTTTAAGAAATCACCTATAGTGTATGAAAAGAGATACATGTCGTCTCTTGAGAAAAAACTAGTAGACAACCAAAATACATATACCAAAACCAGGCATGCACAGGACCTTCAATATGCAACCGGAAGCACAGTTGACGTCACTGTATGAGTATAAAGAATTGCAACTATGGTGCAGAATTCAAGGCCTAGTCCATTCTTGTATCATGCTATTATTTTAACCCATATAGGAAGATTCAAGTCGAAGCGACATCTATCCTAATGCATGATGGGCAGTCACTGTGGAGAATGCTCAAACCATATATAGAGATATGTGGGGGATTGTTGGTGTTTTTTTCTTTAGACTATGAAAGATAGTCCAACATTGGCTACACCACCAAGTGGGTATCTTAATATAATACTTTTCTTGTGTTGAGGTTGCACATAGGGTGTAGTGATGCACATGGGTGCCATGTGGGGATATTTTATTAGGATGAAGAAGGATTAACTCCTTAATGAAAGCATTTATTCTTTTTGTCATTCTCTGGGAATTTATTCCATAGGAGCTAAGCCCCAAGGGGCTTAGCGACTCAGACTCGAACTTGGACTCAGGCTCAAGGGCACAAAGTGCACTTTTTTGGCACACTTTGCACTTAGCACGTCAGCATCGACGCAGGCGCTTGTGCGCATTTGATGCGCTCTCTCATGTGCGATCTACATGCGCAGTCACATGGACGGATCGGCTATCTCATGCGTTGTCGCATGGACTGCTGTATGAGTTGCCGCATAGGTTGCCGTATGCGTTGTTGCATGCGTTGCAGCTTGCGTTGTCGCATGCGTTGTTGTTGCTGCGGATATATTTGAACGATTATGGAAAGATATAGTCTGTTATTCAGATCCATATTTTATGGGATTTAAAATTAATTCGGGCCTATCTTATAGGGATTCGTAATTAATCTGCTACTATATTTCCGTAATTGTTGGACGGTTAGAGTTTTTACCCTCTCTGTATAAATACTCTCTTCGTGCCTCTTTAAGAACTTACTTCAAAAATTAGGAGACGAAGAGAGTTGTTGTTGCCGCCACCATTGGAGTCCAGGGAGTTCGTGGGAGTCCACACAGAGGTGACAGAGATCATTCCAGAAGTTCTACGTGAACTTGCTGGTTTTTGGGAGCAGATCATATAAGGCGAATCTTGATTTGAGCAATGGTGATCTTTATCACCCCAGCAAGCAAAGTCTCTTCTTCTTCTTCTTCCTTCTCTCTTATGTGAATTATAACTCTATTCTGTCCGTTTGCAACTGCGATTGCAAGAAAGAACGTGAAGATAGTTTTCTCTGATTCTTTTGTTATCTTGTTTCAAGTTATAATCAGATCATTTATATTATCTTCTTGTTGGATCGAGAGATATCAGGAAGGGAACTCTTGTGTGAACTCCTGATCTCGACTTCAACTTCTGGATCTACCATCTTAGATTAAGCCTCGGGAATAACATATGGGTAGAAATGAATCAGGTAATTTGAGTGCATTAAATCTTGGTTGATAACTTGGTGTAGTCGCAATCAAAAAAGAAAAAGAAATGCTTGTGGTTTGATTGGATTGGGTTCAGAATGAGTGGGAGTTTAAACCGAGATTGGTTCATTATAAGTGAAAGTTTTGACCAAGTGTACTATTGTAAAAAAAATGATAAGTGTGCTAGTTTGTTAAATAAGATTTTAAATTTCACTAGAATTTCTTTAAAAAATTAGTTCTAGAAATAAGTTTCAAATTTTATGGAGAGACTTCTATAATTAGCCAAGAAAGAAACTTATATAATTTTCTTCAAAGGTGACAGAAATTATTAACGAGAATAAAAAAACAAAAGATATTAGAAAAGTTTTGTAGAAAAAGAAAAAGAAAAAGAAAAAGAAAAAACATATCCCAAAAGTCCTCGAAGCTCATAAAAAAGAATGAGAAACTTCACAGAGCATGTTTTCCAGCAAAAGAGAAAGAGAGAGAGAGAGAAATTACTACAAAAATTTTAGTCAAAAAATAGTCCTCTCCAATAATTGCAGTCACAATTAGGGGTATACACTCGTCGATTAACAATTTTGGTGGCTAAACCGACTTATTCAAGTTATATAGATTATATATATAATCAAGAATGAGCAACTTCATGAACACTAAGCTCCTAATTAAACAAAGAATTCTGACCAACGAATCCAAATTCTGATTCATTGGGTGGGGAATGGATTATGGGTTGCCTTCTCCTTATAGCAAGTGCTTGTTGCTGGTCACTTTGGCTGATTCTACAGGCGATGTTAACCGAAACATGTCTGATTCTTTCAGATAATCAAGAAAATCTATATTGATAGGTTTCAATCAAGAGGCAATATCTCAACCCGCTCTCTTTATCAGTTTAGTTTAGATGTGTTTCTTAGAAATATTACAATCAACGATTTTAACAAATTTTTTCAAACCAGACTTGGGTGCTTGGAAGGTTACCCCGTATATAGAGCTATTTTCTTATTTGTTTGCAGTAAATGGCTATTAACTAAGACATGTTTAATGTTTGTAAGTACAATTTAAGTTATTTCTAAGGAATATATGCAAGCTAATTTCAGAAAATTTTTGGATTTGAAGTGACAATTTATCTCCAAGAACGGAACCTATCAACAAGAGTATTGCTCTTCTCTACCATGTTCAGAGTGTTTAGTTGCAAATAAGCTTTGTTTATATGCAAACCAAAAGGTTAACTGCTTATTCCAAATTCTAAAGATATTTTCTTCTTAATATGAAAAGATTACAATTACACAATATTACAGTATGTGTCACGACACGCACCCTGTGTAGGAATGCAAGTCAGAAACAACGCCCAGCCTACGCCGCAGCATCGACGGTAGAACGCTGTCTTGGTCAACTATACTAACTAATCATCTCACAAATAATGCATAATACTCCAATAACATCTCAACTCCAAGAAGAGAGTAATAAACTTAATTCAACACAATACTCAATCACAAATCTATGGCACGAGAAGATATCAAAGAAGTCTAACATAACTAAGCAGTTAAAAATATATAACAACAACAAATAAAAATAATATCCAAAACTCAAATATATGCCAGAAACAAATTCGGTACCAAAATGCTAAAGAGAACTAACTATGCTAACTAGTGAATCCGGCTAAATCTCCTGGCAGTCACTCCAGAACTAGTGTGTCCAGTTCTGCACCATCTATAGGCTGAGGTCCGTAGTATGTCGGACACCAATCTCCTGGATCCTCTGAAAATATTTTTTATTCGGGAATAGAGCGAAGTACAACCCAATAGTAGTTCCAATTAATTGAAAAAACTATAAAGCAGTAAAATAGAAGATGCTATCTACGATGAGAATATAATTGATAATCAAGAATAATGAAAGAATAGGCAATACTAGCAATAGAAATATAAATCAATGCGTACTAAAATGAAGGTATAAAACTATAATGTCAGAATAGAACAAGGTAATCAATGAACTGAATAATGGAATCTACAATAACTATGTGTTTTGAGATACTAACTAAATATGTGATCGGACGGGAAGATTCAATGATTACACTAAGGAGCTAACTCACCCATACGTGAATTGCATGGTTAGTTAGTAGCCAATGATTATACTACTAGCTGATAGTTCTTGATCACATATTTTATTGGTATTTCTCCCGCCCCTGACTGATACGATGGATCGAATCATAACACGTTACTAGCCAACTTATCCAATATTTAATCAACAATATTCAATGTTATCCAATACCAACAAGGACAGTATCCGATACCATCTCCATAATCAAGGTAACATCCCATGACTGATGATCCAATAATAATACCAATTCGTGTACTATCGTGTCAAGAATCATAAGTAACATTTCTAAATACTTGAATTTTAGTGGTAATCAAATAATGGAAACTATCAGAGAATGTACTTGCCTGTGGTCCAGAGCAAATGATAAGAAATAGTATCTGAACTGGTGTCACAGACCTTTATATGGAATATTATATTAATACAAGGTTTTGGGAATGAGAATAAATTAAACTTGTCAACTTCTAGGTCATAAAGTCATTTCTAAGTCAAAATAGTCAAACTAGGTCAACTCTATGACAAACTAGTCAAATTTGGTCAAACTACCTATTTCTAGATTGCATGAGTCTATCTCAATGATATTGGGTTCATACACTATGAATCTAGGTCAAAAAAGCTAGATCTAAGATACTAAGAAAATAATATGATACCGTATCCTAAGATACGCAAGTTTTAATACAAAAATAGTTATTTATATATATATATACACAAGGCAATAAATATAGTACTTTATTTAACTAATACAAATTGGATACAATTGCTTTGAACCAAAGCGTATCACACTACCTACACACCCCTTCCGATACTCAAATCTAATATGTTGAGCATCCCACAATACCTTGAGTACCATCTCGATACCTTGACATTTACCTTGGTATCTCAAGGTAATGTGCTCTTAGTATATGTTATCTATCCAATCTCTAAACTATAGGCTAATATGTATATATCTAATACAAACTACTAGCTATATACTAATATGCATTAATTAATACCAATTAATATGCTATACTAACTACCCATGCAACTAATACATATATACATACATATACATACATACCTACATATATACATGTACATAGTTAGAGATACATAAGCATGTATATATATCTAACTACTACTTATCAACAAGGATATATATATAGATAGTTAATTAACTAGATAATTAACTAACTGTTAATTAAACTAACTAGCTAACTACAATAACAATAGGTAACTACATAAATATATACAATAGGTAACTAGCTAACCATCACTGACTGCTACGCGCCTCGCTACTGCTGCTACACGCGCTGTTGCATGCTGCAGCTGCTGCGCTGCCTTGCTGCAGCTGCGGCGCTGCCTCGCTGGGACTGCTGCTGCCTCGGTGTAGACTGTTGTTGCTGCCTCTGCGGCATGCCTCACTGCAGCCACGGCGGTGCTGTGCTGGGACTGCTGCTACCTCGGTGCAGACTGTTGCTGTCTCCTCTGTGGCGCTGCCTCGCTGCAGCCGCGGCGCTGCCACGCCCTGAAACTACAGCTGCGGCGCTCTGAAACTGCTGTTGCTAATGCGGTGCTCTGAAACTGCTGCTGCTGTTAGTACTCGTTGTACTGCACCTCCACCACTAAGCACACACACACAAACTATATATATATATATTATATATATATATAACTATAAGTAGATATCAACATATATATCTATCTATACATATATACATCACAACACTCTCTCACACACACAAGTATATATACACAAACACCTATAAGTATACAACTAGATATATATATTTATACACGCATACACATACATATGTAAACATACACATAGATATACATATATCAATATACATCTTCATACATACATATTTATATAAATATATACATATACATATAGATATATACACTCTTATACATATACACATATATACCACCATACACATATACACTTAGATATATCATATACACATAAATAACGCATAGATATATATACATACCTATATAAACACATATTCATATATCACTACTTATGTACATATATAAAAATTATACTTCACATATATATATAGAACTATGCATACATATTTACATATAGATGCACATAGATATAAATATATATATATATATTATACATACACTTATATATATATATATATATATATATAGTTATACACAAGTCAATTGAATTAAAAAGCAATGAAGCAAACACGTGGACTGTATCACACCCGTATCACACTAGTTCAATAATACGCTTGCGATACGAGTCCACCACACAACCAAACGTACCCTGAAGGACACGAGCAAGTCTAAAATATAAATATGAAGAATACGAAGAGTCAAACACAAATTTACATGTCTGTGTCAAAATGTGACATCCACAAAGTCCCGTGTTGGAGAAAAAACTCACAAATTAACACGTATCACCAAATTGTTGGAATACGACCTACACGTACCCAATTATGGACATGACACTAGCACCAAACACACAAACACATACCAAATTGATCTATAGGACCAATTGACAAATGTAACAAGTGTCAATCTCAAAATTCTCCCAAAATTGACACAAAAAGTACCATAACTTTCTCCATATGCCTCCTATGAAGCTAAAACCAAATCCTATGGGTAGCCTATGCATATGGGTTAATTTCTCATGGTAAATTCTCAGATTTAGAACCTAAATTAAGGGGAAAAACTGAATTATACCTATTAGGAGATGGATTCCCACTAAAACCTCCAAAATTGGTAAAATTGGCTTTCAACTTGTAGATATTTGCTCCTCTTTGTAGATCCTTACTTTCTCCTTGTAGATCCTTGTTCTACTAGTCTCTAATGGTGATTTAGGAAAAAATTGGGTAAAAATTTGGTAAGAATTTGATGGAATTTGGTTGAGGGAAATTCTAGATCTAGATTTGGAATAAAAAATAAAGAGAGAGAAAGTTTTCATCCCCTTTATGTATTTTTCACGTGCCCCCTCCCTAAAGCTACTATGTAAAATCTAAAATACCCCTTGGGACCTCTCATGAAGAAATTAATTAAGGAGGGAAGGTTATAGTCTAATGGGTTTAACTTAATTAATTTATCCTCCTAATGATTGGGCTTACTATTGGGCTCAATTCTAACTAGAATTAAATATTGGGTCCATGGATCTATTCTAACTAGATAGGTCCACTACACAAGTCCAAAATAAATCTAACATGCTAACAATAAATAAATAATATAATAAATAAAAATTTAATATGTATAATATTTAATTAATTATGAAATGATCAAAATACCCTTTCCTTGAAAATACGGTAGTGACAGCACAAGATAATAGTCTCTTCACAAAATACAGAACATAAGCAGAAGGGATCACAAGGCTCTACAATAGAGGTAAAGAGACCAGAAGCATAGTAAATCTCTACTTGTTAACAATAGACTACTCACAAGTCACAACAGTTGGTTGACACCACAAGTTAAATGGATTTTTCTCATTACTTTCATAGATTTCCCCATTACTTTCATAAATTACAATTAGCTATTTCAAATTTACTTCAAACCGGACTTGGATGCTTGGAAGGTTACTCTATATATATAGTTATTTTCTTGTTTGTTCGCAGGATCGTTGTGGTATAAGAAAAGATTTTGTTAAATATTATGATATAAAGAAGATGTGGTATCAGGATCGTACCGTTACATATTTGGGATTGCTTATCACTACGGAAAGATTTTGTTAAATATAAGTATACTGACATAATGCAGGTAATTATTTATTATCTAGTAAATGTACGTACGTTGCACGTAAAGTTTTTTAATATTATTGTAAAATATTTTAAATATTTAAATATATTTGAATTAAAATTTGTTATATACATATTAAAAAATTTAATCACAATTAGTTATAGATTTGATTATATTTTATTTGTAATTTGTTATGAATATATCTCTACTATTTATAAGAAGTCTTGAAAATGCTATCCGTCTAAGTCATACGTATATTTTCACGTAATAAAATTAAAATAAAAAATTTAACTAATTATTTAACTACATAATATTATATAACTATAGTCAAACATCTCTTCTAACTCATGTGGTTAACGTGAGAGGCATTTTTCTTGATTGATTAGGTTCAAATCCACATGGAGTTGTTTATAATAAATTTAATTATTTTTACGTAATATTATTTTTTAATAAATGGTGGAGTATTTACAAACGGCTTAGATTGCTCAATTTTGAGCCGTTTCCAAGCCTCATTATAAGAGTAGAGATAGAGATGAATAGACTTTAATATCTCTTTTTATTATTGGTAGGAATTTACATTATATTAAAAAGTTTAAATATATTTTAATTTTGGATATACACACACACACAGACACACACACACACACAAACCCACACACACACATACAAACAAAGAGAGAGAACCTAGACAATGATCATAATATCACGGACTTAGTATTTTTTTCTTACACTTCGACTCGTGCAGCGCACAAGCTTCCTTCTCGAAGGCCCATGTAAGCCTTCCCCGAATGAACTTAGCTAGAATACTAAGAAGAGAGAGAGTAGCGGAGCAAGAGTAGAACTTGAAAGAATTTTATTATATAATAGAAAGCTTAAAAGTTTCGGTGGTAAGGAGAAAATGAGCCTCCCCCCTTATTTATAATGCCTCAAAGGGTTTGCACGAACTTTCTGGTATGAAAACATTCTAGGAATTATTTTAGAGAATATTCTATGAATTATTAAAAATCCTAAAAATATTCTATGTATGATTCTAGCTGCCAAATATTTATAAAGAAGTTTCTAGAATATCTAATCCACCTCGGTGGGCCATAAAATATTGTGCGTGACATTCTCCCCCACCTACTGTGTTGACCTCCTCTCCACTTGATGAGATAATCCATATCTGGGGAAATACCTCGTTGACGAATAGTCCTTGAGTCAAGCACGGCTTCTACTTTCTTGTCGAATGATGTAGTCATGGTCAACGTAGGTTATTTTAAACTCCTCATTGAGGGTCCTCTAAGTTTACATGATAAGACTTGAGACAACTCACATGGAAGACGGGATGAATCTTCATCTTGGCGTAGAATATGAGCTTGTAGGCAACTTTGTCCACCTTCTTAAGGATCGGGAAGGGACCTTCATACTTGTGAATTAGTCTCTTGTGCACCAGTGGGACACCTTGAAATGTTATGGCTTAAGCTTGATTATTACAAAGTCACATTTCTTATACTCGACATGCCTTCGCTTGGCATCGACTGTAAAGTCCCTCAAATTTTTAATTTTTTTTATAATTAAATGCAAACAGTAAAATAATTGTAAAAAGATATAGCATTTTCATGGTAGAATATAAGTATAGCTTATGTTAATAAAGATTTACAATAATAATTAAATAAAATTTAGTGTGTAAATATATTCATATATTTGTCTAGTGTAGAAAATAAATTTGAAAATAAATAAATAAATAAATAATATAAGTCTTTGATTTTATATCTTATATAAATAATTGGTTATATCCTCTGCCTGAGTTACCTTAATCATCTCTATAATGGTAGATTATACTTGTAAACTAGCCAATACTCCTACATCTTGCGGAAGTACTATCTCGATCCCTATTTCTCGAAGATCTTCTAAGATGTGCCGCTGTGATATCAACATAAATGTACTACCTCTCCTGCTAAGAGCATCTGCTACCATATTGCTCTTACTTGGATGGTACTGAAGTTCCACATCATAGTCCTTTATCAATTCTAGCCAACTCCTCTGTCTCTTGTTCAAGTCCTTCTCGGTGAATACATACTTTAAGCTCTTGTAATCCGTAAATATCTTCACCCGATCACCATACAAGTAGTGTCTCTACAGCTTAAGTGCAAATACTACCACCGCCAACTTCAAATTGTGAGTCAGATAATTCTTCTCATGATCTCGAAGCTGTTATGATACATAAGCTATCACCCTTTCATATTGCATCAATACACACCGAAGTCCTTTGCCTGATGTGTCGCAATACACTGTAAACCCTGCAGAACCTACTGAAAGCATGAGAATCAGAGCTAAAATCAATATCTTCTTCAACTCTTCAAATAATGTATGGCTCTCTGTTGACTAGTCGAACTTAACCTTCTTGTACGTTAATCGAGTCAGCAGTGCAAAACTTTTTGCAAAGTCTGCTACGAACCTTCTGTAGTATTCTGCCAATCTCAGGAAACTACGCACTTCAACTACTGTCTTAGGAACTGGCCAACTCTCTACGGCCTCAACCTTCTTTGGATCTACTGCTACTCTTCTCCAGAGATGATGTGACCCAAGAATGACACATGATCCAACCAAAACTCGTACTTGCTGAGCTTTGCGTATAGCTGGTGTTCCCTCAAAAATGTAAGACCTTCTGGAGATGCTCTTCAAGCTCCTCTTCACTACCGAAATATACTAGAATGTTATCTATGAAAACCACCACGAACTGATCTATATATGGCATGGAAATATGGTTCATCAAATCCATAAATATCGCTGGAGCATTAATCAGTTCAAATGGCATAACTAAGAATTTATAATGCCCATATCGTGACCTAAATGATGTCTTGGGTATATCTCGCTCCCAAACTCTTACTTGATGATACCCTGATTGAAGATCGATCTTAGAGAAAACCTTGGCTTTACTCAACTAATTAAACAAATTATCGATCCTTGGTAATGGATACTTGTTCTTCATCGTTACAGCGTTCAACTGTCTATTGTCGATAAATAACTGTGATGACCCATCTTTTTTTTTCACTAGAACTACTGGCGCTCCCCAAGGTGATCCACTGGCTCGAATAAACTTCTTTGACTTCAGTTTCTCTATATGTTGGTACAGTATGTCGAACTCTGATGGTGCCATTTGGTAAACTTTACAAGATATTGGTCCTGCTCCAGGAACCAACTCTATACAAAACTTAATATCTCTTACTAGGGGTAACCCGGGTAGTTCTTCTGAGAAAACATCTAAGTACTCCTTAACTACCTCGGGAAGTCATTCTCCTGTCATCATTGTCGCTGTGATCCTCTCTTCATGCTGGTCTCCCAAAGATCTGTCAAAGGTAAAACCTTTTGTACCCGGGATACTAAATAATACCCTACCCTTGTGGCAATCTATTATAGCATGACTGTCTCTCAGCCAGTACATGCCTAAGATAACGTCATAACATCAAAGTTTTTTATAGAAAACTCGATCAATCATGCAGGTAGTGAACGCCCGTACACTACGACCGGACACGCTATTCATATCCTACTAACTCCTATGAGCCCATTACCAGTAAGTATATTCAACCTCTCTAGCAATGCCTCAAACTTTAATCCAATGTATGTCACGAATCGCACAGATACAAACGAATAAAATAAGCCTGAATCAAACAATGCTACAGCAAGAAAAGATGTGATAGAAATATTACCTGCCACCATGTCGCCCGATGCTAAATCCTCCTCCAAAGACAAGATAAAATCCTGCCCTTGTCCCTGCTATGCCCCTCGTTGTTGTCTCCCTTTGTGACGTTGTTGTGGCCTCTATTGGCCCTTTTATTGGTTATATTGTTGGTTCTGCTGCTGCTGGTACATCTCAGCTTGCGTCAGTAACAGACTTTGAGCTATAGGCTGCACTGCTATCGCTGGCCCTCTTTGTTGTACTGCTCCGGGTGCTGGCAGCGCTGGAAATAGCTGAACTGGCCCTCTTGGCTTCTATATCATTGGATAATTGAAAACTTGATGATCTGGACTACCATACCTCAAACACAACCTATTGGATGCCCTACATATATCTCTAGTGTGGCCTCCCTTGCCACAATAAGTACATGCTACCTGTGCTCCCAGGCGTTGTTGTTGTTGCCTTGGCTGTTGTCGAGCCGGTACTGTCACCGTCGAAACTGTCGCCCTTCTTGGCGCTGAATCATGGATACAAATGCCAGGTGATGGTGTTGACGTCTGAGGTACTCCTCCACCTCCTCCTCCACTCTGAACATGATATCTCTTCTGGCCTCTTGTCCTTGCCGACAACCTCTACATGGTAAGCTCGTGCCTCCGAGCTGCTATCAGTACTTCTTTATAAGTTTGGTAGTCATGCCCCTCTACCAGTTGTAGAATCTTCAGATAAAGTCCTTGATGGAATCCTATTGCTCTATCCGACTCTGTAGCCACCATAGTCGAAGCGAATCTACTCAGCCTTTAAAACTTGGATGTATATCCATCCACTGTTCTATCGGCCTACTTGAGACCGATAAATCTCTGTTGGAGCTCATACTGTGCTACGACTCCAAAGTACTTTGCCCGAAATCAAGCCCTAAAACTTCCCCAGGAGATAGGATGCCTCAAGTCAACCTCTACTGACGCCCACTAGTCACGGGCACGGTCTTGAAGCTGTAATCAGACCTGGTCAACTTGTTCATTAGCCGAAACCTTCGTCGTCGCCAGAATGACTTCGATGTCTTGGAGCCATACATCTATTATGATGGCATCTTCCGTGCCATCAAAGTATCTCGGGTTAAGTCAGCAAAATCTAACCGACGCCCCTGAATCAGTCTTTTTCCTCTTTTCAGGGCCGTCTGCAAACCCTGACTCAACAAAAAATTCTGCTCTTGTTGTTGAAACTGTTGATGCTGTTACACTGCCATCTGATGCTGCTGCATAGTCAATATTCTTCGAAGGATCTCCAGTAATGCTGGGGTGTCAAGTACCACTGGTATTAGTGGTACTATTGGGGGTATGATAATCTCAGGGGCGGTTGCTCAACATGTCCAACTTCTGGTTCCACTGTGCCAGCTGGTTCAACTACTGGCTCTACTAGAATTTGAATCTGAACAGATGCTATCTCTCGTTGTTGCCCAGAAGAACCCTGTCCTACCATGCCTGTTGCTCCAGTAACTTAAGAAGCCCTAAAGAAAAGGATAAAAAATATCAA
This sequence comes from Iris macrosiphon, assembly GCA_036927795.1. Classification (NCBI taxonomy): domain Eukaryota; kingdom Viridiplantae; phylum Streptophyta; class Magnoliopsida; order Asparagales; family Iridaceae; genus Iris; species Iris macrosiphon. Next base: position 102,470,880 of record JAYESA010000008.1, on the reverse strand, counting down.
GAACATGATGGGAAGGATCAAGAAAAAAATGAATTCGATAGTCAAGCAAGGTTTCGAGAAGAACGAATTTAGGATTTTAAAGACACATGTTTGATTGAGACTCCTATGATAATAATACCCCACAAGTCTAAAAATACAGACTTGCATTGGCCACCACTCAAAACTTGTCACATCCCAGTACCGGAATACGGAGATGGACATGACCAGCTCCCCCGTACAAGGTATAAAATATCGTACGGCGGACACGGATATAACTAGAAAAGGGGGTACATACTACAAGCAAGTTACTTCGGATCATACAACACATCTATTGTCTCAATCATTCAAACAAAAATATTAAACATAGAACATATATGATAAGAAAGTAAGTTATCCCAAATGCCCTGCCACAATATTCTGGAAACCGGCTGTGCAAAATAAGAAAGCTAGCAGATTATCAAAGTACATGACCATGATCAGCTGTAGTCTGATTAATTACAATCATGTAGGAAAACTAAATGTCCAGATTCACGGCTAAAAAGTGCCGGTGGCTAAATGCCCAAAATAAGTAAAGTGTGCAATAACGAGCAGGGAAGAAGAAATCCACTTATTTCCTTCAACGACTATCCGTCTGGCGCACGCCATTATTCAGGAAAAAGTATGCTTAATCCTCGGGAGCTGGCTCTAAAACTGGCCATACAAAACCAGTTGGGTTAGACCCTTAATAACAAGTACCACAAAGGAAGCACGAATGAAGAAATAAAATCAGGTTATGAAATAGATATATATATATATATATATATATATATATAGTTCTGTCTCATAGTTTCGGTTTATAGACTATCGTGACACAATAATCTAACTCTACAACCAAATACGGACAAGGGTTAGACCATCGCACCATAATAGTCTATGTCCCTAGACTATTTGATAGCAGGTACAATACATAAACAAGCTCAGTTACATAATCGGTCAATCATTTTTATGACTTACTAGATGGAGTCCGGGTTATCCCAGAGATATTATGCATATAGAAATCTTTAGATTGAACCAGGTACTAGCAGGGTTAGCTGAGCCATAAATTGTCGCATAGCAAATAGTATTGTGCACCGGTCCTCGTAAGGCCGCCATACTAAAATCGCATAGAACACATAGTATAGTACAATAGTCGAATATTACCATCCACTAATGAGGATTTAAACAATACCCATAGGGACTAGCCTGCACACCCCAATTCAGTCCACTGGAGGTGGCTAGTTAGGTACGATCTAAAGATTATATTCCCTCCCAATGCTCTACAAGTTTAGTTGCCTAGTTAACCAAATTGTTAACTAGAATCACATAGCGTGGTCATATGGTATTCCCCTTATATGATGTACCATAGTACGCCACGCTAGATACGAATCCACTTGTCACTTTATAGTTTAACTTGGATTTACCCCAGTATGATGCAACAATCAACAGATCCTAGCCACGCTTGGTCATTGACTAACCCTTATGTCCATGCTGGAGATTAAGTCATATCACACGTCACGTAGCATATAGGTAAACCGCAGTGTAAACATGTAATATAATCACGTAGGAACACTTAGCACGTAGGAACACATAACACGTAGTAAGTGTATCAGCACAGATACAAGTGGTCGGATCATGGCACATAAATGGGTCTAATACTCTTGTGGTCATCAAAGTCACACATACATCCCATAAAGTCCAAAGGAACATTCAACAAAAGCAGTCAAATAAAACGTGTACAAGGGGCCGCATGTGCGCATAAGGATCAAGGGCGCATGGGGATCAGCTGCCGCATAGGAAGTCGAGTCGCATAGCCGTATGTCTAATACTCTTATGGTCATCAAAGTCACACATACATCCCATAAAGTACAAAGTGTGCAAGGAACCACATACGTGCATAAGGATCAAGGCCGCATGGGGATCAGCTGTCGCATAGGAAGTCGAGTCGCATAGCCGCATGGGTCGCATGGTCACATGGTCGCTGACCGCAGAGGTCGCATGAGCTCAAGGCCGCATAACCGCATAATTTCAGACCGTATGGTCGTATGAGCTCAGACCGCAGGCCGCATGGCCGCATGGGTCACATGGTCGCTGACCGCAGAGGTCGCATGAGCTCAAGGCCGCATGAATGCATGAATTCAGAATGCATGGCCATTTAAGCTCAGACCACATGGCTGCATGAGTTCAGGCTGCATGGCCGCATACGACTTCGTCTTCTCTAGGTAGCAGTTCGGCCATGGCAAGAACTCCAAAACCCAAAAATTATTTCCTTCATAAAAACTTTATTTTTACTCCGAATTAAGTGAACCAAAAGTCAAAACGCTCAAAATTAAGTGCTTCATCCATCCCAAATTTATTTTTTGAAAATAATATGTTTTAGTAGATCAAAACTATAAAACTCAATGAACCAATAAAAACCCTAAACTTAGAATGTAGATCTACTCAAATTCATCTATTAAAATCGAAAAGCCCAAGTATTAAAAGTGTTTAGAATTATTATGATCACATAATAAACTAATAAAATGCAAGGAAAAAATAATAATCAAAAATCAAGAAATTTCTCCATGTGGTGCAAGGTGTACTTGCCTAAATGAAGAAAGAAGAGAAAATAGAGAGAATAAGGGAAGAGAGAGAAAGGTGTTGGATTTTATAGTTAAGATTTGAGGATTAGACCATGGGTTCAACTCATGAATGAACCAACCCACCAATTAAACTATGGATCTAATTGAATCAAAGAATGGGTCTAGTCTTTATGTATGCAACCAAATTAATCATGTAAGAAAGAAATACTCTATGCAGGAAATAAATATATTCCAAAATATATATTTCGGGAACGGGGAGTGACAAGAATAGTTCTAGAGACTCTCAGAAAGAAGAAGATTTATAGGAAGCTTTCAAAGTGCGAGTTCTTCCTTCACAGACCACAAGAGCCTGAAGTACGTATTTACCCATAAAAATCTAAACATGAGACAGCGGCGGTAGTTGGTGTTGATGAAGGAATTTAACATATCATTGAAGTACCATCCAGGGAAGGCCAACATAGTCGTTGATGCCTTAAGAAGGTATCCGGTGGCAATATTCTTGACATCAGACAGATATTTGTTGGCCGACCTTGAGAGCTTGGGTATTGAGGTGATAGTTCCATGTATCGAGATACAATTACAGATACAGTCAGAGCTAATAGACAAGATCAAGAAAACACAGTATGATGACGTGACTCTGAGGAGCATCAGAGCACGGGTTCAGGCTGGGTTATTGGATGACTTCACCATTGCTGAGAATGGCTCCTTGCAACACGGTACGGGGTTGTGTGTACCGAGTGGAGAGTTATGCGATGAGGTTCTGCAGGAGGTGCATCACTCTCAATAATCTATGCATCCCGGTGCCAAAAAAGATATATAGGAATCTGATAGAGCATCTGTGGTGGTATGGCATAAAATGGGAGGTGGTGTGCTTCGTGTCCAAAAGCTTAGTGTGCTAGCAGGTAAAAGAAGAGAGGCAGAGGCCAGGCAGTTTACTTCAGCCCTTACCTATTCCAGAGTGGAAATTGAAGCATGTTACCATGGATTTTATTTTGGGGCTTCCGCGATCTCAAGAAGAAAAAGATACGATTTGGATCATCATAGACAAGTTACCCAAATCAGCCCACTTCTTGCCATTTAAAGTGGGTACGTCTACGGAGAAACTCGCAGAAATGTACGTGCGAAAGATTATCAGATTGCATGGGGTCCCTATGAGCATAGTCTCGGATCAGGATAGTCACTTCATGTCCCTTTTTTGGAGGACTTCACAGACTAGCTTGGGCACCCAACTCAAGTTTAGTACCGCATATCATCCCCAAACGGACGGACAGTCGGAGAGGACTATTCAGAATCACGAGGATATGCTACGCACCAGTGTTATGGACTTTAAAGGTTCTTGGGAGGATCATCTCCACCTGGTAGAGTTCTCTTACGATAACTATTATCAGGCAAGTATTGAGATATCGTCATTCGAGGCGTTGTATGGGTGGACATGTCACACTCATTTATCTTGGGATGATGTTGGTGAGAGAGCATCGTTGGGACTGGAGATGGTTGTGGATGCAGCCGAGAAGGTGAAGCTTATCAGAGATAGACTTCAGGTGGCGCAGGACACATAGCGGCATTAGGCCGACAACCATCGGAGATATTTAGAATTTAAGGTAGATTTTATTTTGTATTCCTTATGATTATTTTGTTGTAGATAGAGTGTTAAGACAATATTTTGTTCTAGGTTAACGATTTGGTGTTCTTGCAAATTTTTCCGATACAAGGCACGATTTGCTTTGGTGGAGGCGGGAAGCTTATTCCACGATATATCGTATACTTCGGTGTTCTTACGAGGGTCGGTGTAGTGGCCTGCATACTAGACTTGTCATCTGCACTAGAGGGAGTGTATGATGTGTTCCATGTGTCACAGCTGAGACGATACGTGGCAGATCCTAGTCACTTATTAGATCACTCGAAGATCGAGATGGATTCGACTCTCAGTTATCCAGAGCAGTCAGTGGAGATTTTGGATACCAGGGAAAAGGTATTGTAAAACTAGACGATTCCCTTGGTACACATCGCGTAGAGGCATCACTCTCTGGGAAAGTCTACCTGGGAGAGAAAAACCGAGATACGTGAGCGGTACCCATATCTTTTCGAGCCAGGAGGTATTTCTTTTCTTGCTTTGATTGCTTCTTTTAGTGTTAGTTTTTTCTCTAAATTTTGAGGGCAAATTTTTTCTAAGGAGGGTAGGATTGTAACCATTACTTTTCACGAGACATGTGTCACGACCCGCACCCAAAAAATTGAGCATGAGTCGTGGGTACGTCCAGCCTACGCCACAGCATCGGCGGTAGAACGCTGTCTAGGTCTACTATCTAGCTAACAATCTCACACAACAATATAAGTACCTTCCAAGATCTCAAATCCAAACGGAGGAACAATATGATAAAGATAATACAAATACTCAATCATGATCTAAGCACGATAAGATAACAAGGAAGTCTAACAACTACAAAGTATAAACAACAACTACTACTAAGACAGCAACAACAACAATAATAATAATAATAATAATAATAATAATAACAAAAACAATAACAATATCCTTAATCAAATATAATACAAAGTCTCAAACCAAAAGCCGGGGACAAATCCGGTACCAAAAGCAAATAAATACAACTGAGGTCCTAGTATCACTCCTGAACTAGGGGGTCCCTGTCTGCACCATCGACATGATGAGGTCCATAAAATGTCGGACACCAATCTTTCGGATCCTCTAAAAAAATATATCCAGTCAGGATTGGATCAAGTACACCTCTAACAGTAGTTCCAGTAAAATGATAAAAACTATAAAGCAGTTGTAGCAAGTAGCACAAGATGAAGGAAATAAAGTATGAACAAGAAAATATATATATATATATATATATATATATATATATATATATATATATATATATATATATATATATATATATATATATATATGTCAACTGGTGCATAAAGATAAAGATGCATGAAAATCAGAAGCAAGATAATAATGACTGCATGATACAAGAAATCTAAACTAAGAGCAAGTGTGTGCACAATAACGTGAAGTAAGTCTAGAAAGAGTAAATACAATGAGTTCAGTCCATAAAGTATAAGTGAGACCAGTCAAAAATTATAAGTGAGTCTAGACTAGAAAGAATAAACTAGTGTCTCTGAAATACCTGTTTTGACATGTAAACGGCTAGGGGTAAGTACGGCTCACCGCACACTGGGTGTGCGGCTGCTATCATTCCAGATTAGACCAGAGGAAGTGATTCCAGATTTGGAAATGTTTACATGTCTACTCGATTATTTCTCTGCCCCGACTAGTACAAGTGAATCTAAGACCAGGCACATAAAATAAATATAAGTCCAGCCAGAAATATGAGTGATGCCTGTAGTGAGTCCTGATGTGATGCCAATAGGTGATTCCAAAAATAGAGGCCAGATATAAAATATACGTGTCGCATGTCGCAAGTAAATAAATTAAAAAATACTAGTCAGTGTCGTACCATAAAATCAGATAATACTATACTAGAAGCTGAATCATAATAATTATCAGATAATAAAAACTATCAGAGAATGTACTCGCCTGACGTCCTAAGCAACTGGCGAGGATCGAGGTCCGAACTGGCATCGCGAAGACCTAATATGGAAATCCAAGATTACTTGGTGCTCTAGAGAGATAAACACATTTAAATAAACTAAAAATAAGCTTCTAGGCCTTTTCTTGGTCAAACGGGTGAAACCAGTCCATTCTAGGTCAAAAAGTCAACTTGGGGCCCAAAAAGTCAACTCTAGATCAAAATTAGGTCAAAGATTGACTTTGACAGTCAACCGGATCAACTACGGTCAACTCTAGGTCAAACTAGGGTGTCCCTAAAATTCTAGGTCAAAACTAGCTCATTAAGCTAGTAAACCAACAAAACTCGCCTCTTTGAGATACCAGGATACCCTCGGTATCCGATATCTCAACCTACGCTATATACCCCATCTAAACCCACTAATACATATCCTAACATGTATATATATATATATATATATATATATATATATATATATATATATATATATATAAGCATCACTTATCCCATACACGGACAAAAATTCAATACCTCGCCCGGATACCCAATACCTTGAGTATCTCAAGGTATTGAGATATCTCTAGCCTTACCCCTCTCTAACTCTAACTAACTAGCTAACTATCTATATATATACTTATATATACTACTATATGTAAACATCAATATATATATATAACCTAGTATATAGGCAATACCTGAATACCTCCTCTCCGATACCTCAACTTACCTTCAATACCTCAAGGTATTGAAATCCAATACCTTACCTCACCCTTCTCTCTTATCTCACTATCTAACCTATATATATACTTATCTATACTAGTATACATATATCTACATATATATAAATATATCTATATATCCGTTACCTATTTACCTATTACCTATCTCAACCTATCTATCTAAATACCTCTCCATCTATCTATACTAACTATATATCTATATATATAACTATATATATACTTACAAATCTCTCTCCCACTTTCTTATCTCATTACTATTAGGGGGGTGTTATTATGTTGTTGCTATTGCTGCTGCTACATGTTGCTATTGCTACTGCTGCTACCTGCTGCTGCTATCTGCTGTTACTGCTGCTGCTACCTACTGCTGCTGCTGCTACTACTTCCTGCTCCCTCTTCCTCTCCCTATCTCTCTATTTGTCTCACTCTCTCTCAGCTCACTCTCTCTTCCTCTCTTCCAATCTCACTCACTCACTCCCATCCTCAACACTCACACACACTACACACACACACACACACACACACACACACACACATATATATATATATATATATATATATATATATATATATGTCAACCCACACACACACTATCTATATACATAAACCCTTACACTCTCATACACACACTCACACACTCAAACCTCTTTCTCTCTCTCTCTCTCTCTCTCTCTCTCTCTCTTTATATATATATATATATATATATATATATATATATATATATATATATATATATATATATATATATATATATATATATATACTGACACACATACATATGAATATATATATATATGAATATATATATATATATATATATATATATATATATATATAGGCACACACTTACACACAACCACACCTATACACACTCAAACACACTCACCCCCAAACACACCAATATACACATACTCACCCATATACATATAAATATACATATATATATATATATATATATATATATATATATATATATATATATATATATATATATACTCGAAAACTCTAATACATACTCCCCAAGGCTAAACTAACCCGCGCACAAGCCCGAAATCTAGAAACCAAGTAAATGGTCATTTGGTCATTTCGACGAACACTTGAAGTGCGGCTTGCGATACCTTGCGAAACGCACGCCAAACCTAATCGAAATTGACCCAAAATTTACCTATGAGTTCTAATCAATATCTAGAACCTCACAAAAATGCTCTCTCTCCAATTCTAGGTCCATGGCAAAATTTTACATGTGTGTGGAACCCATGTCGAAGGAAATCCCCCAAATTACCCGAAACGCCCAAAACTCCGCGATATGACCTCGCGTGTCTGAACGGGGATACGAACCTACCCTCAAGACACCTAAGCACGTCTACCTAGGTCCGTCTAACCTAGGTCAACTCCCAAAATAGGCCAATCTTGGATTTTACCCGAAATTGACACAAAACCCAAGGTCAAAATCTCTAAACACCCCAAACAAGCTCCAACTTTCTCCCATGGGTAGCCCTAAGGTCTAGGAAGGTTCTAAACAACTAATTATACTATATTAGAGTAATCTCAAAGGGAAAAATTAGGGTTTACCTCTTGGTAGTTGGAATCCTAAGGCCAAAGTCCTCAAAAAGCCATAAAAGCTCCAAACTAGCTTCCAAGCTCTCAAATCCAAGCTCTACTCCCAAAGTAACTCATACAAAACTAGGTTAGAGGAAAATGAAAGGTTAGGGTTAGATATGGATGAAGATTGGAGGTAGAAAGAGAAATTGGGAAGGAAACTTACTTGAAATTGGTTGGAGGAGTAAAGGAAGGAGAAATGAAGAAAGAGAGTAGAAAGGGAGAAGTGAATGAATAGAATGAAGGGGGAAGAGGGGGCCGGCCATGTCATGGAGAGTAGTGTTAGGGTTATATAAAGGTACAAAGTCTAAAATACCCCTCCTACAAGTCATGATAATTAGGGTTTGGTTTTGGGGTTCCAAATGCATTCTAACTAAACCATAATCACTCCAACTAACTAATTAGAATATAAATAACTACTCTTAACCAATAAATAAGTCTGACAAGGGTGTTGGTTGGGTCTGACAAGGGTCCACTAAGGTCTGACATGGGTCCAGACTAGCCAGAACCCTAAAATAACTAATAAAAATAAATACATGTATCTAATTAAATATTAATACAAATATTTATGATCAATACACAATTTACCAAATTAAAATAAAAATATATCCTGCCCTGGAAATGGGGTAGTGACAAGCCTATCCTCCTTAGAAAATTTTGTCCTTGAAATTTAAAGTCGATCGCACTTCTTCTAGGTCAAACCCCCAACAATCACAGTTAAAAAATTCTACCTAAACAACATACAAGATTATGGTCCTACTGGTCGTGTTATCACAGTCTCAATCAGGGTCACTACACTATATACCACAGCATAAAAGGAAAGGCTAACAGGTACTAATGAAGCACACCACAAGAAATGGAAAAGGACAGGAAGAAGAACAAAAAAGAGACAGGCCTGCTAACCCGACACCCGTAGCATCGGCCTCCTCGACCGTCAACGCAAAAGCCCTGCTCTGCTGGGGTATCTCCCTCTGCTGGTGTGGGGCATGATGCTGTACCACAGGTGGCCTAGCTCCAACTCTCCGATCCTGTTCTCCACCAAATAGAGGTGCAGTGGGGCAATCTCGCATCTGGTGAGCAGCGAATCCACAGAACAGACACACCTTCAGCCTCCTCCTACAAACATCCCAAGTGTGTCCTGCCTTCCTGCAGTAGGCACAAGTGGGCACTCTCTAATCCTGACCCTGCTGCCCCTGCTGAAAAGGAGCCCTAGCTGGTACAATCCACTGATGCGGCTGCTGCGCTGTCTTCTGTACATAGGAACGCTTAGCCGGTCCCGCACTACCACTCGCACTACCTGAATCATCCCTTCCTCTCTTGGACTTGAGCTCCAAGTCATCCTCTTCCCTCTGAGCGTTCCCTATGATCTGCTCAAAAGTTGTATCGCAGTCACTCCTAGTCAAAGACTTGACCGCCATGACCAAGTCCTTGTAAAACTTCTTCGCATTTGCTGCCTCACTCAAGCCCTCTACAAATCTGCCCAGATGGCAGAACTCTACTGCATACTCGTCCACCAGCATGTTCCCCTGGACGAGTGCCTCAAACTGGCTCTCCAATGCACTGAGAGCCACATCTGGGAAAAACTTCTCCTTAAAAAGACTCTTGAAAGCCTTCCAAGTAAGCCGTGGTGTCGCGATCCTCGTATCAGTGCGATACCATGTCAAAGAAAGGTCGAACATCTGACTGCCCGCTGCCACTATCTGCATGCTATATGGAATCTGTGCTAGCCGAAAAATCCTCTCAATCTTCTCTATCCAGTCATCCGCGTACAGGATCCTCTCTGTACCTCGGAACTCCTTGGGTCGCATCCTCTAGAAGTCAATGATGTTGCCCGGCCTAGGATGTTGTGCCTGCTCTACCTGTGGTTGGATCTGAGCCACTCTGCCTACTGTCGTCATGGCCACCTGGTGGGCATTCTTAATACCCAGCCTTATCATATCCACCTGGCGGTGCTGCACGTCCATCATCTCCCTAAAGAACGCAAACAACTACGTGGCGTTTACTGGTACAAGAGGTGGTGGAGGAGGTACCACCGGAACAACTGGGGTAGTCCTCGGATAGACAGGTGGAGGAGAATCTTCGAGAGAAGCAGATGCTTCCTCAACCGCAGGAGTGGTAAGTGGAGCGGTAGCAGCTGCCTGAAGTCGAGCAGGACGAGAGTTAGCACACCTCTCGGTAGCAGCTGCTGGAACGGTATGATGGGATCTTGTCTTCGGAGGCATCCTGAACACATATCAAAAGAAGTCAATACGGCTCAAGATACGATATCATCAAAGAAGGACAGTAATATTTCAAAAGAAAGCAATTTCAGAATAATTAGAAATAACAAATATTAGATTAAAATTGTTCCTAGTCGTGATTGAGTATACTCTCATCCTAGATCCTATATCCTAGAGCAGGCTCACAGCAGTACAACTAAATCGTTGTACTACCATGATATTGCACTAATTACGAAGCTCGAGACCTGCGTGGGCCACCACCAAACATGTGTCACGATCTGCACCCAAAAAATCAAGCATGAGTCGTGGGTACGTCCAGCCTACGCCGCAGCATCGGTGGTAGAACGTTGTCTAGGTCTACTATCTAGCTAACAATCTCACACAACAATATAAGTACCTGTCAAGATCTCAACTCCAAACGGAGGAATAATATGATAAAGATAATATAAATACTCAATCACGATCTAAGCACGATAAGATAACAAGGAAGTCTAATAACTACAAAGTCTAAAAATAACTACTACTAAGATAGCAATAATAATAATAATAACAACAATATCCTTAATCAAATACAATACAAAGTCTCAAACCAAAAGTCAGGGATAAATCTGGTACCAAAAGCTAATAAATACAACTGAGGTCCTAGTGATCCCGGCTACCAACCCGAAAATCACTCCTGAACTAGGGGGTCCATGTCTGCACCATCGATAGGCTGAGGTCCATAAAATGTCGGACACCAATCTTTCGGATCCTCTAAAAAATATATCCAGTCAGGATTGGACAAGTACACCTCTAACAGAAGTTCCAGTTAAATGATAAAAACTATAAAGCAGTTGTAGCAAGTAGCACAAGATAAAAAAAATAAAGTATGAACAAGGAAATATATATATATATATATATATATATATATATATATCTGTCAACTTGTGCATAAAGGTAAAGATGCATAAAAATCAGAAGCAAGATAATAATGACTGCATGATACAAGAAATATAAACTAAGAGCAAGTGTGTGCACAATAACGTGAAGTGAGTCCAGCAAGAGTAAATATAATGAGTTCAGTCCATAAAGTATAAGTGAGACAAGTCAAGAAGTGTAAGTGAGTCCAGACTAGAAAGAATAAACTAGTGTCTCTGAAATATCTGTTTCGACATGTAAACGGCTAGGGGTAAGTACGGCTCACCGCACACTGGGTGTGCGGCTGCTATCATTCCAGATTAGACCAGAGGGAGTGATTCCATATTTGGGAATATTAACATGTCTACTCGAGTATTTCTCCGCCCCAACTAATACAAGTGAATCCAAGACCCAACACGTAAAATAAATATGAGTCCAGCCAGAAACATGAGTGATGCTTGTAGTGAGTCCTGATGTGATGCCAGTAGGTAATTCCAGAAATAGAGGCCAGACATAAAATATACGTGTCGCAAGTAAATGAATCCAGAAATACTAGTCAGTATCGTGCCAAAAAATTAGATAATACTATACTATAAGTTGAATCATAATAATTATCAGATAATAAAAACTATCAAAGAATGTACTCGCCTGAGGTCCTGAGTAACTGGCGAGAATCGAGGTCCGAACTGGCGTCGCAAAGACCTAATATGGAAATCCAAGGTTACTTGGTGCTTTAGAGAGATAAACACATTTATATAAACTAAAAACAAGCTTTTAGGCCTTTTCTAGGTCAAACGGGTCAAACCGGTCCATTCTAGGTCAAAAATTTAACTCGAAGCCCAAAAAGTCAACTCTAGGTCAAAACTAGGTCAAAGGTTGACTATAGTGGTCAACCGGGTCAACTACGGTCAACTCTAGGTCAAACTAGGGTGCTCCTAAAATTCTAGGTCAAAACTAGCTCATTAAGCTAGTAAACCCACAAACTCGCCTCTTTGAGATACCGGGATACCCTCGGTATCCGATATCTCAACCTACGCTATATACCCCATCTAAACCCACTAATACATATCCTAACATATATATATATATATATATATATATATATATATATATATATACATGTTAGGATATGTATTAGTGGATTTAGATGGGGTATATATATATATATATATATATATATATATATATATATATATATATATATATATATATATATATATATATATATATAAGCATCACTTATCCCATACACGGGCAAAAATCCAATACCTCGCCCCGATACCCAATACCTTGAGTATCTCAAGGTATTGAGATATCTCTAGCCGTACCCCTCTCTGACTCTAACTAACTAGCTAACTATCTATATATATACTTATATATACTACTATATGTAAACATCAATATATATATATATATATATATATATATATATATATATATATATATATATATATATATATATATATAACCTAGTATATAGGCAATACCTCAATACCTCATCTCCGATACCTTAACTTACCTTCAATACCTCAAGGTATTGAAATCCAATACCTTACCTCACCCTTCTCTCTTATCTCACTATCTAACATATATATATATATACTTATATATACTAGTATACATATATCTACATATATATAAATATATCTATATATATAAAATATATCTAACTATATATATATATATATATATATATATATATATATATATATATATATATATATATATATATATATATATATATATATATATATACACTAATTCGTTACCTATTTACCTATTACCTATCTCAACCTATCTATCTAAATACCTATCCATCTATCTATACTAACTATATATCTATATATATAACTATATATAAACTTACAAATCTCTCTCCCTCTTTCTCATCTTATTGTTATTAGGGGGGTGTTATTGTACTGTTGATGTTGCTGCTGCTACCTGCTGCTGCTACTACTGTTGCTACCTGCTGCTGCTGCTATCTACTGCTGCTGCTGCTACTACTTCCTGCTCCCTCTCCCTCTCCATATCTCTCTATTTGTCTCACTCTCTCTCGATCTCTCAGTTCACTCTCTCTTCCTCTCCTCCAATATCACTCCCTCACTCACTCCCATCCTCAACACTCACATACACACATACATATATATATAAACGCACGCACACTATACATATATATATATATGTCAATCCACACACACACACTATCTATATACATAAACCCTCACACTCTCATACACACACTCACACACTCAAAGCTCCATATATATATATATATATATATATATATATATATACTCATACACATACATATGAATACCTATATATATATATCTCATATACATATATAGATATACCTACACCTATACATATATATATATATATATATATATATATATATATATATATATATATATATATAGGCACACACTTATACACAAACACACACACAACCACACCTATACACACTCAAACGCACTCACCCCCAAACACACCAATACTCACCCATATACATATAAATACATATATATATATATATATATATATATATATATAAACTCAAAAACCCTAATATATACTCCCCAAGGCTAAACCAACCCGCACACAAGCTCGAAACCTAGAAACCAAGTCAAAATTGCCATTTGGTCATTTCGACGAACACTAGGAGTGCGGCTTGCGATAACTCGCGAAATGCACATCAAACCTAATCGTAATCGACCCAAAATTTACCCACGAGTTCTAATTGATGTCTAAAACCTCACAAAAAATACTAACTCTCCGATTCTAGGTCCATGGCAAAATTTCACATGTGTGTGGAACCCATGTCGAAGAAAAACCCCTAAATCGCCTGAAACATCCAAAACTCTGCGATACAATCTCGCGTGTTCGAACGGGGACACGAACCTACCCTCAAGACACCCAAGCACATCAACCTAGATCCGTCTAACCTAGGTCAACTCCCAATATGGGCCAATCTCGGATTTCACCCGAAATTGACACAAAACCCTAGGTCAAAATCTTCAAACACCCCAAACAAGCTCCAACTTCCTCCCATGGGTAGCCCTAAGGTATAGAAAGGTTCTAAACAACGAATTATACTATATTAGAGTAATCTTAAAGGGAAAAAATTAGGGTTTACCTCTTGGGAGTTGGAATCCCAAGGCCAAAGTCCTTAAAAAGCCCTAAAAGCTCCAAACTAGCTTCCAAGCTCTCAAATCCAAGCTCTACTCCCAAAGTAACTCCTACACAACTAGGTTAGATGAAAATAAAAGGTTAGGGTTAGATATGGATGAAGATTGGAGGTAGAAAAAGAAATGGAGAAGGAAACTTACTTGAAATTGGTTGGAGGAGTAAAGGAAGGAGAAATGAAGAAAGAGAGTGGAAAGGGAGAAGTGAATGAATGGAATGAAGGGGGAAGAGGGGGCCAGCCATGTCATGGAGAGTAGGGTTAGGGTTAGATATAGGTACAAAGTCTAAAATACACCTCCTACAAGTCATGCTAATTAGGGTTTGGGTTTGGGGTTCCAAATGCATTCTAACTAAACCCTAATCACTCCAACTAACTAATTAGAATATAAATAACTACTCTAAACCAATAAATAAGTCTGACAAGGGTGTTGGTTGGGTCTAACAAGGGTCCACTATGGTCTGACATGGGTCCAGACTAGCCAGAATCCTAAAACAACTAATAAAAATAAATACATGCATCTAATTAAATATTAATACAAATATTTATGATCAATACACAATTTTCCAAATTAAAATAAAAAAATATTATGCCCTGGAAATGGGGTAGTGACAACATGGGTATTTATGTCATTAGTATTATATTTATTAATTTAAATAATAATTGGTATGGTTGTTATATATAATTAATTAGTATAGAGGGTGGTTCACGATTAGCCCCTTAGTTAGACTAGTTACTAATGAATCTAACTAGACTTGAACCTAACTAGACTTGTCATGACAAATAAAGTAACCCAATAAATTAGTTTTGGCTAAAATAGATAGAATGGATAGAATCCTCATTCATTAATATTAGAACCTTCAATAGTTAAACCCTCTTTAGCTAAACTCTTCATGACAACCCTTGGAGGGAAATTTGGATATTTTATATAGACCAACCCTAACATACATGTGGCCGGCCCTATTTAGGAGGATGGAGTCCCCTCTTCTTTATTAGTTGTTCATGAAGAAATCCTAAGTTGAGTTCTTCCCTCCAAGCATTCATTCCTCCATAAAATTTCTCCAAATCAATCATAATCTCTCATTTTCATCCCTAATGAGAGCTAGAAGCTTGAAGGTTGCAAGAAGCTTGAGGAAGAGGAGTTTGGCTAGAGATTGGTGCTCATTCCTCATCTTGTGCTCATTGGAGAAACCACAATGAGAATCCATCTCCCAATAGATTAAAAACCCTATTTTCCTTTATCATTTCAGATTTGAATAATGAAATAAACTAATAGAAACCCTTCCTTGGTTTAAGACAACCCATAGGAAGAAGAAGTAGGTCCATAGGAGGCCTATGGAGGAAGTTACATTGAGTTTTGTGGCCATTTGGAGAAAACTTTGAGATGGCACACCAAGTGTTTGATGGAATATCTAGTGGATCATTCCTCACTATTTCATATTGTATTTTGTTTACTACGGTGTGTATGATGTATTTTAAGGAGTGGTATCACATGGAATGGTTATTTGAGTGTGTATTATAGTGTATCACATCATTGTATGTTAAGTGTTTGATTTAATGTTCTAGAGTATGTGTGTTATATATATATTTATATATATGATATATATGGGTGTATATATATAGTGAAGATATGTATAAGGGGAAAAGGGTATTGAGGATATTGGGTTGTGTGTGGTGAAGAGGGGAGCTCACTGTGTGCGTGTGTGTGTGTGTGTATGTGTGAGAGAGAGAGAGGGGAGCTCACTGTGTGTGTGTGTGTGTGTGTGTGTGTGTGTGTGTGTGTGTGTGTGTGTGTGTGTGTGCACTGGGTACCCGTCTATGTGTGTGGATTGTGGCTAGAGAAGGAGTTGGGCACTGCGACAAGGGGAAGCATGTGTGTGATGACTGATGTGTGTAACAGTGGAGACCAACTAAGGAGTCGGGTAAGGCAACAAGCAATTGCTCATTCAACTGGGTACTAATGGGCAGTGTCTTGGGAAGTTGGTAAGGAGTAAGAGTAATGTTGGCTTGGGTTTGAACTTGAGTGTATCAGTGGATCATCAAATTGTAAGGGAGGGGGGTTTTTTTGAACTGAAGCAGTAACTGCTTCAGTAGACAGCAGTCACTGTAATGCAAGTGCACTCTTGTACCACTTAACAACAGTAGTTGGTACTTAAGTTAAGGGGGTCGGGTCTAGCATCAGTGAAGAGGATTGGTGTCTGTACGAGTGTATCGAGTGTGCAAATTGGGTATGAAGGGAATGGATCAATGTGCATCTGGATTTGAGTGTACCCGTGTCAGTTTCCATGTGTATCAGGCATTAGTGAGTGTGTTAATACCTCTTTATACTTGGTTATCATATTTGGGATGAGTATGTATTTTGTGGTGTATTAGATGAGGGGTGAAGGGTCGGGTCTGCAGGGGAATTGGAGTATACGGGTTAAGTAGTAGTAGCAAGGGGGGAGGGTTAGTTGGTCTAGACAGTGCACAGTATGCACCCATGCCTGGGTCCATATACAGCAGGTGATTAGGAGGCGTGGCAGCAGCAAATGCAGTGCAACTATATAGGCAGCAGTTGCAGTTTTAAGCCATCGCAAATAGGAAAAAACTGTAGCAAGTGTATGCAACAGGCCAGGAAGAGAGTTGATGGCATGGGCTCGATTTCAGTGCACTACTACACAGGTAAGTGTGGATCAGTGAGGAGAGGGGTGTCCAGGCAACCCATTGTCAGTGTTGGAATATTAGTAGCAGCAGTTAGTATAGATACCATTGTAAGTTAGGATATGAGATCAATTAGTTATAAGTTGGTAGTATTATTGATGTTAGAGTGGTTAGATATGAGAAGTATCATATGTTGCGTATAGTGTATCCAATAGGAGGAAAAGTTAGTTAATGTATCAGTAGCATATAAATTAACTGGTTAGTATAGCTTAGTTAATGTACCAGTTAGCTTTATAAGGAGGGTTGGTGTATTTGTTGAATGAGTAAACTCATGAGTAAGTGTGAAGTCTGGTATAGGTTGGTGCCTCTTGTGTTTGAGTACAAAAAAAGTGTTGGGTAGTTAGTATCAGTACATCACAGTACCTGATACCAAGGTAATAGACTATCAGTGTTAGTTAGATATATGTTACCAATTAGTTAAAGTGTATTGTTACCAATTAGTGTTATCATTTAGAGTTGTCAGTTTGTATAGTGTACATAAGATATCAACTAGTATATAGTGTAAGTTAGTATCAGTCATTAGTATATCAGTTAGTATAGTAAGATGTTAGTGTTATAATAGTATAAAATCCTAAGTTAGTTAGTTATACTAGATAGAGTAAGTATTAGTTAAGTATTAACCTAGAAGATAGGTAGGAACCTAAAATCAAGAGATTAACTTAGTTTAGCCTAATTTGATTAGATATGACCTAGAAACCCCATTTTAACTTATTTAAAGCTTGTTTATCCCTTCATTTCCCTAAATGACATGATATTTCACATATAAATTTGTGTGACACCAGTTCAAACATTGTTTCGTGTTATTTTCTCAAGACCTCAGGCAGTACATTTCTCTGTTAGTTTTCAGTACTTGATAGTGTATATATTGCATGTTCTAAACCTATTTTACTTGATTCTGACACAATGATTATACGGGCTGGTATTATATGGATCGAGTCAGGAGATGTTATTTATTTGATGTATGCATCGGATACTCCTTATACATGTACTTTATCATGTGCTTCGGGTATTCCTTGTGCTCATATCTATTTGTGTGCTCCGTGTGCTAATATTATACTCGTGTGCATAACGTATCGTGATTTGATCCATAAATATTAATCGGGGTAGGGGAGTAGGAGTTGGTTATGTGATCAAACATTTAGCGTATTCGTGTGCAAGCCAATTATACGATGCACGTATAATTGAGTTACCATAGTATAGACTTGTGCAACCCAACCCGATTACATAATGAACTTGTACTCTAAATCAATTAGATTTTTTTTATAAACACAAGAATAACTTAGATAGTATTACTACTTCTCTTGTTACAGTTTACCTCGTATTTCTTGTATTTATCTTTTCAGTTATTCTTGTGTTTATATGCCTAGTTCAGCTGTATTTTCTATTTCATAGTACCTGTGCATCTTGTATTATTTTCCATTGTTGTTATATATTATCTACCATGTATATGAAACTACTTTCAGAGTATTATACTTTGTTCCAATCCTGACTGGGTTTTTTTTCCAGACAGTTATTTAGAGGATTTGTGCCCTACCTATTACGACCCGCAGGACGGAGATCTAGCTGAGGTAGCACCCTTAGCCCAGGACGATCAGGCACTAGTTATCGAGGAGACACACCTAGCTACAGCAGACCCTTAGCTAGTCTTTATTGTACTGGATATGTCTCCAGCATTAGACTATGGCTTGTTGATTATATTGAGACCATTTATGTTTATCGTTAGACTCTAGACTTGTTATTGATATAACTTGTGAATCTTTTCTGTTTATGATATCGTGCCATTATCTGTCTCTAGTTTGGTGATTGAGTATTAATGTTATATATTCATCTTGTCCTCCTTTTGGAGTTGAGTTACCATTGACAGGTTGTATATATATATATACGTGAGTTGTTAGATAATATTGTGGACCTTTACAGCGTTCTATCGTCGACGCTGCGGCGTAGGATGGACGTACACATGACTCATGCCCAATTTCTGGGTGTGGGTCGTGACAGAAATTCATCTTTTGGACAGGCCGAGTTCATATCTCGATAATCTACGCAGACCCAAACTTTTCCATATTTCTGCATGACTAGAACGACATTGGCTACCCAGTCTAAATGTTGCTCTTCTCGAACAAAGCCACATTCTATAAGTTTCTTGACTTCTGCTTCAATTGCATCCATCATATCTAGACGGAACCGTCGTTGTTATTGTTTCACCGATTTAGTATTCGTAAGAATATTGAGCCTGTGTGTGGCTATTTGAGGATATAGGCCAAGCATATCCTCATAACTCCAGACGAAGATATCGATATACTCCTTTATTAGCTGGAGTAAAGCGTGTTGATCTTCTTCAGGAAGACTCTTGCTAATGAAGATTGGTCTTGGGAAAGATTCTTCTCCTACATCAATTTAGACTATTTCATCCTTTATAGGTGGTTCACGTTGCTCAAACCGAATCTCCCATTGACTATCCATTTGTTGTGCCCATGGATCATTCTCGAATGGTTCTAATAGTTCAATGTCTTCCTCATTTGGGAAAGTTGACTCCATATTTACAGAGAAAGCAGGTTTGAATATGTCACCCATATTTTTGTCAAAATCCTATAATGATGAGTAAGAGGAATGAGAATGCATCTCTTCTTCTGATTCTGAACTTTTGGTGGTGTAACATATCCCAAACCACGACCAGTCCATTGGTAGTATGTTTCTGGCTTGCCTTTAGGAGAGAGGTAACGTATAGGAGTCGGTCTGCCTTTTCCATAATTTAGTTTCAAGCTAAATTTTAAGTTGTAGCCCATCCTTTGTATGATGTTCTTGGTTGGTTGGCTGTAACGATACGGTTGAATCTTTCCCGTATCCTTATCAGAACCATTAGTCTACGAGACTCTTTTATTTCTAGCTTTGTCAAAAATTATATAATACTGCTTGTCCGGTCTCGCTGGGACTATAAAGTATGCCTCCTCATATGGTTCATATGACGAAACATATTGGAATAGAGATGCCACTGCTATGGACAGAGGTTCGTAGAGGTGAAGAACCTCTAAAAAAATTTTAGCAAAGGTTTCAACATCAATGTAGTGCGAAGTAGAGTCTTCTTTATTCATGAAATAAAAAATTTCTTCATCTTCCACATAGTCGGCAGAATCTTCAGCCTTGACAGGGGCTTGGCAAGATTGATGACTAGGGGTTGATCCACTAATGTTGATTGCTTGTTACGATGAAGGTCGATAACAAGTGACTCATTATCTAGTGTTGGTTGTTCATTGCATCGAAAGTTGATGAATAATGGAGATGACTTGTGCAGGTCGATACCGAGAGGTTTTGAAGGAGTTGGACGAGTAGTACGTCCTTTAAATCTGATTATCAGATGATCTTCTTTTGGAGTATTTTCAGTTGATCACTAGCTTGATTACTTTCTCTTTTATATACTCCGGTGTATAGAGTACAGAGTCAACGAAATAGGCTTCGAAACCTTTGAAAGGGTTGAGGTCAGCTACCTCTGTTTTGACCTCTCATCTACTATTCACATACTTGAAGCATTAATATAGGGTGGAGGGTACAATTTTATGCTCATGTATCCATGGTCATCCCATCAAAATATTATAGTATACGTCTGAGTCAATCACATAGCATGTGACTTCAGTATCTAGATCACCTATCTGAATTTTTAGGCATATCTTTTTCATTTGTTTATTTCTTACAGCATTGAAGCCTAGAATGGTAGTACTGGTAGTAGACAGGTTGTGCATCGGTATCTTCAATCCTCTCAGTAGAGTTTTACGATGATGCTGAGTGAAGAACTAGGTTTAATGTGAATTTGGTTCACCTTAATAGATCCGATGTAACCAGTATAATACAGAGGCTTGTCATGCTTACTATCTTTAAGTAGCATGTCATCTTGCGTGAAGCTGATGTTAGGAATCTTCTCGATCACGCTATGGCATGGAGGATATACTAATGGCTCTATATCAGGAGTCTTGAGTTAAGCTAAGCATAAGTCTGTATGTATCAGATCTTCGCTCAAAGCTTCATGAGTCTCCTTCGACAAACGAAGCAACCCGAATATGGAGAGTTAGGCTGGGGTATTGTCCAGTTGTGCCAATATATTAAAATTATAGGGCCTTTCAAGTTCTTGGGGTACATTATTCTTCAGAGATTTATCAAAGCGTACTTTATATTGCTTTTCTTTCTCTGTCGTAGTAGACTTCGAAGGACCAGGTTCGATTATGATCGGAGTAGCAGGAGTTGGCGAAGTAGGAAGAGTATCAGGAATATCTTCTAGAACAGGTTCATAAGTTTTATGATAATCTTTGTCAGACCTGGTACCATTTATGGCTTCTTCTTCGGACATCGGAGAAAGAAGTACCATGTTACAGGACTTGAGTTTCTTTTTATCATGTCCTTTCTTGGAGTGAGTCTGGGGGCTGGTCTCGTCATAGCCTAATCAACTACGAGATTTATTAGACTATCCTCGGATTTGTAGTAGAATACGTCGACCCTTGCCAAAGTTTAAACCTTCAGCTTTCTAGAAATCATATCCCATTTTTTGCTTCAAGCGTACAGATTGTTGGCTGTAGCAGTAAAATTGGGTGAGATCCTCCTCAAGCACCTGATTCGAGGTAGATGCTCTAATGGTTGCAGAATAAGGAAGATATTTTTTGTAGGATTACCTTCATAAGCACTAAATATTTGTTGTGGCCTATATAGCAGAATGCTACCAATCATGGACCATTATGGGTACGTCAAGCGAAGCTTACGAGTAGAGCTTGGTGGGACAGTATTCAGATTTTGAAATCTGACCTCGAGAGATACATCCTCCTGATATTGGTCCTGATATTTGTTTGAATAAGGATTCGAAGAAATCATATTGCATGATTTATACTTCTTACCCTACTTAGATTTTGAATTGAAAGATGATGCTCCATGGTCCCAATCTGACAACAGATCGGGATAAATCCACATAATCTCTCCATGATCTATGGTAAGAGGCACCAATTCCTCTATTTGACTTCTAGGCGGAGAAAATCTTATCACTTTTATCTTAGCTTGAGGTATTAGGACAACGCCGTTTGGGACTTCTTGTGCTGGAAAGTTACCGAATTGAAGAGACACCATATTGGCAGTAACTGCATTTTCTTCGTTATGAAGGGTGATAGCTTTAGCATCTATCAACTGTTGTATCTTCCTTTTTAAGACATAATAAGCCTTGGTAGGGTAATTTATGTATCGGTGGTACAAGCAGTACTTTGGGTCGTCTGTTTTACCAGTCTTATTTGGTCGCTTGACATCAGGCAACTGTAACTTGTTGATTTTTATCAAGCATTTGAAAATACTAGGGATATCGCTCTCGTCAAAGGTATATTCTTCCTTAGGCCTGGAAGACTCTGTAAAATTTTATGCTGGAGGAGAGGTGGGTCACTTTGACATATTCATCGCCAATGCCTTATTTTCTTTGATGTTACGATTATTCGCACTATTGGAGGAACGCTTCCCTTACGTATTGGTCATTTGTAACCCCAAATTGCGTGCCATTTTTGTATTACCTTCGGCAACTTCAGCCCTGATGATGAACGTCGTCCAGTCTTGAAATTGAGTTAGACCTGTCCAGAGCTCCACTATAGGTAGTATGTTCTTTTTGCAGGTATCAATGAATACGGAGTCTGAAATACTAGGGGTAACTTCAGAGTTGCCTGCCTGAAATGCTCAACAAATTCACGAGCAGATTCCTTCACCTTCTGTTTGATATCGATGAGTGAAGACATCATTGTCATGACCCGCACCCGAAATAAGGTCATAAGTAGTGATCAACGTCCAGCCTACACCGCAGCATCGGTAGTAGAACGCTGTCTGGGTTATCCATACTAACTAAATTTCTTACACAAGTTATATAAGGTACCTATTAATGTCATCTCAACTCCAAATGAAGGAACAATATGGTATATAATAATGATAAGCTATACTCAATCATAATGCAAACTAAGGAAGATAAAGCACAAGATAAAAAAATGGAGGAAAGAGTCACAATACATCCACAAGTTTGAATAATATGTATACATGCCAATACCCTCAATAAAATTCTAATACAAGTCTAAACAATAAGTCTAGGCCTCCTCAGTTTCTGGCACTAGGTCCTCCTGCTCTAAGGAAGTATCCTCTAATGGTACGCCATCCTACAGCCCGTAGTACGTGGGATATTGGTCCACAAGCCAGTCATCTAAAAAATATATCCAGTCAGGATTGGAGTAAAGTACATACCTCTGAAAGAAGTTCCAAATACATATCGAGCATATATAATAGATAATAGAAAAGAATACAGGATAACTAAATATCAGAATTTAATGAACTAGAGTGAACAAGTAATGTACTGGAATGAAGAACAGGCAATATGAATAACTGCAATAAAAAGGAAATTGATAAAACTAGCTAATGTGCCATGGAATACAAATTTATTATGTGATCGGTTTGGGTTGAACACGTAATTCGATTACATGTGTGATATATAATCGACATGTACAAGAATACACTTGGGCTTAATCACATAACCAACTCCTACTCCTCCATCTCCAACCAATACTAACGGATCCAATCATGATATATTACGAACACGAATATGGGCACACTGAACACGAGCAGTGTGTGAACACGAAGTACATGATAATCAATACCCGATACACACGATAAAATATATGTGAAGGAGTACCCGCTGAACATGGTAAGGGATAACATCTCCTGACATGATTCATATAGTACCAGTCTGTGTAACCACTGTGTCGAAATCAGGTATACAGTTCTAGAAAATACAATATATACACTATTATGAAATAAAAACTAAAAAGAGATGTACTCGCCTTTGTCTAGAGAAAATAATGTCACACTGTGTCCAAGCTGGTGTCACACACCTAAATATGAATGGTATGTCAAATGGTTGTAATAAAGTGATAATAAACTAAGATTCATTAATGATGCTCTTCTAGGTCATGACTAGGTCCATTATAAGTTAATAAGTCTAAATTGGTTAGTCAATAAAGCCAATACTAGCTAACAACTGATACCAATCACACTAACTAATACACTAGTTATCTTAACCAATACACATATACTAATTATTACTAATATACCAACTAAGCTAACTAATATAACTAGACCACACTTGCTAGCACTTACTATCTAAATTAGTTACTAACTTTACACTCACAATCAATAACTGAGACACTAATTGACATCTACTGATACCTACACTAACTAATACCTGTTATACTAATTGACCTCCATAAACTGACACACTGACAACACCAACACACTCAGTATTACACTACTAATCAACTAATATATGTCATTAGTGATACCTCAACTTGGTATCTCCTCACCTCAATTGACTTGAGTCACACTTAAGTATTAACTAACACTCTACACTTAACTGATTCAACTAGATAACAAGGTATCAAGTACAACCTGATACTCATACCTCTCTTATCATTCACACTGATACCTTACTTACATATCAGGCCTGCATCAAACCAAAATCTGATCTGAACACTCTCCCCCTTCATCTATTACTACTGATGTTGCATTGTGACAGGAATTCGGTTGCTTGGCAACTGTTGCCAACCCGAGCTCTTTTACAGGCATCACAATATCCCCTCTCCATGGATACATTCCCTCACTAGCACTGGAAGCTCTTAACTGGATACTAAAACAAGGATACTCAAATTATGATACTGAATTGGTGTACACTGGTTATAAACTGGCCTTACCTAAACTGAATCGCAACTGCGTTGGTTACAGTCATATGAGCTACAAAGCACCTTCAATTTGTACCCAGGACCATACCCCCTCAACTCCAATCACAGCAACTAACCAATGACCTGTTGCAACTGATACTCAAGTGTATAAAAAACACCTGCAACTGGTTGCCAGTGTGTTAGCTGAGGAAACAAAGTTGCCTCACCATCAATATGGATTAAAGAAACATGTACAAGTCATTCTGAACTGAGCTATGAACTGATTTGAGGATATCAGACCTAGCCCGACCATTGGCACATTTCTAAGAAATTATCATTGCCTCAAAGATAAAGGACTACAACTGAACCCCCACAACTTCACAACTGTTCAGACTCACCTTCACCCAAACCATACAGACAACTCCACACCACTGCCACTTCACTGTTCCATAACAAAAGCACCCATCCACACACCACTATACTATGTACCATATATGAATATAGTCACATATACACAATAGAGAATTTTATCAAATACTTAGAGTGTCAAACTAGGGTGTCCATGATACACAACCCAATTGGAATATCAAAATCTATTATTCTCCACAATAAATATTAACACAAAATAATTA
Source organism: Iris macrosiphon (assembly GCA_036927795.1). Classification (NCBI taxonomy): domain Eukaryota; kingdom Viridiplantae; phylum Streptophyta; class Magnoliopsida; order Asparagales; family Iridaceae; genus Iris; species Iris macrosiphon. Next base: position 102,445,088 of record JAYESA010000008.1, on the reverse strand, counting down.
CACTATTATTTAACTAAAGTAACTTGCTAAGAAGAGAATTGAAGAGTAATTATACAAAATACCCAAAAGAAAGAGAGCTCTGTATCACACGGTATCACACTGTATCATGATACGGCTTACACGTGTCCAATTGTGAACATGTATCTAGTATTCTAACCTCGATCTAAGTCTAATTAGATCTAATTGGTCTCATGAACAATATTGATGTGTCAATCTTGAAATTTTTCCAAAATACACACAATTAACCATGTAAAAATTATAATACACTACCAATTAGCCTAGAACTTGATTCTATAGGTAGCCATATACCATTGGGGTGTTCCTAAAGATCAAATGCATGATTTAGAGCTACAATGAAGAGGAATTTAGAAATTATTAATGGGGAGATAGATTCCTAATAAAAACTCAACTGGACATGATCCGGACACGATCTCTTCACCAATGCTCCTCCTCCTTGTGCCCCTTATTTTCTCCAAGCTCTAAAACTTCTTTAGGGATAAAAAATAAGGGAGAATGGAAGTGAATTGATGGTGAAATGATGGAGTGAAGAAGTAATTGGGGATCTAAAAAATGAATGAACAAATGAGAGGAGGAGAGAGAAGAGAGGCTCTTATGGCCGGCCCCCTTTTCCCCCTCTCCAAATCATTGTCAATTGTCCAATTTGCCCCTCCAATGGTTCATTATAAATATTAATTAAGTAGGGTATATTATAAAGGCTTCTAACTAATTTATAATTAAGCCTAATCTCCTAATTAATTAGTGGAAATAGACTATTGGGCTTCGTCCAAGTTGGACTCACTAGTTGTCATGACAAGTCTAAATGGCTCACAAGTGTCAAGTCTAACTATTGGACTAGCCCCTAACTATAAATAAATTAATACCAATCACTAAATAAATAAATAGTACTCTATTAATAAATAAATAATACAAGCACCCTAATAATATTATAGTGCATAAATATTAATATTTATTCTTAAAATTAAATACCCATGTCAAATTATTAAACTACTCCTAGTTGGAAAAGTGAGAGTGACAATCGTCATATCCATGCCTCCCACGTAGAATCATTGGAGAAAAAGATACCTCATGTCATCAAACGAGGATATGTAATTATCAGGTAAACTGCGATAGTAATCGTAGGCTATACATGCCAAGCATCCACAAATAATCTGGTAAGGAGGGCATCCTATTTCTGCAGATGAGCCGTCATCATATTGAAGTAATTGATATATTGGCACGGTGATGTCCTGCCTTCAAACAAGACTATTGATTGGGATTTGTATTTAGGAGGGAACAGAACATTATCCCAATGCGGAGGATAAGACTGTTTCACCCCCAGCTTGTGGAGTGGTCTTTGTTCTTTAAAATATTAACCTGTGCCCACAACTCTCGATAGCTTCGAGAGGATCTTCTTGTCGGAGTGGTATGGCTGACTGGTAGGATCTTGGTTGAATAAGAACCATCATCGGAGGAGATCCACCCCCAATGTTGAGAGGATTAAGAGTTGGTACTACTGACTCTTGATTTATGACCGCTTTTGGATTTGTGTTATCCTGCTGAGGCATTGTTCCAGAAGTAGGCTGCATATGTATGAATGAAGCCAATTGGACGGGTGCTGGTATAGCAAAATATTGGGTTGTCATCATTTAATACATATTTTGCATCATAGTATGCATGTCCATGAGAGCGGCCTCTAGTGAGTTGAGACGTTGTTCAGTGGCTTCTGATGGATAAGTGTCTTGTTCATCACCGACGGTGTAAATGCTAACATCTATGTGTGTGACAGAGGGATTGGTAGAAAGAACCGTATAGTTGGAGTCTACACTATCAGTTTTAGAATTGAGGGAATTTCTACCCCCAGCCTCGAATTCTGAGGAATAGGGATTCTTATGACGAACGAGCTCCCGTCTTCGAGAACTAGTATTTTGGTATACTCCTTCAAAGAATTCAATGAGTTGGTCAAATCTCCTCTGGCTGGGTGTTCTTGAAGAACATATTCTTGATCGTCTCCTACCACGAGGAAGATGCGAAGACATATATACTGAAAAAAAGGGTTCATCATCGTGCTCCTGATTACCAACTTGCTTTGTATGTTGAGGCTTAGTAAACATAGTATAAGTCAATTAGTCAAACACAGACCATTTTTCTGATACACAGCAATATTCGATAACAAGTTTATGATAATTGTAACGATGTTCATTAGAAAACATCATTGTAATGTCAGAGGGGCCCCTCTCCTTACATTTTTGTATAATAAGCTCACGTAAATCAAAAGAGGGAAGAGAAAAAGAGAAAAAGGGCAGACTCTACCTCATTACATGAGATATATTGAATCTTATGTGCACATTTTTGGTCCCTTTATTTATAGAGTGATGTGCTGGCTTGATTGGCAAGTGATTCGTCATATCTTGAGTTTTTGCTCTTCAAGGAGGAGAGGAAGTTGTCTCTAACCGTCCTCTTGTGCACACGCGCATAATCAATATATTGTGTACAGATTGCCCCTGTTTGGCACATATTCTGTGGCATAGACCAAGTTGGTACAGTTTGTCTACACACATTTAATTTTGTATGAAGGTCTTGACCTGACGCACTAGCGGCGCATAATTTTTCCTCCATTTTGCGCGTAATCAAGATGTTAGAAGAATAATTCTTCCTGACCAATATTTTATTTGTGCTATGGTTGGTTTGGTCAGCGATGTACATGCCTTGCTTGTCTCGCATATTCCTGCGAATATGCGTGGGTTGAGGAGCTTGGGTGTGGATCACCCTTTGCTCAAAATTGTGCGAGTTGCCCGTAACATAAAGGATTCAGAAGCTTGGGTGTGGATCACTCTTTGCTTGAAATTGCACGAGTTGCACGAATTGTATTCCTTATTTAATGCAAGGAAAAAGCCCACCAAGTCATTGATCTGAACAAAATTGACAAGGGAACTCTCATCAGTCAGAATGCTCTTTCCCTTATTGGCAGCAACTTCGGGATATGCATGACGAGGTTTGGGCACCCACACTTTGTGAGTCTTCCTCGACTTGAGTGGGGATAAGGGGTGAACACTACCCCCAGAATGGAGCATTTCTTCATATGCATGTTGGTCGAAGTTCACGACCAAGGTCTTTTGCGTTGAGCCGATAGAAGCAGTGTTGAGTTGAGCTATCGCCTTCTCGTCAAAGGAGAAGGAAGTCCCCAGCAGGGTCGCCATCTTTATTTGCGAGAAAAAGTTTTTTTATGAAACTTTTGCATTACAAACTGTTAAAAAGTATTAAAAAAAATCCTAAACATGAATCTAAGTACAATTAATTCTGGAAAAGTCCTTGGACCACTAGATGATGAAGAAATGCACACGGAGACAGAGAAATATAGGGAATGCTGCGAACATCTTGGAGAGTTAAACAATAGGAAAGCTCTGGAACAACGACACAAGAAGCTCCTATTTTTCTCACTCCGCTCTTCAATTTCAAAGACTTGAAGATTGATGCGAATAACTTGGAGAGTTGAACAATAAGAAAGCTCTGGCACAATGGCATGAGAAGCTTCTATTTATCTCACTCTGCTCTTGAATTTCAAAGACTTGAGAATTCTAGCCCATTTCCTTCTCTGTGTATATGTATTCTCTATTTATAAAGTTTAGGAGCGGTTACGAGAGTGTGCGCCCATTATGGATAGTCAACATTGTTTTACCATTATGTACGCACTTTTGGTGGATTAACACCTCATGTTACGCATGAGTGGGTGCACAACTTGTTGCATGCTTGACACGTAGCTTCCTACACGAAAAAATCATAAGTCATGGGGGGACAGTTATTTGTACACCTTTCACGAAAAGTACGGCATGTAAGACACACATTCGTAACTGCTCACTGTTGGTTAGGATAGTATGTGCACTTTTAAAGTCGTCTGGAGACTGGCACATTTTTAGTAAGAATGGCACAACGGCGCACTTCTGAGGAGAATGGCACTACGGCGCACTTCTGAAGGAAATGACACTATGGCGTATTTTTGAAGATAATGGCACTGCGGCACACTTTTAAAGAAAATGGCACTACGGCTCACTTTTGAGAGAATGGCACTATGGCGCACTTTTGAAGGAAATGACATTGCGGTACACTTTTAAGGGAAATGACACTATGGTGCACTTCTGAGAAAAATGGCACTGTGGTGCACTTCTGAAGAGAATGGCACTACGGCGCACTTCTGAGAAAAATGGCACTGCGGCGCACTTCTAAGAAAAATGGCACTGCGATGCACTTTTGAAGGAGTTGGCGCTGCGGTTGGGTCAGTAAATGATAACCTGGGTCTGCGTGTCGTATCTTTATTGTAATTGTCACGCCCCAGTCCCAAAATACCGTGGGACCAGATACGTGGCAATGGCCAGCAGTACGCACAGATGGACCAACCCAACTTAATGGATCCATCAGGGCATACTTAAGCTGTAAAACAAGTCTACGACAATAATGGTACAACTAATCTCATCCACACAAGATATAAAATATGATCCACAGAATAAATAAGAAGGTAAATCATTATCTAGTCTCAACAAAGTACTTCGGGGAACAACCCGATAAATCTCTAGTACAATGGTTCAGCAGACCAGAAAATAAAGACTAAAATAAATAATAAAAACTGAGCATGAGCATGGATGCTCAAGAGAAGTCTTCAGCTAAGACCTCGTCCTCAGATGGCGGTACAGCTCCTGGATCGGCTCCTCCTGCTGCGGTCCCGTATACCTCGGGATAAACCTCGTCTGCAAAATCTGGGGACAAAATCCATATCCAGGTCCTCAGGGGACATAGCAAGGTACAGAAAATATACAAGCCAACATATAAACAGTACAGCAGAATAATAAAATAAGTAGGGTAAGTATGTAATTATCTGTGTAAAATGCAAGAGAGAATATCAATAGTACTCAGGTTGAAACAACTACAAGCTCTGTGTAGGGGAGCCGGTAGCAGTGGTGTCAAGAGGTGGTCTAGCTCAGCGGAAGACTGAGTAGCCGGCATAACATAATCAACCTGTAGCCTGTGAGTCTCTCCAGCAATAGATGGATCAATAAGGGAATACTAAAATAACCAGCTAAGTGATATGCAAGATGAGAGCAGCACTAGAGCTCAGGCTGAAGCATACTACAAGCTGTGTAGGGGAGCCGGTAGCAGCAGTAATAATGAGTAATGGACCAAGCTCGGGCTTCAGAGTCTTGGGCCTCACAGTAGTAGGGGTGTATATATATGATCAGCCTGTAGTCTGTGTGTCTCTTCCCACCCAATGTAACCACGCTAATCATGAACATAACGTCTCACGTCCATGTCAGCGGAGTCATATCTAATGCACAAGTCATAATGTATATAGAATATAGAATCTAGGTCAAGTCCTGTATCCTATACAGAATCACCACGAATATCTCGGGAAGATCCTGTCTCATGATCAGTGTCCTGTGTCCTGGGTCAAAGTGTACTTGGTAAGACAAGTACGAGAATATATAGTGTCACGTAAGTCCATATCTAAATAACATTACCCAACACCGCGTACGATGTAGGCACCCGACTGATAATCGGACGCTAAATATGTCAAACGGTCCTAGGTTAAGCATGCACAGTAAATATATGAAGTAAGAAAACTAGGTAACAATACTGCAGAGATGGCAAGGTACACTTGCCTGATGTTTGAATATCAACTGTCGTCCTGGTATCGGTGGATCCGGTAGGTACTACTCCAAAAGCTGTAATAAATATCACCAACAGTCTCAGAAGGTATCAAACTGCTAGAATTGCCTGTCCTTACGTCCAATTTGGACACAGGGGCAAAATGGTCATTTTTGGGCCAAAGCGGGGTCCATATGTGGGCCACTTTGCACCGAAAAGCGTGTCAGGGTCAAAGATCTCCAAATTCTGCAAACTCAGTGTATATAAGTCAGGAACGATGATTCGAACCCAACGGAACTTTCAGAATTGGATTCCGATGTGCCGAAGATAAAATCACCCGTCAAGTGGAGCCTGTGGGGCCCACGACACGCAATTTTATCAACGTCCTCAGAATCGAACCAAACTTGGCTCACAGGACCAGCGTATTGCTACGAGTCCAATGGCGCAATTTTCGTCTCGGTCTGACGTGTGTACACAAATTTACAGCGTGTTCCAGAAAGGTCGGATACGGGGTGTCGTCGACGGATACGCGTTGATTCCGGGGTGCACGCACCTCCGAATCGACTTTCGCGAAATCCCACACGACCGTATCAACGACGCGCACGGTTTGGTAAAGACCGCGTGCGACCAAGTCGTCCCGATTGGCGGGGCGCACTCAGTTCCGGGGTGAAATAGGGTATTGTTTTTCCTGTTTTTGGATCGCGTTGTACGATCACCACAGGACGCGATGTACCGAGCAAGTTGCACGGGCACCGAGAGGGTTATACAGTCTACGCATAGCAACTGATGGAATGGAAAACGGAGTTGCGATGAGGAAGAAACTGGTACCTGAACAGGGCCTCGTGAGTTCTGTTTCCCACGTGTCCAAGCGTCAATTCCGTGTCCTGCGATCGGGTGGCTGTGCCCAGGCGTCAATTCCGATCGTGCTCGCGACGGGGCTGAGTCAACTCCGAGGCGGGGTCAACCAGAGGGCGGCGGCCTTGGTCGGCTGAGGCGGCGTTGACTCGGGAGAAGCGGCCTGTCGTCGGTCTGGGAGGAGTCGACGAAGGGTTTAGCCGCCTGTCGTCGGTCTGGGAGGAGTCGACGAAGGGTTCAGCCGCCTGTCGTCGGTCTGGGAGGAGTCGACGAAGGGTTCAGCGCCTGTCGTCGGAGCGACAGCGGGGTGGGGGGGGTTTAGTCGTGGTCGCTGGACGATGGGGGAAACGTCGGCGCCGGAGTGAGGTGAGTCGGTATCAGTGGATCTAGGGTTTCGGCAGGGGGCGAGTTTGAAGAAAACGACGGCGCGGTGGCTAGAGCTTGGCACGAACGCCGAGGGGGGGGATTTATAGGCTTTGCACAGTACAATCCGGCGGCTAGGGTTTCCCTTGCGGGTTTCGGGTTGGTTTGGTTCGGGTTTGGTTTGGTTCGGGTTTGGTTCACAATCCAATAGCTTTTAGTCCTAAAAATCGTTGCTCCGGAGTCCAATAAATTTACCGAAAAATGCCACGCGTCCGGTTTTCCATTTTACACAATAATTTATTACTTCCAGAATATTTTAACACCAATTAGCCACACTTAAAATTCTTTAAATCACTATTCCCTTCGTTTTAAATTTCCAGAAACTACCAAAAATTGAAGTAACTCATTTTAAAATTATTCTCAAAAATTTAGGGTGTTTACAATCTTCCCTCCATAGAGGATTGCGTCCTCGCAATCAAAGAATAAGCTACCAAAGAAAGAATTATGGAAATACAAGGTTGCTTAGTTTACAACTGCCTCCTCGAACAAGTGGGGGTAACGTTGGCGCATACTGTCTTCTCGTTCCCAAGTCGATTCTCCCGGAGAATGATGTTTCCATGCTACACGAACCAGTCTGATTGTCTGTCCCCGTAATGTCTTCTCGCTGACGTCGAGGATGCCAACTGGTTGTTCTTCATACCTCAAGCTTGGGCCTACTGCGATCTCTGAATGATCGACTACGTGACTTGGGTCGGTCATGTACCTTCGCAGCTGTGAGACTTAGAATACGTCATGCACTTCTTCTAGGGATGGAGGTAATGCAAGACGATAAGCCACCTCACCAACGCGCTCTAGAATATCAAATGGCCCAATATACCTTGGGCTCAACTTGCCTCTGCTCCCGAATCTGATAGTACCACGAGTGGGCGAAATCCTCAAGAACACGTGCTCTCCTTCTTTGAACTCTAGGGGACGCCTGTGCGTATCCGCCCAATGCTTCTGTCGGTCCTGGGCTGCTCGTAGATGATTCTGAATCTGTTTCACCTTTTCCACTGTCTGTGTTACCAATTCTGGACCCAGTATTTGACATTCACCAACGTCACTCCAACATATAGGCGATCTGCACTTCCTTCCATATAAAGCTTTAAATGGTGCCATCTAGATGCTGGCCTGATAACTGTTGTTGTAGGAGAACTCCACTAAGTGCAGATGATCTTCCCAAGATCCTCCAAAGTCTAGCATACATGATCTCAACATGTCCTCCAATATCTGAATGGTGCGTTCTGATTGCCCATCTGTCTGCGGGTGGTATGCCGTGCTGAATTTGAGTCTGGTGCCCAGACTCTCTTGCATGCTTCTCCAGAAATAAGATATAAATCTCGAATCTCGATCCGATATAATACTAACAGGTACTCCATATAATTTGACGATTTGTCGCATATACATGTCGGCTAGTACCTCTGTGGACTGTCCAACTCTAAATGGCAAGGAGTATGCCTATTTAGTGAGTCTATCCACGATAACCCAAACTGTATCTCTCCCGCTGGGGCTCTTTGGAAATCCCGTGATGAAATCCATCGTGATATGCTCCCACTTCCATTTCGGTGTCGGAAGCGGCTGTAACATACCCGCAGTCCTCTGATGTTCGGCCTTTACTTGTTGGCAGACTAAGCATTTGGCCACAAATCTTGCAATCTCTCTCTTCATTCCGTGCCACCAGTAATACTGTCTCAAGTCTCGGTACATTTTGGTTCCTCCTGGGTGAACAGAGTATATAGAGCTATGTGCTTCAGTCATTAACTCTTGTCTCAATTCTCCATTTGGAACATACAGGCGATTTCCAAACCTCAATGTTCCGTCTTCGTGTATGCGAAGTCCTGTCTGCATGCCTGCTTCTGTCCTCTCTTTGAGTCTTCAGAATCTAGCATCGGTGGGCAATGCCTCCTTAATCTTCTCCACGAGTGATGACTGAATCTCAAGGTTAGCCATCAAGCCATTCTGTCCTGGTAAGACAACCTCTATCTGAAGCTCCTGTAGATCTTTCAATAACTCGGGCTGCATCGTCAAGAAATAAGCCGTAGGCTTTCTGCTGAGCGCATCTGCAACGACATTCGCCTTTCCCGGATGATACTGCAGATCGATGTCAAAATCTACCATTAATTCAAGCCAGCGTCTCTGCCTCATGTTAAGCTCTTTCTGAGTATATACATATTTCAGACTTTTGTGATCTGTAAAGATGTCTACTTTCTCCCCATAAAGGTAGTGCCTCCAAATCTTTAATGCAAATATAACTCCTACTAGTTTCAGATCATGTGTTGGGTAGTTCTTCTCGTGGACTTTCAACTGTCTCGACGCATAAGCAATAACTTTCGCCTGCTGTAGCCTCCTCCTCAACAGCTAAAGTGAATGCCTGTCCTCGCCCCTGTGCTTGGCCTCGCTGCTGCTGAGCCTGCTGGAATAAAGCTGCCTGTGGTGCCAGGGGTGGTCTCTGCTGATTCCCTCCTGGGGCTGGTGGTCTGACTCCACCAACTCCTGTCTGCTGTGCTCCTACTGCTGGGTAAAATGGTCGCGGTGCAGGCAAAGCTAATCTCGGTGCTCCCTCTCTGCGCTCGGTGCACTCTCTGGTCTGATGCTGGTTGGAACCGCAAGCTAGGCAGAGTCCCAACTTGCGTCGGCATTCCCTCTCGATGTGACCTATCTTGCCGCAGTGGTGACAAGTAGGGAGAGATGTGGCCCTGTGTGCTGTCCTCTCTGGCATACTCCTCTGGGTCCGCTTCACTGAATCCCCATGTCCTGGCCTCGATGGTGCTGATGTGATATGCCTCTTCAGAGTCGACTCCCTTCTAGTGACGCGCTCCATGCGTCGGGCTGCTGCAAGAACGTCGGTATAAGATGTAGGTGCTACCGATCCAATCAATCTTTGAAGCTCAAACTTCAGCCCGTCAAAGAACTTCTCAGTCTTTTCTTCCTCCATTGAAATCAATGTCGGGGCAAAGCGGCTCAGGCGAATAAATTCCGCATTGTATTCTTCTACTGTCATGTTGCCTTGAATAAGGCGGTGGAACTTGTCCCTGAGCTCTGACCGTGCTACTGCGGGAATATACATCTCTCTGAAGAGTCTGGAGAACTCTTCCCAGGTGACTCTGTCCTGCCCGAGCCTCATCTCCTCTGCTAACCACCAGTGATGTGCATTCTCCGTTAACTGCATTCTGACTGCAGTCATCCACTTCTCTCTAGGAAGTTCAGCGGCTTCTAACTGATGCTGAATGTTTGTGAGCCATTCATGAACTTCTGTTGGCCCCTCTTTACCAGAAAATGTACGAGGCTTGAGCTGACGGAAGTCGGTGATAGATCCAGTCGTCGATCGTCTCGCTGGTGGATTTGCCTGCTCTAATGCGGATACCAGGCTGGTTCTCAGATTCTCGGCCTCCTGACGTTGAGCTTCTTGCTGAATCTGTTGCTGTGCTTGCATCATAGCATACATCATCTGGAACATCTGTTGTCCGTCCATGGCTTGTCCTGGCGGGAAAGCTGGCATCTGGGGAGTGAACTGTGGTGGAGGTGGGATGTCATCTCTCCGGAACCTTGGATTAGGCTGACCGGTTTGATCGCTCTGCGATGCTTGTCCTCCATTCCCTGGGGTCACTCCGTCAATATAAGTAACCACAGCGTCTTGTGGCGTATCCAATGGAATCTCGTCTCCGTTCCTGGGATCCATTTCTCTGCAACCAAAAGATAAACTGTAAGAAGCTCATAGGAATCAATACAGGATGCAGTTCAAGTAACAATTTCGAGTTCGATATAGAGTTCAACAATGGGTTAAATAATGGATGAGATCCTAGAACTTATCCTATCCTTAAGGCAGGCTGGTTCGGTCCCTAAGTTGAAACCGAACAATTTTGTCGTAGACCTGCATGGGCCACCACAAAAACCATGTCACGTCCCAGTCCCGAAATACCGTGGGACCAGATACGTGGCAATGGCCAGCAGTACGCACAGATGGACCAACCCAACTTAATAGATCCATCAGGGCATACTTAAGCTGTAAAACAAGTTTACGACAATAATGGTACAACTAATCTCATCCACACAAGATATAAAATATGATCCACAGAATAAATAAGAAGGTAAATCATCATCTAGTCTCAACAAAGTACTTCGGGGAACAACCCGATAAATCTCTAGTACAATGGTTCAGCAGACCAGAAAATAAAGACTGAAATAAATAATAAAAACTGAGCATGAGCATGGATGCTCAAGAGAAGTCTTCAGCTAAGACCTCATCCTCAGATGGCGGTACAGCTCCTGGATCGGCTCCTCCTGCTGCGGTCCCGTATACCTCGGGATAAACCTCGTCTGCAAAATCTGGGGACAAAATCCATATCCAGGTCCTCAGGGGACATAGCAAGGTACAGAAAATATACAAGCCAACATATAAACAGTGCAGCAGAATAATAAAATAAGCAGGGTAAGTATGTAATCATCTGTGTAAAATGCAAGAGAGAATATCAATAGTACTCAGGTTGAAACAACTACAAGCTCTGTGTAGGGGAGCCGGTAGCAGTGGTGTCAAGAGGTGGTCTAGCTCAGCGGGAGACTGAGTAGCCGGCATAACATAATCAACCTGTAGCCTGTGAGTCTCTCCAGCAATAGATGGATCAATAAGGGAATACTAAAATAACCAGCTAAGTGATATGCAAGATGAGAGCAGCACTAGAGCTCAGGCTGAAGCATACTACAAGCTCTGTGTATGGGAGCCGGTAGCAGCAGTAATAATGAGTAATGGGCCAAGCTCGGGCATCAGAGTCTTGGGCCTCACAGTAGTAGGGGTGTATATATATGATCAGCCTGTAGTCTGTGTGTCTCTTCCCACCCAATGTAACCACGCTAATCATGAACATAACGTCTCACGTCCATGTCAGCGGAGTCATATCTAATGCACAAGTCATAATGTATATAGAATATAGAATCTAGGTCAAGTCCTGTATCCTATACAGAATCACCACGAATATCTCGGGAAGATCCTGTCTCATGATCAGTGTCCTGTGTCCTGGGTCAAAGTGTACTTGGTAAGACAAGTACGAGAATATAAAGTGTCACGTATGTCCATATCTAAATGACATTACCCAACATCGCGTACGATGTGGGCACCCGACTGATAATCGGATGCTAAGTATGTCAAACGGTCCTAGGTTAAGCATGCACAGTAAATATATGAAGTAAGAAAACTAGGTAACAATACTGCAGAGATGGCAAGGTACACTTGCCTGATGTTTGAATATCAACTGTCGTCCTGGTATCGGTGGATCCGGTAGGTACTACTCCGAAAGCTGTAATAAATATCACCAACAGTCTCAGAAGGTATCAAACTGCTAGAATTGCCTGTCCTTACGTCCAATTTGGACACAGGGGCAAAATGGTCATTTCCGGGCCAAAGCGGGGTACATATGTGGGCCACTTTGCACCAAAAAGCGTGTCAGGGTCAAAGGTCTCCAAATTCTGCAAACTCAGTGTATATAAGTCAGGAACGATGATTCGAACCCAACGAAACTTTCAGAATTGGATTCCGATGTGCCGAAGATAAAATCACCCGTCAAGTGGAGCCTGTGGGGCCCACGACACGCAATTTTATCAACGTCCTCAGAATCGAACCAAACTTGGCTCACAGGACCAGCATATTGCTACGAGTCCGATGGCGTAAGTTTCGTCTCGGTCTGACATATGTACACAAAGTTACAGCGTGTTCCAGAAAGATCGGATACGGGGTGTCGTCGACGGATACGCGTTGATTCCGGGGTGCACGCACCTCCGAATCGACTTCCGCAAAATCCCATACGACCGTATCAACGACGCGCACGGTTCGGTAAAGATCGCGTGCGACCAAGTTGTCCCGATTGGCAGGGCGCACTCAGTTCCGGGGTAAAACAGGGTATTATTTTTCCTGTTTTTGGATCGCGTTGTACGATCACCACAGGACGCGATGCACTGAGCAAGTTGCACGGGCACCGAGAGGGTTATACAGTCTACGCATAGCAACTGACGGAATGGAAAATGGAGTTGCGATGAGGAAGAAACCGGTACCTGAACAGGGCCTCGTGAGTTCTGTTTCCCACGTGTCCAAGCATCAATTCCGTGTCCTGCGATCGGGTGGCTGTGCCCAGGCGTCAATTCCGATCGTGCTCGCGACGGGGCTGAGTCAACTCTGAGGCGGGGTCGACCAGAGGACGGCGGCCTTGGTCGGCTGAGGCAGCATTGACTCGGGAGAAGCGGCCTGTCGTCGGTCTGGGAGGAGTCGACGAAGGGTTCAGCCGCCTATCGTCGGTCTGGGAGGAGTCGACGAAGGGTTCAGCCGCCTGTCGTCGGTCTGGGAGGAGTCGACGAAGGGTTCAGCCGCCTGTCGTCGGTCTGGGAGGAGTCGACGAAGGGTTCAGTGCCTGTCGTCGGAGCGACAGCGGCATGGGGGGGTTTAGTCGTGGTCGCTGGACGATGGGGGAAACGTCGGCGCCGGAGTGAGGTGAGTCGGTATCAGTGGATCTAGGGTTTCGGCAGGGGGCGAGTTTGAAGAAGACGACGGCGCGGTGGCTAGAGCTTGGCACGAACGCCGAGGGGGGGATTTATAGGCTTTGCACAGTACAATTCGGCGGCTAGGGTTTCCCTTGCGAGTTTCGGGTTGGTTTGGTTCGGGTTTGGTTTGATTCGGGTTTGGTTCACAATCCAATAGCTTTTAGTCCTAAAAATCGTTGCTCCGGAGTCCAATAAATTCACCGAAAAATGCCACGCGTCCGGTTTTCCATTTTACACAATAATTTATTACTTCCAGAATATTTTAACACCAATTAGCCACACTTAAAATTCTTTAAATCACCATTCCCTTCGTTTTAAATTTCCAGAAACTACCAAAAATTAAAGTAACTCATTTTAAAATTATTCTCAAAAATTCAGGGTGTTTGCAGTAATGATGACCTCTGACTCTTCAGTTTTTATCTTTGTCAGCATTCAGTCTGCTGCATTAAATGTTGAGAGAGAAGATCGTATGTGCGCCATCTTTCGTAGTATTAAAAAAGTGTACCACTATTTTACTCTTTGAATAGTGTGCCATCCTCTAAAATTAATGGAGAGTGTGCCAAAGTAAGAAAATGCGAGTCTTTCTTCTAGAACAAGTAGAAAGTGCAATATTCTTCTATTGTTGGGTTTATTTGTAGAAACTGTGTCATCTATCTGAGGCACACTTTTTGTGCTTCTACAAAGGGTCCTAGGTGTCTCAATCTCAAGCAAGCAACAAGTTACAAGAGGTATGATCACCAAACATATAATAATAAGGCGTCCCAAACTATACATACACAGATGATCATGAAGCTAGTTACAAAATAAAGAAGTAGTAAGAGTACAATATTACATGATCAGCTCTAGCTATAGTCTAGAATATGCTTTACATGTAGGCCCGCAGGCTAGATTATCAAGTTCCAAAACACGAGCTAAATACGTGCTCGATGGTTAAACGCCTCAAAAGTATAAGTACAAGGTCAAATGGGTGATGAAGAAAAAACCCACTCATGTCCTCAGGTGCTCCTAGTGTTCACCATCTTGAGGAAGCAAATATAGGAGATCATGCAGTCCTACTCCAAAATTTGGCCCTACAAAACCAGTGGGGTCAGACCCCAAAACAACAAGTACCACAAGGGAGCCAACTTAGGAACTAAAACCAGCATGCAGACAAATTAGTAAAAAATAGCACAAAAAATAATTAAATAAGTGTATCAGGTAAAATAACAGTTAAACGGTTCTGGATTATTTAAACAAGGATATCTGAAATCAGTACTCAGGTTACAGTCTCTGGATCAATTTTTAAATAAATCAGGACATGACTAGACTAGACTAGAAATTAAGCAATCACGGAAATATATGCCCTATGGTTTGCTATCATTAGCTAACTAGGGTTATCACAGTCCTAGTTACTAACACATGCAGTTTGAGATTCCATACAGTCACATGCCTTACAGACTATCCGGGTTATCCGGGCGTAAGGATACATAGAATAGATTATATCAGTTATAGTAATTTACAAGTAAATGCAACACTCGACGGCGTGTTGAAAGTGTGCCCCTCACGACGGAGAGCTCCAAATCCATCAAGTGTCGCTGGAATACCGAAATTACATGTAGCCAGGAAATCTCTCTAGATGCGTCTAATATATTATTCTAGTTGTTATCCTGGTCAAGTTATTAAGAATTTCTGACCGTGGTGCTCAGGAATTTACCTTAGACATAATGTAAACAGGATAGAAGATTAGCTTGACAAGTAAATTCAGGATAGAAGCAAGCAAATTAACCACTGGAATTTATCTTATCAGTTCAAGCATTTCAGTTCAGAAAATTCTAGCATGTCGGGAGTGTGCTTCATCGAGCCACTATCAAGAGTATCGGTACATGTCAGGTTAACTCGATACGATGAGCTATTATCAGGAATATCAGTACAAGTCTAGTATTGAGTGTTCAAGATTAATAGTGTCAATACAATCCATGTTCAATTCTAGCATATCAAGAGTGCGCTTCGTCGAGCCACTATCAGGACTATCAAGTCAGGTCAGGTGTTAGGAGTTCAAGATTAATAGTGTCAATACAATCCATATTCAGAGAATTTCAGGTTCTGGCAGGTTGTCACAAATCAGATTATAAGCAAATTTAGAGAAAGCTTGCATTGATAATAATTAAACTAGATAGGCTAAACAATGGAAACAATTAAACCATAAGAGAACAAGTTATAAGAAGCTAAGATACTACAAGTATTTGTCACGCCCCAGTCCCAATAATACGTAGGACTAGAACACGTAAGCATGCCAGCCGCATGGATATGACAACTCCAATATATGGAAACCAAATCCATACGTACGCTGTAATATGAATATCAAATCCACAAGTGGTATAAAATATAATACAAGTCACAGGGTAAAATCTAAATCTCATCCACCAAAATCATATAAAAATAAATAATCAGTATCTATGAAACTAGATCTCAATAAGAAGTATCTAAGGATGATAGTTGGATGGAAACAAATCTACTACCAACTCGAATGAAAAAGTACAACACAACAAATACAATATAGGAATACCAGCTAACGACCATGGGCTCGAAGAGAAGACATCCTCGGATCACATGTCACCATCCAAATCTGCGCTCCTGCAAATACTCAAGAACAGATACACCTGGCAGAGGACCAGGTCCTCAGAGGGACGTAACAAGATACAGAAAATACGAGCCAATTTGAATACAGTAAACATGCATAATAGGTAGAAAATATGTAAGTACGCTGTACAAGACAATCTATATGAATGCAAATGAGGACAACTTTTTGACGTATGGGCAAGGGTAGTCTACTCGATCTAATCCTCACAATCTCACGCTCGTCAGTGGACATCATCAGCCGACATACCTCTGGGGTAGCGACCCTCGGACTCCATCAATCGACATACCTCTCGGGTAGCGACCATCGGACACGACCTACCATAGTGCGTGCTAGTGACTACGGTGTTACCAGAGTAGTTAAAAGCCCATACGCCTAATGATTGTCCTTTCATGATACTAGGTGCCATGTGTGTGTCAACATATCTAATATATAATATGACTGAAAGAAACTACACATGCAATAAATAAACAGAAATAAAATAAATATAAAGAAATATACTAAGCATGCAAAATACTGTAAGCAATTTGGCAAGGTATCTTGCCTGGGGTCCTGCTGCTGGTATGAATCAGAGTCCAAGTCACAGTCCAAATAGCCTATGTATTACAAATTTATCACGTCAAAAGATAATTTATTTAATTCTGGAATAATTACTCTAAAATCCTATTTTAATCTTATTATTCTGATTTTTATGTTAATTCCTAAATTTTGTCCAAAGAAACTGAATTTTATCAACTCGAGACTCATGGCATGCAAATCGAGGCGATCTGTTGAACAAAAAGTCAACCGACATAACCTCAACTTTCATGCATGATTTCCTGTAGATTTTAGCGTCAAAAATATGCTAGAATTTATGGCTCATCCGAATTCAAATTCGTTTGGGAATTATGGCACATACAAATTTTGTATTGTGCACTGATGGTTAAATTCTAACCTAGAAGTTCTACAGAATTAACAGTATATAAATACTTCGAATTAAATTCTAGGAAAAACATATGTCAATTATCTCGATATTAACTTTCCAAAAATTTAAACGATTCAAGATTCTGATTCCTGATTCTCCCGGAATCGCAAAAATATTGAAACACGTCTATTTTCGGACATGCTGTGCTCTACGAATTTTCCAGAATTTAATACTCATAATTTCATAAAATAAATTATATAATCAGAAAGCTAACCTCAATATCTTTTTAACGCAAGAAACTAGGCCTCGTTTGGAGTCCGGAGCTATGTGCAATGACTTGTGGAAGATGAAGGAACCCTAGAGGGCAATTCTCCAAAATCTCTCTCTCTCTAAGATAATGGGATAATTAGGGTTATAATAATATATATATATATATATATATATATATATATATATATATATATATATATATATATATAGGGATGTACATGCGGCTGAATGGATATTTATAGAATGACACATGTCAGAATCTGATTGGATGGTTTTATTTATATTATTTATTTTTGATTTGTCTTTATCAAAACATTATTTAAGTCATTTTAAATCTAAATAACTCCAAATAAATATTAAAAATAATCATAAAAATCTGGAAAAATTACATAAAATATATTTTGAGCCTATAAACCAAAAAGAAATATTTGGAAAAAATTTATATTCATAAGTTTACTACTATGATTATGAGAAGCTCTAAGCATTAGTTTTATCCATTTAACTAAAAATAAATAGTAACATTATTCTAAACATTCTGAAATAATTTCAGAAAATATATAATAATATTATAAACCCTAGAAAATAACGTGGGTCCATTCTATATTCCTGAGCTTGCACAATAAATTCTACAAGTTCTAAAAATTAGTTATTAGTCTAAATAACTCCCAATAAATACTAAAAGTATTCAAAAAATTCCCAGAAAATTCTAGAAAATATATTTGACTATTTAGAACCTAAAATAAAATTTTGGAATATTTTTAATTAAGTTTGAACATAAAATAAATTCTTCAAAGTCCTAAAAAATTAGTGTTACTAGTTTTTAATTAACTAAAAATTATGAAAAAATCTCAATAATCTAAAATAGCCTAAAAATAATTCTAAATAAATATTTATATAAGTAAATATACTAAAAAAATTTATTTTCTAATTAACTAAGAGAATACTCTAAATAAATTCAACATCTATAATAAATATAATAATATAAAATATACACAAAATACTTATTTTGGGTGAGGGAGTTTACAGTATTATAGGCACATGGGGTAAGTTGGTCGCATGCAAGAGCTGGCCACATACAGCACACTAGCTACATAGGAGAGCTGGCCGCATGCCAGATGCGCAGTCCACTCCTCGGGACAAGGTGAGTGACAGGCAATAAATTCAAGGTCAGAAAAGTGACTGATGTGACTGGTCGTGTCAAAGAAGTGACCGATGTGACTGGTCAAGACATGATATCAGAAGGAAAAGACAAAATCATGGAAAGTCGTGACAAGGCGGTGTTGAGTCATACATTCAAAGGAAAGAAAAACGCATAGATCCGGGCCGCATGGGCGACTCAGCCACATGCTCCTCTTGGCCACATGAAATCTTTTGAACTTAGAAAAATTTTCATTCGTTCAAGTTTCATGCATTCAGCCAAGGGGCGCATGTGCAGATTCAGTCATGAGTCCAACAAAATGGTCGCATGCTGACTTGGAGTGAGAAGTTCAGGCCTCGTACCAAGCGGGGCGCATGGAACTTCTTTGTTCCGGAACAGCAAATTCATCCATGGAAAACCTCCAAGTCTGAAAAGTTATTTTCTCTATGAAATCCTTATTTCAAGTCCGAATCCAGCAAAATTAAGTATCAAAATCGAATGAAAATAAGTGCTCATCAACATGGAACTACTGGTTTTGGAAAATATTAAGTTTTAAGGGATCAAAACCAAGTGAACTCACGAACACCTAAAAAGTTAGAATTCAGATATCTACTCCTACCAAGACATCAAAACCGAAAATAACAAGAAGTAAACATGTAGAAAAACTAATAGAGAACAACATAGAGAAAATAAAATGGAAGGAAGCTAAATAAATGCAATATAGCAAGTTTTTCTCATTGGCAAGATGTACTTGCCTAAATCCACTACTAAACTACTACCACTACTACCCAAGACAAGCCCACGACTTGGGCTAGGGTTCGACGCAAAGAGAGTAGAGGGAGAAGAAAATGAATAAAGAGAAGGAAGTGAAGAAAAATTAGGAGGAGAGAGAAAGGGAATGCTATATATATCAAAGGGTGACTTAGCACTATTCACAATTCTAGAAATTACATGAAAGCAGCTAAAAAAATTCATAAATTACACGAAAAACAATATACAACTATAACAAATATATACCAGATAAAATACAATAATACTAAAATAGTGAAACGGGTATCACACCCGCCCGTGTTGCATGCTACCCCCGCGGCCACCAACGACAGCGGCTGCTGCTGCCGCTGCTACTTGCTACTGTGCCCCCCTCCCTCCGAGCGTCGGCGTCGGAGGGGGGGTTCTCTGGAGAGAGACGGGGGGAGGGGGTCGCCGGAGAGGGGGGGGGGGAGTCGTTCGCTGGAGAGGGTCGAGGAGGTAGAGAGAGAAAATTTGGTTTCTTTTTTTTAGGATATTAATTTAGCACCTATCAAAGTTGAGGGTATCAATTTGAACGTTTTGGATAGTTAAGGGTATCAAGTTGTAATTTAGCCTTTATATAGCCGTGGAAACTGAAGTCTTTTGTATTCTTATGGAATTTTCAATCCTATATAAGGATAAGAAATTTAAAATCCATTTTCAAATCTCTAACCTTTTCAAATCTCTAACCAAACAATACCAAATAGTTGTTGAATAGTGGGTGGCTCGGTGCATGGGTACTTTCGAAACTGAGCACCAGCTGAGTTTGAAGCTGATATGACTTCAAGAACTGCCCCTAGTCATGCCAGCCACACGACTAGACCTGTTTTGTAATCTTGAGCAGCTGGGAGCTATGCCTGCCAATCAGCTGCAGTGACCTAGCTAGCTTGGAAAGGAATAGTGATTAGTGCCCCCCCCCCCCCCCCAGTCCACCATGCATGCATGGGGGATCATGGATCTTTTAGTAACCCAAGTATAAAGTTGAACAAAGAAAGCATCCTTCACCTACTACAAGGGTCTGTTTGGTAAACAAAATTTTGGGAAAAATTTATACATTCGGAGGAAAGTGAACTCAAATCTTCTAATTCGTTGTTCGGTAACGTCGAATTTTGGAGATAGAATTTAGAAAATGCAGTTCCTGGCCCTCCCATTTGTCCCCCATGAACAATACGCAAATTTTAGTTTTCCACATCCTCTCAAAAAGAGAGGATGTGGGTTGGAACTCACCGGGAAGATGCTGCCTCTGGGAGAAGACGTTGCCTGCCTCCGGATCCGCCACGTCGGAAGAAGAAGACGTCGTCGCCGCCTCTTTCCAGCTAGAGGTTGACGCAGCCGGCTTCCACGGGATCCGTCACGCCGTCGCCTCGTGGACGGCCGGATCGGCCATCTCGGCAGTGAGACGTCGATAGCGGTGACGAGGAGGGACTAAGACTATGATCCTGGTGACGAGGAGGGACTGGAGGCGTACAGAGGGAGGGTTGGAGGCTCCGATCAAGACTACTATCTCGGTGACTGAACGGAGGGTGAGGAGTTGTGCGTGGGGGGAAGGAGTGTTAAGGTGCAGAGGAGGGAACCATCGATTTTTTTGTGAAGGGAGAGAAGAATGCGTGGAAAAAAGGACTGCTCACCTAATTACTCAATTAATGAATATATTAATTAATTAATTAATTATTGAATTAATGTATTAATGTAGGTATTAGATGTTAAGATAAGTCATTGGTGAATAATAATTAGTCATTGATGAATAGTAATTAAAATTTTAATTCCTAATTAGTTAGAAATTAATTATCTTAATTTATCAAACTAATTATTTAATTTATTAAATTATTAATTGAATTAATTATACTTTTCTATTTTTTTATTTTTACTTTCCACTTCCCACTTTTCTATTTTTAAGAATTAAAAATTTAATTCTTAATTAGTTAGTAATCTCAACCAAATTTATTTGTATAGTTTTTCACTTTCTACTTTTTATTTTTCTATTTCAATCAAACATGTTTGTCTTCTATTAGAAGGACAAAAAAGTGAATAATTTTTTACATAAATTCTATCCGTGAAAATATAAATCCAAAAAAAATAATAATAATAACTTACGATTTACCAAACAGCCCATAAACATGTATGTTAGGCAAAATTTGGCTTTCTTTATATCTCTTTATGGTCAAGTGGCCACCCACCCTCAAATTTAACAATCATCCTTGACGCAGACAGGATCCACAAATTCCATGTTAGTTAAGACAAGACGTTATTCTTTGGCTACTCTAATCTTTCCCCAATCCCCATCGCTAATTTGATGTCAAATGAATGGGTAAGCTTTCTCTCAATCCAATCCCATCCCATCCCATCCCATCCTATCTCATCCCAGTGTTTGTTTAGATTGCTCATAAGTTCTTGACAGAGGCGGAGCTATCAGTGCACACAACCAAATCGTAGTTCGATCCAAATTTAAATAATAATAATAATAATATTTTATTAGTCATATTATATTATATTTTATTTTGTTTTGATTTGAAGTATGTAACAATTAAGTAATAAATATATATTTTTTAAAATTAATATTTTTGGTCCTATGACGCAGTGTAATCAAAATTGGATCGGACCGACGGTTGAACCGGATTGGACTGAATCTCACCAAAAATTGGACCGTCTGACCTGAATTAGACTTTTTAAAGAACCGACAGTTTTTTTTTTTTTTTTTTTTTTTTGAACCGGAGTTTAACCGGTGAACCGGCCGAACCGGTTCACAATTGAACCGACTATTTTGATTATTATTATTTTTTAAATCAAAAAAGTTTATCATGTAATATTTGGAGTATTTGGTACTTTGTTTGGTTTTAAGAGACATTATAGTTGTAAAACTAAATCAAATCATACATACTAAGAACCAAACCAAATCAAATTAAACCAAATCAAGAAGTAAATGTGGATATCTTTTATGATTTGTTTCTCATAATGGACCTATTTGAACTTTGATTGAATTTCGATCCGACCTATACCAAACAAAATTGATTTAATTATCGGTCCAATTTTTAAAATATTGATACAATGTTAGTGTTTTTATATCGTTGAAATTATACATAAAATTTAGTTCTCCTTAATTTTAGATATTACTTCCGTCAACAATCATGTCTAATGTTACTCTCACAAGTATGGAGAGTTTGGACTTTTTATTTGAACCAGTCTTTTTTTTAACCTTTTCTCAATCCCATCTCAGTAAATACGTAGGACCAGAGAAGGACATGTTTTCCTCCAGTACCCCACGCACACGTGCCTAGGGGTGTTTTTTTCTTTTTCCATCATGAATGAACAGGCACACGTTCCAAAGTGCAGTCAACAACAAACGCTTCCCATGGTCATCTCACAACATAAAGAGCTAGTTAATGTCAATCTCTCTGAGAAAATACAACCTATTTTACATGAGTATTTATACAAAAAGGAAACTCTGAGACTCTCCTCTCTAATCAAGATAACTACAGTCATGTATTCGTGGAGCCACCACATTGTATTAAGGATCATATCTATACTGATATGATCAACCATTGTCTGCTATTTAATGAATGCATTATTGTTGTTCAAAAAAGTAGGACTCGTAGCTAGATCAGCATAAAGTAGACTCAATCTTATTACAAGTCAGTTAAACACAATTATCGTGCCATCGGTGAATACAGGTTAGCTAAGTGCTGAACACATTCTGCTGCCAACATATAATAAGTAGAATATTGAGATGGTAGAAAAATCTAAAAAATAAGTTTGGTTCGAAAAAAAAAAAAAGGACAATTTTTCGTCCGAAGGGACAAATTTTTTTTAAATTTGTGCGTTAGAATTGTTTTTTTGAGAAATTACATACAAAGGAATATCTCGCCAAGTAAGTTGGCTGGCGAGGTAACCGTAACAGAAGTAGGAGTTGGATATATATATATATATATATATATATATATATATATATATATATATATATATATATATATATATCAATTAAATTTTATAAATGGATAATAATAAATTATCGATTATAATATAACAAAAAATTTACATTGATAATACCAAAATAAAAATATTTATTGAAAATTTTAAGTCCAAAAATTTTAATAATACCAAATAATATCAAATAAATAGTGTTATGGGATATTTTAGCAAATGCCCCTACAAAAAATGTCAAAAGTAGTATATACCCCAGTAAAAAAAAAAAACTAGCAAATGTTCCAAAAATAAAAAAATTCGCTTAAAAGAGTACAGACATATCTTAAAATTTTACTTGATCCGTGAAAATAATAGGAGCATTTGCTATTTTTTTAGGAGGGGATATATGCTAGTTTTAATATTTTATTTGGGACATTTGCTAAAAAATTCCTAGTGTTATCTATTAATTTCTCTCAAAATTGTTTGGATATTTTCTTTTGAATCTATAAAATTTAAATATATACAATTATCTATGTTATTTAAATAGAACTAATTTTACATACGGATAATAATAATAAAATTTGAAAAAATATATTTTATAATTTTACTTTTCTAATAAATATATATATATATATAGATAATTGTATATATATGTAAAAAAAATCAATCCTTTGATTATTGTTTTTTAGAAAATTATAATTTTTATTTTTTTTTAATATTCGAAAACGTTCGAACAATTAGAAAAAAAAAAATTGAAAATAGAAAAGTGAATTCATGTGTTGACTGTTGAGTGGGGGAATTGTTTTCCTCCATATTTTTCTTTTAGTTAGAATTTTTTTTTTTCTGTTTATTTACTCTGGCATCCACTTTCTTTTCCTAATGTCTACATTCTACAAACCATGGCTTAAAGCTCAAAGTTTATGGAGTGGGAGAGTGTGTTGTGGAAGTTTTATTTTCAGATCGTGTGATTGTTATAATTCCGATTCCAACCCTTTGCAATTTTTTGAAATATTTGTTTCTTAGACTGACTGTGTCACTTCAGGAATACATCTTAGACTGTCTGTCTTCCACATGTGTGCCCTTTACTTTTGCTCACATCAAACACAAGAATATGTGAACAAAAATAAATAAATATATAAAATGTGAATGATTGAGAAAACATGGCCATTTTAATGCTTGTTGGTTTTAGGTAGGGACAGGAGCCAGGATTCTACTCCCAAACAAATAAAATTACATATACAAAAAAAAAAAAAAAATTCAAAAAAATATTATTAATAATGTAATTATATTTTTTTACATTATAAATTCAATTAAATCAAATTTTATTATGATTATAATTATATTATAATAAACCAAATGCAGTCTAAATCTAGCTTTGATGCACCTTATTTGGAATGCTTTTTCTTTTAAGAAATATTTAGCAGCTAAAACCAATTTTTTTTCATTTTTGTGTTTTGATAAATTAGTTTGTTTATATCTTTTAAATGTGTGTCTAGGAGGTTGCTTTCAGAAAAAAAATATCGAGGATACATGGCCGATCTATATATATATGCGTAAAAAAAGGGTTAAAATTTTTAAATATAAAATTGTTATACATACTGTCGTTTTTAGAAATCGAATTCAAGCAACCAAAAAAATATCTCGCTTTAACCACTTGAGTTAGAATTATTTAATTATAAATAAATAATATTATGTAGTTAAATAGTTAGATATTTAAAAAAAATACTTAGTGGAGTATTTATCAACGGCTTAGACGGCCTATTATGCATCCCCAAGCATCCCATGTTTATAACTATTGGATATTTTTTAAGTCATCTAATCTTAACCGTTAATTTGAACCATTCAAATCAATGGTTAAGATTGGATGACTTAAACAAGATCCAACGGTTGATAACATGGGGATGCTTGGAAATACAAAAAATCAAAAATGTGGACCCCTCCTCATATATATATATATATATATATATATATATATATATATATATATATATATATATATATGAGAGCGGATCAAAAGATCCGTTCCCGGAGCCCCGTCGAAGTCCTGTCCCCCTGCACCATCGGATCGGGAGGTCCGAGTGGGAGGCATGCTTGGGATGCCTGCGATCCAACGATTGGGAGCAACGGAACTCCCGCGGGACTCCGGATCCGCTCCATATATATATATATATATATATATATATATATAAGGAGGAATCTACATACCCGATTTTGATCCGAAGACTTGTAAAAGAGCTTGTCAAGAAGTTCAACACTTAACTAGAAGTATTCGAGCCATTCGAATCAAAGTTCGTGTATGTACGAAATTGCAAGCTTCCGGATCAAAACTTGTCTTGATAGTGGATTTCAACTCCGAGATAGAGTTCTCGGGACTTAGACTAGTCCTTTCAGAGGAAAACTAGTATACATCGTTGTGTTTGCGACTACTGCTCTCTCTCTCTCTCTCTCTCTCTCTCTCTCTCTCTCCTTACTGTTATTTTACACTTATATTGTTATATTGTTAGCTAGCTGTGTTAATTTTTTATTGAGTAATTTTATTCTACTGCATATACACGTACTCTATTCAACCCCCCCCCCCCCCCCCTCTAGAGGTGTTTATTCGATCCTACAATTGGTATCAGAGTAGATTATATATACGTGTGCTTAGTCTATACACTCTAGAATACACATGGCTAACATAAAATCTATCTACACAGGAGAGAACCAATCAACAAATAGACCCCCACTATTTGATGGAACCAATTACACTTATTGAAAGACACGAATGAGCTTTTACTTAAAAATGACTTGATTTTGATCTATGG
Source organism: Iris macrosiphon (assembly GCA_036927795.1). Taxonomy (NCBI): domain Eukaryota; kingdom Viridiplantae; phylum Streptophyta; class Magnoliopsida; order Asparagales; family Iridaceae; genus Iris; species Iris macrosiphon. Next base: position 102,419,250 of record JAYESA010000008.1, on the reverse strand, counting down.
TCAATTGTTATTGACGGCTACAAAAAGCCACCAAGAATTGTTGTAGATGGTGCACTTGTAGATAAGCCACATGACAAGTACACTGATCAAAAGAAGAAATAAGCTAGTTTAGATGTCCGTGCTATTAATGCTCTATTTTTGTGCTGTAGACATGACAAAATTCAACATGATATCAACTTGCACAACGTATTATGTAAAATTTAAATATTTAATAAGATAATAAAAAAAATGGTGTGTGTGAGGGGGATGACTCATGATGTGTAATGGGCCGGGCATCTTGAAAAAATGTTCGGGCCCGGCCCGGTCAACGTCGGTCTTGACCCGATCTACGGACCGGCTTGAACCGGTCCACCCTCCTCCCGGGTCCAGGCTGCTGCAAGGCGGTTCAGGTTGACCTGGTCAGTCCGGCCCGGACCCCAACCCGTTTCAAACCCGGTGAACCTGGTCTAGACCCAATGATGGATTCGAACTCAAGACTTCACGTAAACATGTGATAGACGTATTACTCTCTCCGGATTAAACTTGGACCCGATCCGATCCGAAACTACCTGGGTTTGGGTCCGAACTGGATTCTTCCCTCTCCCTTCCGAGCCATCCCGGCCCGGCCCGCTTTCTCTTTCGGACTAAGTCCGGTCCGACCAGAAACGTGTCAAATCCGATCAAATTGGATGACGGACTGGTCCGGTCCGGTCTGGTCTGATATACACCATGAGATATGACTCTCCTTAATCCTCACTAACTCTCCCCTATATGACTCTCCTTAATCCTCACTAACTCTCCCCTAGGTGTAGATCATTTCTGGACCGTCTTCCTTCTAAAATTATTACTACGAAGTATTATTTAAGTGGATCTGAAACACGTTTGGACATTCGTTTTACAAGTACTGATTGGATTTGTAAATAATCTTAGATCGTATTTGAACCTCTTATCTATTAAAAGGTCTGAAACACGATCGTCTAATTCGTCCACCCTCTGGCCGGCCTGAAACGAAAAGTATATTTCGCAACACTTTAAAAAGTTAGGCACTCAGCACGCTTTGGATTCGTCATGGGGGGTAGGAGTGTCATTCATTTGTTCCAACAGTGTCATGTCAATGTTAACATCCCTCGTGCAAGGGGTTTGGAATGAGACATCATAAAGCATTTCTCATACTGAAGAGGGATAAGGTGGGTGCTCTTGGCAGGGTGGCAACAAGAGCTACTGAACAAAATATGAGGAGAGGACCACTCCCACTTTCCTTCCGAAGTCCACATCCCCACGCCCACACACATTATGTGCCTCTCTTCAGTCAAAGACCATCAATACGACTGAAATTTTGAGAGAAGACGGGCCACATAGTGTTGTAGTTTTGAGAGTGACTGTGCCACCAAAAGTATGTAGAGCTGTAGCCATTTTACTTACCAAGGTTGACATGTAAGTCTATATGTACAATAATCACCATATAGTAGTTGAAATTGAGGAACACGATTTCTTCTACCACAAACTTTAATTGCTATAAAGCCCATTCATGTTAAATTACAGTGTACTTTTGTATCATGCATACCATCATTATGTATTGTATAACCAAATTTAAGGAGCAAGATTTGTATTATATATATATATATATATATAGGACCAGTTTCCATAGTGAAGTTGTTCGTAAGGATGACCATCTTCCTTTGTCTCCATGATATTGTTAGGGGCCCTGATATTTTCTTTGTCCGGAACGGAAAAAGAAAAAGAAAAAATCTTCCTAAAAACTTGATTGGAAGTGTCAAATTTTTTTATAAAAAAGCAACTAAAATAATCGAACATCATAATAAAGTGAAACCATGTCTTCAATCATTTGAAAGAACCACAAAGTTAAGAAGAGAGCATCAAACTCAAACCAAAAACATAAATTTCAAAAATAAAATTCATCTATATTGTTTGATTCTTTTTTACTAGCAAAATTAAACCAACATATTATCTAAAAACAACATCATTCTTGTCTAGCAGCTACATCCCCAGCAACATGTCAACATTATCTCAAATACTTTTTGTCCAGTTATTTATGTTTTCTGTCCAACTATGCTGAACAACTTCAGCTCGGTAGCTTCACACCTACCTTTAAAAAAAAATTAGATTATATTCCTCGTCTAGAAGAAACTAATCAAGTCAAAGCTATTATCTCAAATGCATTCATTTTGCATTCTTTGAAAAAAAAGTCATCAATTATATTTCCATATGTTACGTCCTCCAACATATCTTTTTTAATACATAGGATAGCTAATCTATTTAACCTATCTTTGCTCGTTGTGTTCCTTAAATAAGATTTTAACAATTATAACTTAGAAAAACTTCTTTCAGTTGATGCTACACTCACATGAAGAGTTAATAAAATTTGATAAATAGCCAATATATTTGGAAACATATCTATCTCTACAATAAAGTCTAGAATTTCAATGGTTGTCCAAAATTTATTTGGTTATGCTTCTGGATGTGACATCTCTTGCAACAATCTTATTTTTAAAAATAAATCACGAGCATCAACATCAACAACAGATACACATCATCCTTTTTAGAGCAAATTCAAGTTTTGCATTGTAATTTCTCAAATCATATTACTCCAATGATATTAAGTATAATCCATCAAACAAGAATCCAAACATCTTTTCAAAACTATGCAATTATTCAAACCTACTCCTCAACTCCCAAAGAGCAATATCAACAACAATAAGAAAATAACCAGTTCTAAATCAATCTTCAGTTGTTTGTGATTCTCTTCTAGTTAGAAATCTCATCAAATTATCTTTTCCTAGAAGTTTATAGCATCTCTAAAAAAATATAGGTTCAACTCCTATATTCAAAAAAATTAGCAGAATTTATGATAGATGCAAAACCTTCCTTTAATTAAAAAAAATTCTTTTAATTGTTTCATTGCAACATCGATACACATCTTTTCAAATTGTAAACATTTACTAACTGATCATGTTGTACAGAATATTATACAAAATAACCAAGCTTAACAAAACTCAAAACTACTAAGTTCATCTCTTGCTAACAATCTAGCATCCCTAAATAATATTGCATCATCAATAAAATCAGCTACTTTAAGTAAAGTTTTTTTTTTATTTGGCCAACTTGTGATTTAAGGGCTTTTATACTTTCAATGTGACTTTTTTCACTTTGTGGTGGATATTGACTTAAGGGGGGCATTTGTAGCCACCATTATTTCATTGATGAGAGCTCATCAAGTGTCGTTGTGCCAAATGTCATAATAGACCTTTAAGGAGGTGGATCTCATGAGAGAGCATATGTATAAGAAGGATTTCGTATATATCATGCCCCCGGCCCGGCAGAGCCTGAACGTCCTCGCTTGGGCATGATGTCGCGCGAGCCTGAGTTGCGCTCACACAAGGCCAGGTCCGAATAGGCATTTTATTTTGCTAATGCCACAGAGTCGAACAGATAGTCCCCAATACAGCGAAAGTTTGATAACTATTTTACAAGGTCATCAAAGTGGAAGCATTGAATAAACACAAGTATGGAATAAAATCAAAACTATTTATTGATAATCAAGAAACATTAAAAGCGGCGCTAGACGGAGATTATAAGTCTCTCATGCTCTATCTCTCGAAATAATAAAGGCTTGCCAAGCGGCTTACAACATGGAATGATACATAGGCAAGTTCCAATACATTATGTCATGTATATGTGCTTGAGCTCCAGACATAACGCTCCAAGGCTCCAGAGATAGCTCCATGTCTTAGCACGTACGAATGAGTTTCTACACTAAACGAGATTCTCCTGCACCCTGCAAGCAACCTGGTGGGTTATCAGTATATTAAATGCACTGGTAAGGAGGTTTCTCACTCGCTCGACAAATTAAAACACGATATTTTAGTTCCGTGCAATATCTATTAGGTTGCCTTTCTAGTCTTGCCTTAGGATCAGTTTTATGGCAATGATATAAAGCCTAACTAGTGTTGCAGTGCGTCGTACGATATTAGAGTAACACGGCGGAACTTACCAACTTACCATTCGTTCTTTCCTGTTCAAGGTAAACCATGTTAACCAAGTACGAATATATATATATATATATATATATATATAATAAAATCCAAGGATTGCATACCAAACACAAGTGTTACGAGCGTGGTTCTGATTCAGGTGCACGAGTTACTAAAAATAGTTAGGTGTGTATACTAGAATGTTCAGGTGTTCAAATTACTTGATTCAATGCAATGACTCGCACACGGATTCCCGCTAAGTGAGATAACTTAATTTATATAAACATCTTAGTTGTAGTCTCTGTACGGTTATTGGGCACTAGGCCCCCCCGCAGACAGTACTTGAGACTACTATGACATAAAACGGTTTCTGGCATAGCCATAAAGGACACGTAATGGCATTCATAATTTTGCTACCTACTACAAGTGATGGCCAATACACCCAGATAGGCTACAACTTACAGGGTATTACGTCGCTTGCATGGGTAGATCCCCATGGCAAGTCGCCCGTAATCCCATGATTCCTCCCAGGCCGATACGATCACAATGCCCCGACGATCGTCCGAGGAATCTATATAACTCGTGCACGAGTTGTCTATGACCATGCATGTTATTAACTTATCTCTTCTTCAAATTTCAAATTCATTTATTCTCTTTTCTTTTCTTTATCTATTCAACAACGATGGTGGTAGACGTGGTAGGCCATTACCCGTTACAAGCCATCCCGAGCGATTCTTGAATTATCGACTGGGTTGGCGGTGCTCCATGCAGCGCGGGTAGCGAGTCCCGCTATATGTCCCCGACATACCCGTCTATAATTTTTTCTCATACTTTTATTATTTCTTCCAATCTTTCATTATGCGATTCCCGGTACGGATAACTGCCTTGGCGACCTTATGGTCCTGAAGCCTTTCCATGTTTTCATTACTTGGCTCAGAAACGACTATTTTGATAGTCTTCCTACCTCAAGTGAGTGAACTAATAATTATGTGAAGTGCATCGATTCGTGGCATGATCTCTAGGACGAGCATTAAAACCGTGCGAAGACATATGCAATTACGCATTGGGAGAACTCTATTCGAAATATTGAAATGCATATGGAGTTTCTATCTTTCTAGAAGTAGGTTACATTCCAAGTTCTAAGCAAGTAATACAAGATGGGATTATTCCCTTAGCTAGGTTGGTTCACTCTTTATTAACATGCAAGATTTGATTTGCCTAGAGACTAGCATGTAGCATCCGCATTTTTAGGTGTGCAGGCTAAGCAAAGAAATACTACTAAAATTTGTTCAATTAGCGACGTTATTAGCGATGTCAGAATAAAAGTACGATAAATCCTAAGAATTTAGCGACGCCAACATAAATATCGCAATATGTCGCAGTTGGCGACGTCCAGCGACGTCTAGCGACTAAAATTATTATTATGGAAATAGACGCTAGTAAAAGTCGTTGAACGTCGCTAATATTTTAATTATACATTGTAACATTTACGTCGCAGTATATTAAAAAAATAACGTTTAGCGACGCCTATTTGGTACGTCACTAAAATTTTAATATAGGGTTTTCATTTTCCCCCATTCGTTTTCATTCCCACATTTTTGAACCCCCTCCCCCGATTAAGATCCAGGCGACCTCGAGACCCAGGCGACCGTGACCCCCTCCGGCTCCCCCTTGGGCGCTCTGGCTCCGTGACCCCCTTCGGCTCCCCACCTCCGTGACCCCCTCTGGCTCCCCCTCCGACGCTCCGGCTCCATGACCCCCTCCGGCTCCCCACCTCGGTGACCCCCTCCAGCTCCCCCTCAGGCGCTCCGGCCCCCTTTCCACCGCTTTCGATCAGTCAGCCCCCTTCCCCAGTCAGTTAAACCCTAACCCTAATTCTCATAACACCGATATGGACACACAGAGATATTTTGACATGGACACACAAACTAATTATTCTGACATTGACACGGATACACTAACACTAACATGGTGTGTGTATGTGTGTGTATGTGAGTAGTGACTGGTGCAGACACATTGACACTAACACATTTATAGCCTATTCGAAATGATTGTCACGGACACATTGACACTAACACTGACACGGACACACACTACAATGGGTGGTGAAGGCCTACTAGCCATATGCTCGTGCTACAAATTAGGGTTTGTGAGATTAAGAATCGTTTATAGAGTTTGCTTGCTAGTTTTCTCTTTTCATTTAGTGATTATCATGATGTCTAGGTATTGTTGGATTAGAAATTTGTAGTGTTAAATCCATTCAACTCATCTCGTGGACTAGAAACTTTTCTAGGTATAGTTGGATTTGGATTGGATATGATCATGTATAGCTCATTCTATTATCCAATTTAAATGACGTTCATATGACTTGAAGAAATACTTTAAGGCAACCATACCCTCCCGATATTTGTGTTCATGTGTGTCAATTAGTAGTGTATATGAGTATCGAGTGGTAGAGTATCCTTGGGTGGATGATGGTGTATTTGTACTAGTTTATCGTGTGTGTTTAAGAGAGTAGGGTCCGAGGTGTGTGTACACAGTGCATTGTGTGTGTGCGTGTGTGTGTCAAGTGCATGAGAGTGTCCAAGTGAGAGGTGTGTATGTGTATATGTTTAAGTGAGGGATGAGTGAGCTAGTGAGGGTTACTAATATATATATATATATATATATATATATATATATATATATATATATAAGGGTATAGAAATATACAGTTATAAAAGTAGGTGTAAATATGTGTTGAGTATCAAGAGTGAGTAGCCTATAGTATATGTTGGTACTAAGTGACGTGACGTCACATATATCCTTTTCAGAGAATGGCTCACATTAAATACATGATGTCACACATTGTAACGTCTCAGTCCTAAAATACGTAGGACTAGGAATAAATAACATGCGAGCTACGCATTCGACTAGACTCTGGTATGACTCGAATACGTATAAGCTGTATAATAAGGGTAACTATCTAAATAATCAAGTAAATATAAATATCTATGTCTCAATCCAAAATGAACAGAATATAATAAGAATAAGCTACATGTGCTAAAGTCGGCCGCCCAGTAACACATAAGCTCGAATAGACTCGAGAAAGAAATATGAGTCTATAAAAACTAGGCTATATCAGCAGATGAATCAACAATATAAATAAATAAATATAACTCTGGTAGAAATGATACAAGTACCTGGTACCAATGCCCACATAACAAAGCATCATACATTAGCAACTCCAGACAGGTTCCATAATACTCTATGCTACAAAATTGGCAAGGGACTAGGTCCTCAGAGGGGCGTAACAAGGTACAAGAAATATCATGCCAAAGTAAAACAATAAAATAATAAGCAATGTGCTCAAGGGTATCTATCATAACCAGCTAAGTGAATGCAAGTGAGAACGTACTCGTTCGCTAAACCACCGATTTCATACATATACTAGGGTACTAGTGATAGTAGTAGTAGTAGGTACGTACAAGCCCCATCAAGGTACCTGTAGTACTATAATACTAGTTGAGTTTTGGTAGCCCAGCGGTACGATAAGTTTTTTCCAACCTCATGTATCTCAAGCCTCATGTCACGAAATGCAAGACAATCTCTATCTATCAAGTCAAGGCGTAAATAATAGCACTAGTACAAGTCTCCAGCGTTGTCCTAAAATAGAAGCCGGGATCCTTGAATATCTTAAGAGTGGCTCATGTGCATGAAAGTCGAGTACAGTGTCCTAGGATAAATTATGCAAGTGTAACACGAGTAGGTAAGCGCTGACAATGCAACTAACGATACCAGAACTCCACGTACGGAAGTCGCCACCCGAATGTAATTCGAAAGTTAAGTATCGTAGCGGTCCTAGGTCATAACAATTACAAGAAATAAAAGAAACAACAAATATAACATAACTAGAGCATAATCTACTGTAAACAAGACAAGATACACTTGCCTGGATTCTGGATATAACAAGGTCCAAGTAGCGAGCTAAATACGTCGACTGCTCCTGAAAAGGTAAAATCTATACGAACGTCTCCAGATGCTTCAACAGACATTACTAATGTTTCCAAAATATAAGAAATAACTAGGATTGACTACTCATAAGTCAAATTTGGACATAGGAACAAAAACGACAGTTTCGGGTCAAAGTGGTGTCCAATTATGGCCCACTTTGTACCATAAAATATGTCAGAGATAAAGTTCTCCAAATTTAACAAACTTAGTGTCCACAAGTCCAGAACGATGACACGAACTCAACGAAATATCTAAAATTAAATTTCGGTGAGCCGGTCACAAAATTACCCGTCAAATGAAACCGTGGGACCCGTAAAATGGTGTTTCGTCAATGTTCTCAGAATCGAACCAAAATTGGGTCACAGGACCAGCGTAGCACTGCGAATCCGATGGAGCAAGTTTCATTGCAAAATGACAGGCACAGACGAAGTGATGATAAGGTGTCGGAATAGGTCGATACGATATTTTTTTACGGATACGCGTTGATTCCGGTGTACACGCACATCCAAATCAAATTCCGTAAAATTCCACACGTCCGCATTTACGTTACGCACCATTTGGTACAATCCGTACACGACGAAGTTGCCTCGTTTGGCAGGACGGACCCCGTTTCAGGAAATTTTGGAGTTTTGAAAACAATTTTTTTTATTTTGGAACTCAATTTTACAGAGATTAAAAATAATTAAAAATAAACTAAAAAAAGAAATTAATCTCGGCTATATTGTCTGATAAAATTATTCAATTAAATTTCTAAATGGTTAATATTTTAGGAGAAAATAGGCCATGAACATGGTGGTTTGGGACAGTTTCGAAACAGATTTTTTAGTCAACTTTGGATCGACTTTTCTCTCGATCCAGAGCACAAAAAATTGATCTACTTGAAGGGGGTGGAAGAGGTTTATATTTTGAACACAACGCAATTGGCCGTTAGAGAAATAATGTAACATGGAGGAAGATAATGCACCTGAAACAAAGGGGTCGTGTCTGTGCTATGCTGCGCGCGGATGACAGCGGGCGGCAGTCCGATGCTGCTTTGGCGCGACGACGATGGCGACTAGGGATTCAGGGTGGTCAATGAGTGGTCGGGGGTCGTCGGACCACTCGCCGGCGGTTGGGTTTCACCTGGGTCTGGGGTGGTCGGGTCTGCAGCCACCGACAACAACATTATCAGCAGTAGCAATAGCTGCGGCCTGACAGTGGTAGGGCCGCGGAGGGGCAGTCGGCTGTTAGTGCTGGTGGCTTAGGTGATGGTGATGGAGGAGGTGGTAATGGTGATGGAGGTGGTGGTGTTGATGATGGAGGCGGTGGTGTTTTTTAATTAAACAAAGGGGGGTTACAGTTAGTGAACCGAGGGGTCAGGGGATGGGATTTCGGGTTTTGGTTTGGCTTCGAATTTGGGTTTCGGGTTTGGGTTTGAGTTTATTATATTTTCTTTTTCTATTACCATATAAAATTACATATATATATCGCCATCAATAACTATGGTAAAAATATAAGAAAATAGGTTTGGACCTAAAATAATTTTTAGAAAAATTCTACAATACTTTAATAGTAGTTGTACACCCAAAATATATTTTCTATAAAATATTTGTAATTAATAAATATACATAATTATCTATACAAGTTAATAAATTCATGAATTATATATTTTTCAAATTAGCTAAGAATAATAATTTTTTTCTTAATCTCAAATAATTACATAATTCCAATAAAAATAATAAAATTTAAAATCAGGGGGTTTACACACATATCATTTATTAGTGTTCACATGTGTATCCATCTTTACATTTATTTGGATAATATACTTGAACGATGTCTATTCATTTTTGCAAAATTATCTAGAAATGGATCTGAATTACTACCTGCATCATCGTTCGTGGATGTACAACCGTCATCCTGATGACATGTGCGATGTGCGGGACAAATTCATACAGGGGGTGAAACAGTTCCTGCAGTTTTCCAAGGCGTTCCTTCAGTACATGGACGACACCAATTAAGTATTCCTGTGTGAGATACCGCAACTTGAAATATCACTCAGAAGTGAATGTGACATATCATTTGTACTCGAGGGATTTCACGTTGAATTACTATTAGTGGACCTCATACGGAGAACTTGTGTCTTTAGCATCGGAGCCAGAGCCTTATGTGGAGCCGTATATGGATGTCCATGACCACACAGATTATGACAACGGGTGCGTGAACATGGTTTTTGATGCTGCCGGACCTAGTTTTAATCCGGATAATCATGATGCAGCTGAGAAGGCATCGAATGCCGATGCTGCAAAGTTTATTGAGTTACTTGAGAATACAAGGACTCCATTATATCCTAGTTGTGAGGATCATTTATCGTTGGAGGTGGTTAATAGATCGTTGAGCATTAAGTCTGATTTTAACATATCGCAAGAATGCTACAACCGACTGATGGAGTTAAATATAGAGATCTTGCCGGAGGGTACTAAGTTGCCTAAAGACTTCTACCGATATAAGAGGATGGTGAGATTGCTCTGGATGGGATAAGAGAAAATCGATAGATATCACAACGGATACATGTTGTACTATAAAGACAACAATGATGACGATGCATGCAGATTCTGTGGTGTTGATCGCTACAAGGCCATTGGTAGAGGAAGGTCTGTCGGTGTAAGGAAGCTACTGATTTGATGAACTACTTGCCTTTAACGTAGAGGTTGTAGAGGTTATTTATGGTGAAGGAGACTGCAGAAAATATGAGTAGGCATAGGGAAAAACAGATCGAAGGAGTGTTGGATCATCCATCCGATGGAGAAGCATAGAAGCATTTTGATAGAGGGTATCCAGATTTTGCTTCGAATTCGTGTAATGTCAGATTTGGGCTCTTCTCCGATGGTTTTATCCCATTTGGACTTTCGGGCTCCCAGTATTCTTGTTATCCTGTTATCGTCACTCCGTACAATCTACCGTCTTGGATGTGCATGAAGACTCCATATATGTTCCTAACTGTTATTATCCCATATCTAAACAATCCGAAGAGGAATATCGATGTGTATTTATAGCCGCTGATAGATGAGTTGAATCAGCTGTGGGAAGTAGGTTGCAACATGTACAATATTTCTAGAAAGTAGAATTTTTAGATAAGGACAACACTTATGTGGATCATCAACGACTTTCCAGCCTATGGAATATTATCGGGATGGAGCACGCATGGCCTTCTCTCATATCCGTATTGCATGGACCGCACTAAGGCTTTTCATTTGAAATACGGAGACAAATCGTCCTTCTTCGATTGTCATCGATAATTCCTGGAGAGGGATCATCCGTACCAGAGGAACATGAATGTTTTTTGTGCCAACGTTGTGGATAAGGCCAATCCACCAGCAAGATGGCCCGGATATACAATATGGAAAGAGGTAAAAGATTTACCAAGTGCTATCGAAGAGCCTGTTAAAGGGTACAAGTGTGACAGATTTGATCACACTCATAACTAGACGAAGAGGAGTATATTCTGGGATATGTCATATTAGAGCACCAATCTGATTAGATATAACCTTGATGTCATGCATATCGAGAAAAATGTATTTAAAAACATAATTGATATTTTGATTAACGTAAAAGGGAAGACGAAATACATTCGGAAGGCCAAGTTGGACTTGGAAGAAATATGTAGACGTCCTGTGTTGCATTTAATAGAGGAGGGGAATGAAAAGTTAAAGCAGCCTAAGGCAATTTTCTTACTGGAGAAGGAGGATAAAGGAAGACTTTATAGGTGGATTCAAGGCCTAAAATTTGCATATGGGTACGTGTCAAACTTAAAAAGATGTGTCGACCTCAAGAAGAACAAACTGACGGGTATGAAGAGCCACGATTGTATCTTGTTCATGGAGAGGTTAATTACGATTGTATTTTGGGAATTCTTACTGCAGGTCATTTGGGATCCATTGACAAAGCTCAACATATAACTCAGAGATCTTTGTTCTACTAAGTTTCTCGTCGATCGTCTAGAAAAGCAAGAGAAGGATATTACGGTAACACTGTGCAAGCTCGAGAAGTTGTTTCCTCCTGGATTCTTTGACTCCATGGAGCATTTGCCAATTCATCTTTCCTATAAAGCACGTGTTGGTGGACTGTCAGTTATCGATGGATGTACCCGTTCGAACGACATCTAAATCACTAAAGAGAAAGGTAAAAAATCAGGCACGGGTTGAGGGTTCTATTTGTGAAGCTTATGTTCTCGTGGAGTTTAAAAACTTTTGCTTGACTTATTTTAAATCTCATGTTGCTACTAATAGAACGAGAGCTCTGAGAAATGACAACGGATATTAGGTATCTAATGATGCAATACTGAAAGTATTCAATGCATCCGGAAAGCCTTCGGAGAAAATGAAGAAGAGATATTTGAATGACGACGAACAAAGAGATATTTGAATGATGACGAACTAAGGGCTGCTCAGTTGTATATATTACTCAATTGAAATAAGGATTAAGTGGAGAAGCTATAGGGGTAAGTAATTAATACATCCACGTTTATGTTATCTCAATGTAATATTATAAGCTAATATTATGCTACTAATCAGCGGTTGCTTCGTTGTTTTTCAGCACATATAATGATGTGCTGAGGTCGATTAGACCCTACATAACAGACGAAGAAGTAGAACAAGAAATAAGATGTCATTTTCCTTCTTAGTTGAGCGCATATGTAAGAAGCTCGATAATTACTTTTTCTGTATGCACTTGCACAATAAATAACTTACTATCGCTTCTTTAGTATTTATGTCGATCATCTAATAAAACCAGAGACTGAATCTATTAGAACTCTAGCCAAGGGACTAATTACTGCCGTCAAAATATGGCCAAGTTACTGTGTGAATGGGTTTAAGTTCAAGTCAAAAAATGCTCCAATCAGAGACAGCTTCCTGGATCTTAATTTTACGAAAAATAGTTGTTTGTGTATCAAATCTTTGAACTACAAGGACGTATATCCAGAGAATGATTTCTTTGGCATCTTACGAGAGATTGTAGAGTTGACATATAATTATGGCACAAAACCTACTATGATCGTGTTATTCAAGTATGAATGGTTCGATCCGATTCAAGATTAAGGTTAAAAAATTAACAAGCATGGTCTTGTGGATATAGACTACAAGCATAGATATCAAGGCTACGAACCATTTTTTCTATCAAGGCAGGCTCATCTCATGTACTTCATAACTTATCCTAGACGGGAAACAGCGAGGTCGGACTAGTGGGCAGTATGCAAGACTAAAACTAGAAATACCTTTGACGTTGACGAAATAACTTATCAGGAGGACGATCTACCTCTTGTAACAAATATTGTAGATATGGACTCAACGAAAGTTACTCATTACACGACTAATAATGTAGAAGATGTATAATTATTTAAAGATAAAGATAAATACAAAGACAAAAACGAAGTAGATGAAAGTGAAGATAATGAGGAAGAGGAAGAGGAGGACGGGGAAGACGAAGAAGATGAATTTTCTAAAGATGATTGAAAATAAAATAAATCCATTTGGACTTATGACATGTATTACATTTTGACTGTAGAATATACTATCCATTTAGACTTGTGACACTACTAGTTATTTACTATGCAATTCTATTAATACTGTGAGATATGACACAGACACAGATACATGACACACTCACATTGACATGACACACACATGCTGACACACACTGACGTAGACACACTTTTCTTCCAAAATAGTATTGTATGTGTGTATTTTTGTATTTGTGTTACATTTGGTTATATGTGTATGACGGGCCCTATGTGTCACATTTGGTTATTTGTATATTTGTGTTATAAAATAGTTTAGGGTGTCAAGTTGTGACTATGAACGTGCCTATCTTTTATCATCATATATTACTATCAGGTATGACAGAATGACGCGGATCATTCGGAGTTAGATCCTCTAGACGGAGTGCTCCTCTGGTACCGGTTACTGGTTCCAGATCCTTGTCACAGAGTACTCCAGTATACCGACCAGTCACATCTTTGACTCCATCGATGGTACGTGGTAGTACTCCTGGAACGAGCAGTTCTAGGCCTGAGACTACTCACCCATCTTCCTCCTGCTGACGGTACCATGGAGACAGAGGAGCAGATGGAGGAGGTTGAGCCAACTCCATCTGCGCATGATCAGAGCGATCCTTCATGCCCGCCTCCGAACGGGACGAGGATGGAGATTTGGTGGGGCAGGCTTAGCAAGTAAGTTAAATAGTTAACATTTTTTAAATGATTATATCTATATATTCATGAATTTAATTATCGTTGTATAGATATTGTCCCTTGACGGTACAAAGAGCACTGGGGCATTTTTTGAGGCAGAACTATGGTGGGCCTTGGATCAACTACTCAGATGCTCATGAATATAGGAAGGCATTTTAGTTTATCCACTTCAAGGTAAAAATATATTTACTTTTAATATCAATAATTATTTATACATATTATGTAAATTTTTATTTTACTTCTTGTAGAAAACCTATTTCTATCCACCACACCGGGCTGAGAAGATCGAGGAGCAGTTTTTTGTCGTCGTCGCCAAGCTAATCCGTGATGCGATGGATGACCAGAAGGCTCATGATTGCTCCGGACAACCGATCCAGAGTTGGATCACGCCTGAGCATTGGACTGCGATGAAAGCAAAAATCGACGAGCCCAGGTACAAGAAAAGGTCGGAGAAGTCAAAGGCAGCTAGTTCGAAGGCCGAAAAGTGGTATGGTGGCTCGATTTCCATGACAAAATATTTTTGTCGTCTGGAATGTATTCTATTAAATATATATTATTTTAATAAAAGTAGGATAAGATGTTTAATTTTAATAATAAATAATATAATTTTCAACAGGTACAGAGGGGTGAGGACGCCAATATGGTGACTTCTTCCTGGCCACCCATCGGAAGGGCGAAAAGCTCATCGATGATAAGGCCATGCAGGCCTATGTACGTTTTATTACCCTGTGTTAGTTTAATATAACTTAGAAAATATGCAAATAGATGTCTATATAGTTAGTAATAAGTAACTTAGACGTAAGCAACCATTTTTCTAGGACGAGTATCTTAAACTACGTGAGTGGGCGACTGCTAGTGCACCTGCAGAGGGAGGGGCTGGTACTTTCTCGCAGTCCTCTACAGCTCCGTCAGTGGAGGAACTATGGATGACCGCCGTTGGTATTCTTCAGAGGGATACTACTACGGTACGGGATCCTACGGTGCCTTTGTTGTGATGCAGTCCTCCAGGGCCCCCTTTGTTAGTGTGCATTCCTCGCAGCCTTCGCAGGCGTCAACACAAGCCCAAGATAGCGTTGACCGTCAGATTGCTGACCTGCATGACAAGTTTCTACGGAGGATTATGGAGCGACCATAGTCTGTGCAGCAGATGGACGATGCGATGATCACCACACGTTTTGACTCGCTCGTGCATAGCATTATGGAGCTCAGGACTTTGAGCCAGACAACAGATCGCAGACTTATAGAGCTCAGGACTATGAGCCAGATGACAGAGCGCAGCTTGGAAACTCTAGCCTTATCTGTGGAGCATAGACAGACGGAGGTGGAGAGGTCACATACGTCCATGAGAGACTCACTTGCGAGGATACATGCGGTATGGGATTTGTTGAGTTGGTCGGTGGTGGAGAACACTTCTAGGATGGTATCTGACATGGATTCATATAATGCTCGACTGCTAGAATTATAGCAGATACGTCCTCCTGGTCTGCCGATATCGACACCAACTCCATCACTGCCTCCTCCATCGGCATCGATGACACTTTCACAGGAGCAGCATAAGTTTCTTCTATTCCAGATGTGCGACGGTGCTCCTCCTGATCAGTAGTAGTCCTTTTTTGGACAGGTTTTAGTGTGTTTGTGTGTATTGGCCCATTCTTGGGTCTTTGATGTATTTATTTCATACTTTTTATTATATTCTGAGACGCATGTGACACGTATTTAAATCCATTTATCTATTTCTTGAGAAATATTTTGTGTAATATAACTTTATATAGTTTTTTATATGAGAGTTTAGTTTATTATTCATATTAACAGTATATGAATTTGACGGTGTTGAGTCTTCCACCGAAGGGGTCGATGAACCTAGAGAATTCAACAGAGGGTTTCTCCGTGTCTATTTATATAAACTGTGATTTTATAACTATAGGTAGAGTTTTGTTGGAAAATATTTTATAAACTGTATCCTGTTTTTTGTTTTTTTTCAATTTAGCGATATTTTACGATGTTCAACGACGTACAGTTACGTCGCTAACAACTATCGGAACATCGCTACCTGGTACCATGGACGTCACTAGTACGTCACTATACGTCGCTAATATGCTGAAATGGCAAAACTTGCCATGTCATCATTATTGTAGCAAAATATCACTCATAATGTCGCTAATATAGCAATATTTTGCGACTAAAGCTTACGTCGCCAATTTAAGGACGACACTCGTTAATCATCGTATATTCTGCGACGTCTTCTCGTCGCAAATATATGTCGCTACAACGACGCCTAGCAACATTTTTGTTGTCAGCTACCATGTAATATGCGACAACATAAAAATGTCGCTAAATTATTTTAGCGACGTTAGTTACATATTAGTGACGTGTTTGGACGTCGCTAATATGTGTTATTCTGGTAGTGACAGGTTCATCATACCCACCCACCTTAGAGATGATTCGCATCGGCTGAGCGATACTCTGAGTGCGTCTTTTAGTGTCTAAGTCTGAACTTCTGAAGGGCCAAGTCTGAATTCATTTGCATCAAGCAAGTCATCTCACTAAGCAAGACGGGACAGGTCATCGCACTTGCACTGTTTGAATCGGCTCTCTGCATTGGCGCAGAGCAGGTCGTTACAGTATAGACCTATTAGGAGTGGACGGATAAAAGAGAACCTTTGTTTCCGCAATATCAGTCATCTTTTAATATGGAGGTGGGAGAGTCCACTCCCAGAGATCACTTCCAACATCGACATCAAAACCTAGCATAGGAGATGGTATTTTCTGTGACCAGACCTGTTTTGATCTAGAGGATCTGAATCGTGATGCAAAGGTGGTCTATGATATGTTCAAGGATAATGATACTCCGTTATACCGAGGTTGTGATTCTCATTTTGTGATATCGATGGTGATGCGGCTGTTAAACTAAGTCTTATTTGAACTTGCTACAGGAATACTATGACCAGATAATTCAGTTTGTTGAAGAGTTTAGCCAAAAGGTTCAAAGGATTTGCTTGAAAAATTCTACAAGTCGAAGAAGATGATATGGAAACTCATATTAAGATAAACAAAAGATAGATTAAATGACTGTATATTGTACTATAAGGGGAATAAGGAAAAAGACAGATACATTTTTTTGTCATACGAACTGGTATAAGAAAAATTGAAGCAAAGGAAAGTCAACTGCCGGAGGAAAGTTACGTCCCTACATACATGCAGTTTTGGTCAATGACAAAGAGGCTGTAGGGGATGCATATATCAGCAAATAAAACATAATACATGACATGACATAGCAAGGAACGAAAGATGGATAAAGAAAAATTATCCCACCTTTCCGATGGAGAGTCATGAAAGTATTTCGATCCGGTGTCATCCTGAATTTGCTGAGGAGCCTAGGAATGTTCAGTTGGTTTTATGTTTAGATGGATTCACTTCTTTCAGACAATCAAGATCTCAGTACTCTTGTTGGCTAGTAATTTTAACCCCTTACAATCTACCATCGTATATGTGCATGAAGACTCCTTACATATTTTTGACACTTATCATACCCAATCCTAAAAATCTAAAGAAGAACACCGATATCTATTTGTAGCCGTTTGGTGGATGAGTTAAAACAATTATGGAAAACGATGTTCATACGTATGATATACTAAGGAAAACTTTCAGATGAGAGCCTCACTCAAGCGGACCATCAATGATTTCTAGTATACGGGATGTTATTGTCATGTCCCGATTCTGCAAAACCGATCATCCTTGTATTCGGTTCCGCAGAACCCTTCATCCTCGTTGGGCATGATGTCGTACAAGTCTGGGGTTGCACTTATACAATGCAACAACGTGCACTTGTGTCAAAATCTTTTGAAAGTAACTCAGCAACACAACAATAGATTATTGAACACACTTAGTATAGGAAGAAATTAGCTCTTTTATTGATTTTATTGTAACGAAGTACAATTTTCTCAGTACTGAAATAAAAATGCCTTAACGGCTTATATAGCTTACAAAAAGTTAAAAAATTGATAAACTGACATAAAATAATGTTCTATTCCATACATTATGCCCCTTTATTACATTCTTGAAAACTAGGAAACAACAACTTGAAATCTCTAAATAATTTAAAAATATAAAGAAGCTTTGAAAAGACTACAGTAAAAGCTTTATCTCTGTTAAAATCCTGCGGTTCCTCGATCACCTGGGTTGCCCATAGAGACGTGAGTCAGTACTTAACATGTACTGGTTAGCAGAACTAGCCCACTCACCTAAACCAACACTTTTGAATTAAATGACAAGCAGTTTAATAGGCAACAGTTAAGTAGTGGAACATGCAGATCTTTGCAACATATAAAATCTTACCTTGACAAATAGTCATTCCTGTATAATTTACAGGATTATTCCTATCGCCTCTGCACAAGACATTTTTAGCATAAAAACTCTCTTTTCGGTCATTTGTGGTATAGCACCACGATGGACATGTCGTATAGGACTTCGATGTGCGTTCGAAGCGCCATTCAAAGTAGGTAGCAAGCCTCAATAGATGTCTCGCTTATACCCTGTGCTACCAAAGCGCTACTATTTTTTTTGAGCCGAACGGTTCCCAGTGACCCAGGTTTCGTTCGAGGAAATTTACTAAACCTTGTGCATAAGTTATCCATGACCATATAATTCGTCTACAACTATATGATAAGCATAAATAATAGTGTACGGTATTGAAGAATTTAAAGAAATATGTATATTTATTTATCCTTATTTCAGCATACTTGTTTAGTATCTCGATTGGTAGTCCGTAGACTCCAATTTACTACTATTGTGTGGCACCAAACCACGATGATAATACTTGTATCCTTTCTTGTGATATATAAATAGAACTTTTATAGTTCCCTCTTATCAATGCAACTCATTGATTTACAGTAGTGGTATTAAACTTGTGGCAAATAGTGACTTTATCGATCATTGGACTTAGCAAGGTTAGAAAAGAACTTGATAATTATTGGCAGAAGGAGTAGAGAAGAAGGGATAGATCTGTTCACCAAATAGAGAATATCGAGAGAAAGAGAATACTTGTACGATCGGGCTCCGGTCACGCGTCTACTTCACTGGCACCAATATTTGATCAAAATACCATCTTTATCTTTCTTTCTCTATGAGTTCTCTAGAATAAATGCATAAAATCAATGAAAATGGGCCAGACAATCAATCATCGAAAACCATCACGAAAATGAATTCATCAAAATCAAGCAGCAAAAATCCAACGAAAACCCAACGAAAACTATTGGACTCATTCCAACAGAAACGGATCCATTAATTAGAAAGGTTCATTGCATTCGTCATTGATTAGTTAAGACAAAAGGTTTCGCTGTGAAACTCGTCTCACTGTTCTAGTATTCATTCCCGGTATACGTGTATTATATATGTATAGCATGCTTATTGTTTAATTTCTTACATCCATGTATTATTTATGTTATTTTTATAAGTTTTCCTTAGTTGCATGCTTTGGACGGTTGGTCCCTTAATTTTCTTGGTGGGTGGCTATGATGAACCTGGGTGAAAGACATGGATTATGATCCAATAGTCTACAATCAATCATTTGACTATATAAGCAATCTCATTCTCTTTCCTTCACTTTTCTTTCCTTTTATTTCTCTTTCCTTCTTCATTTTTCCCCAACAGAGAGCAGTAGTCGAGCTTGGCCTTGGTCGTGGGTGACCTTACTAGTGTTGATATTAGGCTAAAACTTGACCGTAGGCAAGTACATCTTGCCAACCGAAGGAACAACCTTGGATCTTGCTTTGATTTTTTATAGAGCTTGTTTTATAATTTGATCGGTTTTATTTTTGGGTAACATTTAGAACTTGTCTCATTGATGATTTTGTTTTTCTTGGATTGGATTTCTCACGGAGCCTGAAAATAGCAAGTCAAAAAATACAAAGTTTTCTTGAGAATGTATAGAAACAGTACGTAGGGAACCCTTGTCGCATAAGCGAAGTTCCAGTGAACGCACTTGTGCGTGTTTCATAAATTTCTTAGAAAGTGCGCCAAGATATATTAAGTACTCTGGACACACTTTTTTACTCCTACGTACATTTTGTACTAGGGCAATTCCTTCAAAAGTACGCCAATCCTACTTGGCACACTTTTGAATGGGTCTGCAAGTCATCAAGAATGTACGTCACTACTTAAAAAGTCAAGTTGGCGCACTTTACAGATATTGCAGAGTTGGCGCACTTTGGTGAACTTTTCTTACCAGCACTTTGTCCCTATTGGAGAATGGCACACTTTGTTGTGTGGCTCACTATGTGGCATTTTCCATAGACGGCGCACTTTGTAGCTTTTTGTGTTACTTAATGACTAAGCAAAGACTTCTGACCATTCTTGAGACTTGTGTTCTCGACTGCAGGATCGTCTCGACTGCTGTACCATATCTTGGAACTTGTATTTTATCTTTTAGTAGACCTTTCTGAGCTTGTTTGTGTGCCAAACCTTACTGTTGGCATACTTGGTAAAAGTGCACCAAGTTCACAGCTTGGGTACTTTCATTATGCGCCAATGATAGATTGATGCAGCAAGCTCCTGGCTCGTGCACTTCTATCATTGTGTGTCAAGGCCCTTGAAGTACACTTTAGTATGATTCTGTGCCACCTTTTGCTTGGAGCACTCTTGTATCAAAGTGTACCAGAACTACCTGAATTAGTGATTTATGCGCCAATAGTGATTTTTGATCCATTGTGCGCAGATATTATTTTTCTTGCCTGATTTTATGCGTCAACCCTGAATTATTAATTTATGCACCTATAATGATAGTATTCTCTTTAATATGCTTAACTCTTGATGATTCTCTAGTTCACTTTTATCCCGTTATTTTAGTTAATCATGGTTATTTCCTGAACATGACATTCTTAATATTGATCTTGATTTTCTGACATGATCTAGTGCTTGTACATTATGAATAAACTCCTGAATCCTCACTGTACTGGTAATCCTGATCCTATACTGATAATCCTGATCCTATACTGAAACCCCTGATCCTGATACTCATGATAGTGGCTCGACGTAGCGCAGCATCCTGATACTCCTGATCCTGATAATCCTGATAGTGGCTCGACGTAGCGCACTCCTGACTTGAGAATTCCTGTAACTGTCCTGATCTAAGGCTATTAGTAGCATATGTATTACATGACCTGTATCCCCGTGGTTGATTTTAATTGTACCCATCAAGTTACTGTCCTGTCTTATGTCATGTCTAAGGCAGATTCATGAGCATCACGGTTGAAAATCCTTGATAATTGTCCAGGCTAATAACTAGAATAATAATCTAGAAAAATATTTAGAAAGATTTCCTAGTTACATGCAATTCCGGTATCCTAGCGACACCTGATGGATTTGGAGCTATCTGTCATGAGGGGCACACTTTCTATATACCGACGTGTGTTACACTACTAGAAAAGATAATAAATGATTATATCTAATAAATCTATACTATGTACATGTTCATCTGGATAACCCAGATAGTCTGCAGGGCATATGGCTGTAAGAAATCTCAAACTGCATGTGTTAGTAACTATGACTCTAATAACCTTAGTTAGCTAATGATAGCAAGCCGTAGGGCATGATTGGACGTGATTGCTTAATTTCTAGTCATATCCTGATTTACTTAACAACTGATCCGAAAATGGTAACCAGGATACTGATTACAGATTTTCTTGTTTAATTACTCTTGAACTTGTTAAATTATTATTTTTACCCATTATATTGTTTAACTTTTACTATACCTGCTATTCTTATTGATTTATCTACATGCTGGTTTTAGTTCGTAAGTTTGGCTCTCTTATGGTATATGTTATTTTGGGGTCTGACCTAACTGGTTTTGAATGGCCAGATTTTTAGAGCAGGACCGCAGGATCTCTCGGACTTTCTGCCTCAAGATGGTGAACACGAGGAGCACCCGAGGGCATGAGTGGGTTTCTTCTTCCTCACCCACTTAATCTTGTACACATTTTATTTGAGGCATTTATCCACCGAGCATGTGTTTAGCTCATATTTTGGGACTTGATATTCTATCATGCGGGCCTATATATAAAGCATATTCTAGATTATAGCTAGAGCTGATCATGTAATATTGTACTCTTGCTAGTTCTTTATTTTGTAACTAGCTTCATGATCATCTGTGTATGTATAGTTTGGGATGTCTTACTATTATATGTTTAGTGATCATACATTTTGTAACTTGTTGTCTGCTTGAGACTGAGACACCTAGGACACTTGACCAGGAATGACTGTTGGATTATAGAGTAAACTCTCATATGTCTAGACAGCCATGACCATATCTTGGGGTGTAGAGTACTCTGGTATACGTAGTTGGCTTTGTCTGCCCCTGCTCTCTAGTATTTTGGTTCTGGGGCATGATATTCGCCAATACTCAGTTTCGATTTAGTCAATCGAGCCACAAGCCTTATATAGTGAACCACTAGGAGCGGGGCACTACAGTTACTGGGGTAGTGTACTCATGGTCCTATGTTTACTTCGATATGTATGGGAAAGAGTAAGACGTTCCATCTTTAGTATGGAGGAAAAGCATACTTTTTTTTATTATCAACTTCAGTACCTTCCAGTGTCGCAACTGTGGAGAAGGAACATAGATGCCTATAGAGATGGTAAATAGGAACTATCTACCCCTTTGAGATTGGCAATAGTCGAAGTTTGGAAAGAGGTAAAGGATTTGCCGACTGTGATGAAAGAACCGAGATTAGAAGTTTATTTTAAAGGATTCAAACATAACCATAATTGGATGAAGCGGAGTAACTTTTGGGAGTTACCTTATTGAAAGAACAATCTCATACAACACAATCTTGATATCATACATATAAAAAAGAATGTATTCGATAAGGTCTTCAATACGGTGATGGATATCAAGGAGAAAATAAAAGACAATCCCAAAGCAAAAAAAAACTTGAAAATATTTACATGCGTTCAAAGTGGCACCTAAAATGAAGGACCAATGGTAATTGGGTCAAGCCTACAGCGCTATTCACATTGAGTAGGGATGATAGATTAATAATATATAACTGGATATCGAAGTTGATATTTCCTGACGGTGATGTGTCGAATCTAGTGATTGTAGAAGCATGAAAAATACGCTGCAGAGTTATACGCAGTATTTCAGTACTGTGTGGTATAAGACGGGACATCAGAGCCATCGGCGTACAAACAGAGCTTTATCGCTAGTACATCATAAAACATAGCTCCAAAATAACCCGTGTAATGCAGTGTATTCAGACTGCTTCAGCGTAAAAATGTTGCTATATCGCCATCTTGGTGTAAAACCTAATCGCTTTTAATGCAGTGGGAAGTCGTACGGGGAACTCTTCGTATTCCTCGAATGAACCTGTCAGATCATGCAGAGAACCTGACTCCTGACAACGAGTACAGCACGGCTATCCAGACGACGGCTGTAATGATGGTTCGGCACAGGGACCCAGACTGTCGTTTAGTGACATTTCCTTGGTATAAACTGCTTTTACACATTCAAGGGAATACGCTGCCTAGTTTTATACAGGCAGATGTGAGCTTTTACGCTCAACAGAAGACAAAACGAACCGCCACGTCAAAAGCTGCTCTTCGTACAGAGCTCGAGGCACGCCTCTACAGTTAATGCGCGTGATGGGGGCAGATCTCTGCATTTAATGCAGGGGATTTGGTTCTATTTTTAAAGACTGGGTGAACCATAATTACGGCTAATACGTCCACATCACCACCTCTGCATATTACGCCATCAGGCTATTTTCAGCTATAGGAGCACGCTGTACGCTATCTCCTTGAAATACGCCGACCTGGCCATTTCCAGCTATAGGAATACACTGTATGATATCTCCTCGGAATACGCCAACTCAGGCTATATTTGCATTTGTCGTGGTAAGGCTATTTGGTCCGGAACACGCTCAAGACCTCAGTCAAGGAAGGAGGATCAGCCACCTTTTAGGCTAGCCACCTATCCATGCAGAACCAGACGGCTTCTACGCCTACTTGGCTTCTATGCCAACCCGATGGCTTCTACGCCTACTCGGCTTCTATGCCAACTTAACTGGCTTCTACGCCAGTTTGACAACTATTTGGCTTCTACGCCATGGTGACAGTTATTGGCTTCTACGCCAACCCTTTTTACGCGAGGGGCAGTTACCTACGTGGCTTGCATGCCGTGATCTTTGCAGCAGTTATACGCATTATCTCTTAATGGGACACGCGTCACACGTTCATTCAGAAGATCATTTATACGTGGGTGGCAGTTATTATAACCGCCGCGTAAAAAGTGTCACACTCTCTATTATCCGGCTTCTACGCCGACTGGATGGTTACTGTCACTAAAACCCTATAAATAGAGACCTCCGTCCACTGAGGTCCAGGGTCGAATCGTTGAAGATTTTTCCAAGGGTCGAATCGTTGAAGATTTTTCCAAGGGGTCGAAGAGTGGAAGATTTTTCCAATGGTCAAAAAATCGAAGAGCACGGACAAAGAGTAGTGATCGACAATTTTGGCATCGAGCATCCACTCCCTCTTGCAATCTTTGAAGCTTCTCCATCTTCTACAGTACTTCTTCATCATCGTATGGTCCAAGGGACAAAGTTATCGACCGCAGATCAGACTCCTATAGCAATATTTATCCAGATTAAAATTTGTACTTGACATCCTCGTATAGGATTAATTGTACTTCTTGTTTGTAAACCAAAGAGAGGGTTTCATATAAACTTTGTTTTATTTCTTTCGTTTATTATCAAACACAAGATGGCGACTCTGCTGGAAATTGACTTTCTCATCTGAGGAGAAAGCAATTGCTCAACACGATGAAGTATCAGTAGGATCAGTGAAGAAGACCTTGGTGGTACAATTTGACCAATCCGCCTACGAAGATATGCTTCGAGCAAGGGGTAGCTCTCACTCTCTCTCTGTCCAAGACAACAGGAAATTACGTAAGGTCTGGATGCCCCGGACATCCCCTACCATTCCTGCCGACTCTCTGGTTTCTCCGAACAACCAGGTTATAGCTTCGCAACCTTCGCGCTCTGCGCGTAAAACTCAGTCTCCCGTCGCTGGTGGGTCAGACAAAACTTTTGGCATTGCCTCAGTACTAGTCCAAAAGTCTACTCCGTGCTCTGCGCGTAAAACTCAGTCTCCCGTTACTGGAGGATCAGACAAAACTTCTGGTTATACCTCAGCGTCAAGCCAGAAGTATACAACGCGCTTCGCACGTAAAATTCAGTCTCCCGTCGCTCGCGGGACAGACGTAGTTTCTGACAAGGCCTTAGAGCCAAATCAAAATTTTCAAAAGCGCTCTGCGCATAAAAATACATCTTTCCTCCGTGGAAAAGCAAATGTTCGCAAGGGAAAACAAGTGGTGGATTTCCCGACCTCTCGGTCTTTACGCCGGCAAGAGAAAAGTCTACCTGCTCTCCAAATTACGCTAGAAGCTGATGGCCGATTGAGGACCTCCTCAATTTTACGCCAACCTGAGCAAAATTCCAGATTACGCCAGGACAAACCTCTCGGCGTAAAGAAGACCCTGTTTGTGGATAGATACGCTCCTCATGGAGCATCTGCTACTCAGATGGCTGAATTGCTGTATACGGGTGGCAGGAGAAAAGTTATGGTTCCCAATATCTGCATACCAACTGATGTAAACAGAAGGAACAAGCATTCTTCTGTTAATCCTCCTGACTTGCGTGAATTCCTGATCCAGAAACGCAAAAAAAGGTGTCATAACCAGGACTCAGTTCCCCTAACTGTCAAACGTAGGAAGATCATGTGGGAAGATGCGTCAACATCTAATGTCTTCATGACATATGGGCCACATGAAGATTCTGTCTTTATTGTTCCTCCAACTCACGACGACCAACATCCAATAGTCTTCGGTCGAATGCGAAATAGACCGATTATACATGAAAAGCCTCGCGAGTCAGATGGTGGAAAAATACAAATCCACAAATATAGCCTACAAGCTTTAAAAATTATACAAAGCATGGGTTATGATTTGAAGTTGAAACAAGGCCTCAACTATGGGAAAGGCAGACGAACACCGTTGCATGGTGATCCCTACTATCAACGAACTCATTTCGGGTTAGGATACACTACATCTCTTGCAAGCTCCAAACCTCCAGGGTCTTATCCTGTAATACCAGAGGCTGGCCCTTCTAAATCAACTTCTGTGGACAAACGCCATGACATGTCTGGGGGTAGCCTACCTCGACAAAATAAGACAACATCCAGAGCTGGGGGTATAATTCCCTACGAGTTCGAAGATGATGCAATGATGATGATCTTCCCAGAGTACTGTAAAACTCAGGCATCGGGAGCTCGAAGGCCAAAGGGGACTTTCTCCTTCAATGAAGATGACATTATTGAAATCTTCAATATGTTGATGAAGGAAAACAAACTTCGGCTACCCAACATCAGACACCCTGAAAGGGCTGGTAAAGTCAATGACCCAGAATATTGTCTCTTTCATCGGTACATTCATCATCCCACAAAAGCGTGCTATGTACTGAAAAAGAGAATCCAGGAGTTGATCGACGCCAAAGTCATCACTTTGCATCTATAAACGAGGGGTTGATTTCACTTTAAGGTAACAAAGTGCTTCCTCAAAGAAGTACCGATCCTTAAAGTTTCCCCAGCAAATTCTTTAGGCAAAATCACTCTACAATGAGTTTTCCAGACACTAGTTCATGTCCATATTTACCTCTGAACTACTGTCATAAATATTTCCCCAGCTAAGTTTGTCATGTTCATATTACCTCTGAACAAACTTTCTGAGTTTTGGCTATCGATTATCACGTCCATATTACCTCTGATATCGGTTGATATCTTAACTTAACATCCGTACTTAACTCTAAGTACGCCAGTGGTGTTGAGTCCACAAAAAACTGCCATGTCCATATTACCTCTGAGCAGATATATCTCCACCCCCAGTGGAGTCACAACTCAAAAGTTTGTCATGTTCATATTACCTCTGAGCAAACTTTCCGAGTTTTGGCTATCGATATATCGGTTGTCATCTCAATTAACATCCGTACTTAACTCTAAGTACGCCAGTGGTGTTAAGTCCATAAGAAGCCAGTCCATGTTCATAATACCTCTGGACTACGTATTTCTACTATTCCCTACAGAGTCATATTTTTTACCGTCGGAACTTGTCTCAAACCTATTACTTGCACGCTCGTGTACAAAAAGTAATGGGTCCACAAAAAATTCTCCAGCAGGATGCCTTTACTAGCCAGGGGCTTGTTTTGAACTTATTATTTGCACTAAACGTGCGCAACAAATAATAGGTCCACCAAAGATCCCCCAGCGGGATGTCCTCATACAATTTTTTGGCAATAACTACTATCAACTGCAAATTCTCGAAGAAGTACTATGCTTGATCTCCTTCGTTTAACGAAGTATGACGAAGATCTTATTCTGATGATACTATGCACAAAGGTTAGCTGAATCATATTCTATCAGGTTCATGTAACCTCCGAATAGATATCCTTAACTAATTTGTAAGCCTATCATGTTCATATTACCTCTGATAGTGTTTAGTATACAAATTTAGTTGGATTATATTCTTTCAGGTTTATGTTAACTCTGAATAGATTTACATTCAGCAAAACCTTAACGAAAGAATGTCATGTTAATGATACCTCTGATATCACTTTCACCCTAGCCTATCACATTTTAAAGTGATGGGTCCACAAAGTCAGAAAATGTGTCTTTATTATCTCCGAGAAATTATAGGTGAAACAAGCAGAGTATATTATTGGGGAGGAGCAATTAAGTCACTGATCTATCGCGCCAAAGCGGTCATCCTCTCATCTTTGGAGTTCAAGACGTTAGCGTGAGCCCGCTCCAACCGTGCCTCATCATTGCTCAGGAGGGACAGTTCGGACCGAGTCTGAACAAAACCAGCGCAGACGACTCCGGCATGTGCCAAATTCTGCTGAGCTGTATCCAGTCGGCCATTCACCACATCTAGAGATTTCGATGACTGTGAAGCCCACTCCTTTGCCTGAGCAAGTTTGACTTCCAATTTGCGGACCCTCGCTGCATTCCCCTTATGTTCAGCCTTGCACTTTATTTGAAGAGGAATAACCTCCTCTAGGACGACCTTTCCTTCATTTATCTCCTGCTGCTGCGTCTGGATGGATGTATTTAAGCTTTCCATTTGTTCAGCAAATTGCGCAGTCAGGGATTCATATTCAGCCTAAATCAAGATATCGATGCTGCCTCAAGATAATTGCAAATATTTGTTAATGGGTTGTTCTAGACCATTAACTATCTGCTCTAGCGCATCAACTCTGTCATTATCGTTGAAGTATCTAATCTGCGCTATACTGAAGTTGGAGGACATCTTCAGAGCCTCGAAGCTTAGATTCTTTTCCAGCACCATCAATATCAGCGTTTTCAAAGTGGCATAGAAAACGCTTAAGAACTGCTCAACTAACATGGCAAGATTTGAATGGGTGCTGGGAGTAGCTGCAATATCAGAGAATCCTCTTCCAGTAACGACTGCAGAGGGGGTCGTCACAGTTGTCGCTTCAGCAGATGGCGCGACAAAAGTAGAGGCACCAGCAACGGCTGAAGTGGCTGGCATACTCAAAGGAGGCATAGTCGTAATGACAGGTTCATCTTCCTCCGGAGATAGTGGGACTGTATTGTGCGAGCCGGCACCCGAAAATGTTTCCTCTTCAAAGTCGGGCACCTCCATGTCCTCGGCAAGAGCTGAAACGAAGCCAAAAGTTGCGTTGACGCTGCCCTCCCCGTAGATGTCTTCCCCTGAAAAGAAGACAAGAGAAAGTTAATATCAACATGATGTTAATTCTTCTAAAAGAGGCATAAAGATGACATTTACCCATGGCCGATGGTATATATGTCGCGTCCGCAGCCAGTACAGCTAAATCATTTTTTAATGATGTTAAGCGAGTTGTCATACCTGGAGAAGGGGGTGTGTCAACTGACACTGGTAGAAATTCTTCCAGGTCTTCACCAAGATCCAACCGAGGCTCATCGGCTAGAATCTCACTGGGTATACTTACAGACGCGACAGGGGTTTCCCCTGTTACGGGTCTGGGTAAAGGTATACGCAATCTTATTTTGCTCGACCTCGAAGGCGATCTCGTATCACTACCTGAAGCGGTAGCAGCGACAGCAGCCTCAAGCAAAGAATCTCTGGCACTGCCAGCCGGAACTGTAGAGGGTCCCTCTCTAAAAGGTGAAGGACCTTCGATCAAAGAATCATCCCCGACCGGGAAACAACAGACTCGCTCCTAGGAACCGCATGGCTGGAACTCCTGACAGGACCACCAACAGTCTTCTTCTTCTTGCGAGGGGAAGCCTCCTTCAGAACAGGAGCCCTTCGCTTTCCAGGGATAACCAGAGGCTCTGCAGGCGGAGGTATTGTGCCTCTCGGTACCGTCAACAAAAGCTCATCTTGACCGACAGGGTCTTCACCCTCGTCAGAGAAAACTGATGGGATTTTCTCTCTTCTCGCGGACTTAGAAGAGGGCATCCTAAAACTTCCACGCATATCAAAATCGTGATGGAAGGTATTGACGGCCACATAAAACTGGGCGTACGAATGGAGGATGCACAACTCCATGGAGAGAGAAGTCGCAGGTATTGTAAAGGCTGCTCTAGTACAGCCCATTATAAAGTACCGCCATCCTCTCGCTCCGTCAATAAGTCCACCTCTGGACTTGAAGCTGGTGATGGCGTTTCCCACGTGCAACTGGTCATACCCGAACTGCCTGGCGAACCGACTAGGCAAATAGGGCTCCAAGAAGAAATGGTCTTCACTTCTGTACAATAAATGGGAAGGTCTAATGCAGACCAACCAATAAAAAGCTTCAGGAGAAAGGACAGTCTTCCCTTCACCTAAATCCTGAAGTCGCATCCCCTGTTGATTGGTATGTGCAGTGAGGACGGTACAGAAGAGCTTCCAACTATGAACAAAATTTAGTGCGCGCCGACAGTCTAGGACGGTGATCACGTTCTAGGTAGAATTCTTGTAATTCAACAAGAAATTATTCTCCGAACTACTACCAGAGCCGGGAGACATCACCCTGAGGTTATGAAGAATTAACCATCCCATCAGATAAAGGAACGGTAATTCTACCCTGGGAAAAGTTTTACGCCGGGTCTCGTCAGCGAGCAGCCATCGGTCATGGCCCTCAGGCCAGCTTGAATTCGGCATACCATGGCAGGGAGCAAGCCCAGAATTGCCCCGAACACCAAACGTACTGCTGGCCATAAGGTGTTTCGATGAATACGATCCGCAGATGCGATGCCTGGTACTACCAATCGGCGTAGCCAGAGGGAGAGGAAGCCGACCAGCTGAGCTTCCCTTGACAGAGGCCTACGGCAATGCCTCATATAACTGTAGGCTTTAGTGCTTGCAGGATATTTCCCTATCCCTTCGTCGAGAATCTGATCTGAAGCCCCAGTGTCTTCGATAAGATCATCGACTACTTGAGCATTAAGCACACTCAGAAGGCTTAAATCCCTATCCCTGCTATCCACAACTTTGTCTGGACTAGCATCTCGGGCATGATGGAAGAAGAGATAGGACGCCCATTTGTTGGTATGAGCCAAATCAAAGAGCTCATTATAGAAGGCGGTGTACGCTAAATAGTGGCACATCAACTCCTGGTATACCGCCACCACCTGAGGGTCTGTGTCACCCAGCTCCTAGTTTATGGGAACATACTCTTCATAAGGAGTATCCCCCATTGGCAGTCTTGAAATCTCTACCATTTCGTGAAGGGCCAATCCCAACTCCCCCAGTGGAGTGGCGAAAGTCCCAGTGAGCGAGATATATCGCTCCATTAAAGCCAAAAACAGGTTGGAGTTGAGAGGTAACCCAAACTCACAGCTGCATACAGACTAATGCTCTCAAGCTCCGTCTGAAAGTTCTTCAGGGCCCAGGCAGCTAAATGAACCCATCGAAGATTTGTAGGGGTAAGCCACCCATTGGTCCGAGAATTAACCTTAGGGTAGACTCCTCCATGCCCCCATGAAGTCATTGCAGAATATCAGTAATTGGACTGGCTGGAATGGTGCAGTGTCTTCACTCGGGACAATACCCAGAAATAATCCCCTGAAGGGCATAACGGGACCTGAAGGACGGCTTACAAATGACCCTCGGTCGGATCCTTTCTGGTAAAATATCTTCCCCAGCTGGCCGTGAAGATTGGGAGTCAGAGTCCACGACATCTTTCTTGGATGCGTAGCATGGAAGAATGCCGAGATAGGGTAATCTCTCAGCATCTTGGACAGGTACATTACCAGGCCCCTGGCAGGAAAAACCCAGTTTTCTTTCTTGGGCTTCGTCTGGGATTGTTTGTCAATCATATCCCTGAAGAAGAAAGCTAGTTTTATATAATTGGCCTCGTCTATATATGCCAGGGGCTCTCCGTTGATCATGCTCAACATCATTCGTTCTCCTTGAGACGATAGCAAGATTCCCCTTCCTTCAGGATACTGGGGTCCGAAAATAGGAAATGTCACATGCGACAAATCCTCCAAGTAATTTAAGTTCAGCATCCCAGCAGCAAAACCCATCACCTCAGCCAACGGAGATATCTGCAAGTTAACTACAAAGTGCAAGAAAAACAAGTCAGTTTCTATAGTAGACGTTACATCTTGCAGCCTATGCCAAAGATCAACAGTCTGTGCTTTTACGCCAAGACTGTGAAAACTTGAATTTTTACGCTGGAATCATTCCCAGGCGTAAAATCCAAGATTGGCAGTATACACAAAAAAGACAGTCTGTGTTTTTATGCCAGACTGCTAAAGTTTGAGTTATTACGCCATAATTTTTATCCAGAGCGTAACACCCAAAATTTGTAGTATACGCCAAATTTCGACAGTCAAAGCTTTTACGCCAGACTGCGAAAATATAGAGTTTTTACGCTGACACATTAGAAATATGGGCATAAAAGATGAAACATCTCTGTGCATCATCTTCCTCGAAGAGGCTCTCAGCACAGAAGACGACCTAGCGCGTTCACGTACAACGTGTGCGAAGGGTTTTTCTTCGTTTTTGTCGTCCCAAAAGCTTTACCTATAACACCCGGTGCACAGCTTAACGGTGGGACACTTCATTCTGAGCGAGGTTCGCTCTGCCCGATGGGAGTCGCTCTTGCTTGGGCAGAGGAACGAGAAGAGGAGGCAACTTTCTTTCCCTTAACAGTCGAAGATTGTTTGGGCGCCATTGCTAAAAACTCAGAGTGCTCAGAGAAGAAACGAGGGAAAGTGCTCAAAGAGATGAAGATTTTTCTTTTGCAAAAGACAGGTGAAGAGTTTTCTCTCTGAAGGCCTTGGGGTATATATAGAGTTCAGATGGACTCCTCGAATCCCTAACCAAATCTGATATTTAATATTTGGTTATGATTGGGGACCACGTCAGCCCATCATTTGAAAAAAGAAGACGGACAGCCAATCGATCCAGATTCTACGCACAGAGCAGATCTATGATTTTACGCTAAAGGGGCTTTTACGCTCAAAAGGCTATAAATCTACAATTTTACGTCCAGATGCTTTTATGCTCACGAGCTTTTACGCTCAAAAGTCTACAAACCTACGATTTTATGCTTGAGAGACTACAAATCTACGGTTTTACGCTCAGAGGCTATAAGTCAACGATTTTACGCCCGGATGCTTTTACGCTCGGTAGCTTTTGTGCTCGAGAGGTTACAGACCTACGACTTCACGCTCAGAAGCTACAAACCTATGATTTCACGCTCAGCAGCTTTTTCGCTCAGAGGCGATAAATCTACGACTTCACGCTCGGAAGTTTTTCTTTTCAGAGGCTATAATTTACAGTTCTATGCCCGGATGCTCTTATGCTCAGCAGCTTTTACGCTCGAGAGGCTACAAACTTATGATTTTATGCTCATCCACACTACGGATCTATGACTTTCTGCATATCTTAAAATACGCAGGCCATAGTATGCGTATATCTGAACAATTCTCAAGATGGCCAGTTACAAGGGTTTATGTAGAAGATGCTCCTTCATGGCCATAAAATATCCCAAGTACAGAGTTCAACATGGAAAATGACTCTTCTTCTTGAGTCGATTGGAAGTTCATCCAAAATCCAGTCTGAATATTTTCTCTACAGTTTAAGCATGGTCAGTTTTGACAGCCATTTCTCGCCCTATTTCAAGAGATTTTCTGGAAATCATTCTTGAAGATAATGGTCTGAACAAGAATTCCTCTTATTAGAGAAGTGACAGTTCAGAATTCTACGCAACTCCTCATTCAAAAATAGCATAACAGTTCAAATATTTGACTTAAATGCTAAGCAGTCTTCTACGTGTCCTCAGTTACGCGTAAAAGACGGGACGAGACCAGATGCTCTTTTTTATCAGAGTCAGCTTAAAGTTATTCAGACTTGTCGAAGCTACACATATTTAGACTTTATCACAGCAAATATGGCAAATTATCAGATGCGTAAAAGAAGACGATTTTATTAATCATGATTACATATGAGGGAAATCCAGTCTACAAAGGGTTTTTTTTCATCTTCATGATTACATATGAGGAAAATCCCGTCTACAAAGGGTTTCTCATCCTCATTTAAAAGATCACAACCAGAACCTGTTCTACCGAGTTCTCGTATTGGTGGAGATCTTTATAGTCTTCTACAGCAGTTCATCGACTTCCATAGTCTATGAACAAGAAAATGATTAATGACGGGAGGATACACAACTGGGCTTGTGTAAGGAGCCCATCCTCCATACGCCATGACAGATTGAGTTAAGGTTTTAGACCCAACTCAATACTGGAAGATAGGGCTAGTTTGCCTGCCCTCGTCCACCAACGATAGGAAAAAATACATCTTGCAAGCTGTGTGGTCGAATGCGACCCTTCCTCTCTCCTGGACGCATCGCCATATGAAAATGCTGATTATCCCGAGCAAAGGAAGATATGATATCCTTCCATGATCCATCGTTGCAGATGACATTTGCTCGAAGATGCCTTCTTTTT
Source organism: Iris macrosiphon (assembly GCA_036927795.1). Taxonomy (NCBI): domain Eukaryota; kingdom Viridiplantae; phylum Streptophyta; class Magnoliopsida; order Asparagales; family Iridaceae; genus Iris; species Iris macrosiphon. The sequence goes on along the minus strand of JAYESA010000008.1, from coordinate 102,385,068 downwards.
TGGCTCCTTACATGCTGGAAGAACATGATCTTCTTCTTCCTCAAGTCGACCCGACGAACTCCGGCAATCATCTCTGTGTGTGGTAAAGAAAATATGGGAAGAACAGGTTAACTCATCAGCCTTTATATAGGAAAAGAAGAACATACCGAATCCTAACAAGATCCCAAAAATCTGCCGAGAAATCAGCCTCGAGGAACGAGTCAGATTTGATCGCTTTATGCTTCATTCAAAGTATTTTAAATTACGAGGAATTTGAAAACTTTGAAGGGGGTCTTGTAGAAGCATGAAAAATATGTTGTAGAGTTATACGCAGTATTTCAGTACTGTGTGGCGTAAGACGTGACTTCAGAGCCATCGACGTACAAACAGAGCTTTATCGCTAGTACAGCGTAAAACATAGCTCCAAAACAACCCGCGTAATGCAGTGTGTTCAGACTGTTTCAGCGTAAAAAGGTTGTTATATCGCCATCTTGGTGTAAAACCTAATCATTTTTAATGTAGTGGGAAGTCGTACAGAGAGCTTTTCGTATTCCTCGAATGAACCTATCAGATCATGCAGTAAACCTGACTCCTGACAACGAGTACAACACGGCTATCCAGACGACGGCTGTAATGATGGTTCGGCACAGGGACCCAGACTGTCGTTTAGTGACATTTCCTTGGTATAAACTGCTTTTACGCGTTCAAGGGAATACGCTGCCTAGTTTTATACAGGCAGATGTGAGCTTTTACGCTCAGCAGAAGACAAAATGAACCGCCACGTCAAAAGCTGCTCTTCGTACAGAGCTCGAGGCACACCTCTACAGTTAATGCGCGTGATGGGGGCAGATCTCTGCATTTAATGTAGTGAATTTGGTTCTATTTTCAAAGACTGGGTGAACCATAATTACGGCTAGTACGTCCATATCATCACCTCTGCATATTACGCCATCAGGCTATTTTCAGCTATAGGAGCACGCTGTACGCTATCTCCTTGAAATACGCCGACCTGGCCATTTCCAGCTATAGGAATACGCTGTATGATATCTCCTCGGAATACGCTAACTCATGCTATATTTGCATTTGTGCGTGGTAAGACTATTTGGTCCGGAACACGCTCAAGACCTCAGTCAGGGAAGGAGGATCAGCCACCTTTTACGCTAGCCACCTACCCATGCAGAACCAACGGCTTATACGCCTACTTGGCTTCTATGCCAACCCGATGGCTTCTACGCCTACTCGGCTTCTATGCCAACTTAACTGGCTTCTACGCCAGTTTGACAACTATTTGGCTTCTACGTCATGGTGACAGTTATTGGCTTCTACGCCAACCCTTTTTACGCGAGGGTCAGTTACCTACGTGGCTTGCATGCCGTGATCTTCGTAGCAGTTATACGCATTATCTCTTAATGGGACATGCGTCACACGCTCATTCAGAAGATCATTTATATGTGGGTGGCAGTTATTATAACCACCGCGTAACAAGTGCCATACTCTCTATTATCCGGCTTCTACGCCGACTGGATGGTTACTGTCACTAAAACCCTATAAATAGAGACCTCCGTCCACGGAGGTCCATGGTCGAATCCTTGAAGATTTTTCCAAGGGTCGAATCGTTGAAGATTTTTCCAAGGGGTCGAAGAGTGGAAGATTTTTCCAACGGTCAAAAAATCGAAAAGCACGAACAGAGAGTAGTGATCAATGATTTTGGCATCGAGCATCCACTCCCTCTTGCAATCTTTGAAGCTTCTTCCATCTTCTACAGCACTTCTTCATCATCGTGTGGTCCAAGGGATAAAGTGATCGACTGCAAATCAGACTCCTATAGCAATATTTACCCAGATTAGAATTTGTACTTGACATCCTCGTATATGATTAATTGTACTTCTTGTTTGTAAACCAAAGAGAGGGTTTCATATAAACCTTGTTTTATTTCTTTCATTTATTTTCAAACAGTGATATGTGTTGATCTTAACTAACATAAATTGATAGGGATGAAGAGTCATGATTATCACATATTCATGGAGCAATTACTACCAATTTCTCTGAGAGAGATGTTGCCTCCTCAAGTATGGACACTTTCGGTCGAGTTTTTTATATTTTGTTAGAGATTTGTGTTTAAGCAAGTTTATTGTGCAACATATGATTTAACTTGAGGAGAAGATTGTATTAACAATGTGTAAGTTAGAGAGGGTGTTTCCCCCGAGTTTTTTTTGATAGTATGGAGAATTTATCGATTTATCTTGCATACGAAGCACGTATTGGTGCTCCCGTCCATTATCGATAGATGTATCCATTTGAGAGGTATAAATTGATTAGCTTGAACTAATAATTTCTTTATTCACATAATTCTATTCGTTGATATGTTATTTTAGGTATCTACATCACTTAAAGAAGAAAGTAGACAATAATGCTCATGTAAAAGCTTGATATGTGAAGCGTATATCATTAAGGAGGTTTCAAACTTCTGCTCCATCTATTTTGATACTCATGTTAGAACAAATCGGAATAGAGTCCCAAGGAATGATGAAGGTGGAGTTGATGTACTGAATAGTGGAGTCCGTACTATCTTTAATGTGTGCGGCAAAACCTACAAGTGCTACTAAAGTATGGTTGTTGAAAGATAATGAGCTTGAAGCCGCTCATCGGTTTGTATTGTTAAATAGTGGTATAAATGAGATGAAAGATATATTGAGAAGTAAGCGATACAACTTTGCTAGCTATTTTTATTTTTGTCGCTCTACTGCATGCTTGGCTGTAAAAACTATAAATTCCATAACCAAAAGAAATATATCCAAAATCAGGCTCTCTGTCTTCGTTATGCCAGCTAATATGGCTGCGATAAACTCTAGACTCCATAACAAAGGCCATTGGTTACCTTTCTCACTGTCATCATCAAAATATGCCATCAGAATATATCTCAATTCAGTCCATAAATTTATCTCGATACAAGAATCAAAGTTAACAACAATATCAAGAATTAAATTCAAAAACGAACAAGTGAGAGTGAACGAAAACAAGTGGAAACAGATTTTGAATTAGAGTTTATAATAAGATTCTCAGGGTCGTTCCAAGAATCTCTTAAGAAATCCTAATTTTTGATTGAGTATTCTCTCTTCCTAATATCATATTTCTTATATCCTAGCGCAGGCTCGCAATAGTACAACTAAGCCGTTGTACTACCACGACATCGCTCTAATTACGAAGCCTGACCTGCATGGGCCTCTACAAAAATGTGTCATAAACCACACCCGGTAAAGGGGCACGAGTACGTGGGTACGTCTAGCCTACGCCGCAGCATCGGCGGTAGAACGCTGTCTAGGTCAACTATACTATCTAATTATCTCACTGTAATGTATAAATCTGTCAATAATATCTCAACTCCAAGATAGAGGAGACTATAATTAATGCAACACAATACTCAATCACAAATCTAAAGCATGATAAGATATCAAAAAATTCTAACATAACTAAGAAGTCTAAACAATAACAACAACAATAAATAGAAACAATATCCAAGTCTCGACTAAAAGCCAAAAACAAATTCGGTACCAAAATGCTAATAAAACTAACTATGATATCTAGTGATTCTGGCTAGACCTCCCGACAATCACTCCTGAGTGTCAGGGCCCAAGGTTGTTATTCCCTCTTTTGGTCTATAGTACGTAGGACACCAGTCCTCTAAGACGTCGTCTGAAAAATATATCCAGTCAGGATTGGAGCAAAGTACAACCCAATAGCAGTTTTAATTAATTGACAAACACTATAAAACAGTAAATAGAGGATGCTATATACCGTAAGAAAAATAATAAACTAATGCAATGGCAAATGGTAAAGAGAGACAAGCAATATAAGCAATAGGGTATAGCCAATGCATATATGAAATAAAAGAGAAGGAACTACCATAACAGGCATAAGACAATATAATCTATCAACTGAATATGAAAACTACAACAAGCAATATATTTTTAAATATTAAATAGATATGTGATCGGCTTAGAATATTCAATGATTACACTAAGGAGAGCTAACTCAATCATACGTGTAGTGTATAATTAGTTAGTAGCCAATGATTACACTACTTGTCGATAGTTCTTGATAACATATTTAATTAGTATTTTTCCTGCCCCAATTGATACGATGGATCCAATCCTAACACGTTACTAGCCAATATATCCAATGTTTAACCTATAATATTTAATGTTATCCAATACCAACAAGGAGTAGTATTCGATGCCATCTCGATAATCAAGGTAACATCTCATGACTATCGATCCAATATCAATACCAATCCGTGTACCATCGTGTCAAGAATCATAAGTAACATTTCTAAATACTTGAATTATAGTAATGATCAAATAATGGAAACTATCAGAGAATATACTCGCCTGTGGTCCAAAGCAATGAATGTCAAACAGTGTCTGTACTGGAGTCCAAGTGACCTATATATGAAATTCTATGTTGTCACGACCCGTACCCAGTGTAGGAATGCAAGTCAGGAACAACGCCCAGCCTACGTCACAGTATCGGCGGTAGAACACTGTCTTGGTCTACTATACTATCTAAATATATCACAATAATATAAAATCTGCCAACAATATCTCACAAAAAACTCAATCATAATTCAGCACGAGAAGATATGAAGAAAGTCTAACTATATATATATATATATATATATATTCAATAATAGAAACAATATCCAATCTCATACCATATGCCGGAAACAAATCTGGTACCAAAATGCTAAAGAAACTAACTATGAAAAACTAGTGATCCGGATAAACCTTTCGACAATCACTCCAGAACTAGTGGGTCCAAGTCTGCACCATCTATAAGTCAAAGTTCATAGTATGTCGGACATCAATCTCTCGGATCCTCTGGAAAAAAAATTCCAGTCAGGAATGAAGCGAAGTACATCTCTAACAGTAGTTCTAATCAATGATATAAACTATGTAACAATAAATAGATATAAATATACAAGATACATATACATGTACAAGAGATACACAATAAAGGAAATACTGGAAATAAATACAAGAATGAACAATATGGCAATAAACAAGAATACTAATGACTAAGTGAGTGAGTACCAGCTTTAACATGTGATCAGCTTGGGAACTTGCACAAGAGTAAATGGCCTGGTTAATCATATATGCGGTGTATGATCAATACTTACAAGGAATAAGACTTGCATAAGGAGGGTATAATCACATATCTACACTACATACTCCCTAACCCCGACTGGTATAGTGGATCCAACCATGGTACGCTATGGCACAGGATTTCCTAAGAAGATAGCTACTCTTCCCGAGAATCAATGTCTGTACATGTACAAGATAATCAATGAAACAAGGCTTGCACAAGATACACCATATACCAAGGAATAACATCTTTTGATGAGATCCGGATATACCAATCCGTGTAACCATCGTATCAAGAAATCATGGATATCTACACTAGATACAATGAACATAGAGGATATCATAAATGAAAAACTATCAGAGAATGTACTCGCCGGAAGTCCAGTTAATAGTCTCACAGATGTCTGATACGGTGCCTCGAAGACCTAGATATGGAATATAACTGTCACGCCCCAGTCCCAAAATACGTAGGACCAGGATTACGTGACACGCCAGCTACGCATTCGACCAGACTCTGGTCTGACTCGAATATGTATAAGCTGTAATATAAAGGGCACTATCTAGAATTTTCCATATATGTAAACCTCTATGTCTCAATCCACAATGTATATCAGTCAACAAGAAAGAGCTATATGTGCTAAGGTCGGCCGCCCAATAACACACTAACTCGAATAGACTCGAGAAGAAGTATGAGTCTACAAAACTAGGCTAAAACAACAGATGAATAATCAATGTAAAATAACCATAATGCCGGTAGATATAATGTGAGTACCTGGTACCATGCTCGCAAGATATGCCACTCCATCAGTATCTCCAAATGCTTCGTAATCGTCTATGCTGCAAAACTGGCAGGGAACCAGGTCCTCAGAGGGACGTAACAAGGTACAGAAATATAGCATGCCAAGTAAACAGAAAGTACAAGTGCACGACAGGGTACTCTATCATAACCAACTAGTGTGACACAGTTTAAAGACAATGTTCGATGCGTGGGCTGTCCAAAATAAAACCGCAGCTCCGAACACAGAGACACACGGGTCGTACCGTAGCTCCGAGCACAGAGACACACGGGTGTTACCACTACACTATGAAACAGGATCACTACACTATAAAACAGGATCACTACATATACATATATAAGCGCGTGCAGAGTAGCCCAAATGTCTAGTAACTGTCTTCCCCTTCCCAAGCGGTCAACGATTGTGCGTTGAACCTGAACCTCTATCTAGCAGTCTCGACACAAGGAATAACTCAACAGACGCGACCCTAAGGTCGTCCCAGTCTCTGGTCATGATGTCAGTATCAGGATACAGGAATCTGGCACGATCACAGTGTATGAGTGTGTCCTGGGGTATCGATGTACTCTGGTATGCATATCGAGATACTATGAATCATCCAACAGTCTTCCTAGGATGCTACGACGTACGTCTTCACCCGGTTGTGAACCGGACGCGAAGTACTGAATGTCAATATTACTACGTGCACAATGTACAAAAAGGGCAACAAGTATCTGTAAACTGAAGTACAGGGTGGCAAGGTACACTTGCCTGCGTGTGGCTGCAGATGGCGGGGATCTGGTACCGCGTCCAAGTCCTCAGGTCCCGCAATACCTAGAGATGAGATACAAACCAATAATCAATAATCTATTCTATGACAGACAGGAATGTATTACACGTCTAAGCATATACCCAGACTCAGCTACAACTCACATGGACAAGACACTAGGGACAAGATACTATGGGGTTGACCCCAGTTGACTATCGGTACAATACATCCATCAGCTAGTCATCTGTACACTATCATCAACCCAATCCTCAATTCTTCTGTATTCGTCACAAGGTTCAGTAGTTCAAGTAGGTGAAATCCTCAAGTTCCTCCTGGTATCCCCGGACATTATCCTGCACGTTTAATTTTCATCCTCGAAATAAATAATTACCAATTATCTAAACCCTCGATTATAGATACAGTCCGCAAATTATTTGAGCACCGCTCCCCAATAATATTATTAATATTTCTCAGTCCTTAATTACTAACTAATGGTTTGATTTTTTACACTATTTCACAGTCAACCTCCTGCCCCTCAATGTCCACCAATGCTTTAAAAACACAACATTATTTCACAATACTCAAACCTGCTCCTCTACATCCATCAAAGTGTATATACTACCATGTAATAACTCTAAGATTTCAGATGGCACAAAATCACAAAATCTCAATGCATATTCGTACCCTTAACTAAACCCATTCAATTCTCAAACCTTAAATTTCAATGTATCGAAGTATATATAACATCAAAACTTAACTCCACGCATATCCATTTATTCAATTTGAAACTTATGAAAATAAATCCTAAACTCAACATTAAAACCCTTAATCAATATACATACCTATATGCTCAAAGTTACACTATACTACGCAAATATCAACCCTAACTACTAACATATGTAATAACCCTAATCTCATAATTATAACAACACTAATAATAAACAAGGCGAGGGGAGGGCTGTACCTCGACTGCGAGGTATCGATGGTGGTTCTGCCGAGATGGAGGCCGGTGGTGGCGTGGCTGCACGGGAGGGGTGGTAACAAAGGTGCGTGGTGGTGGGGGATTGGAGAGGCCGGAGAAGTAGTGGACAGCAGTGGCGGTGATGGATCCTGGCCCGGCCGGTGCAGTGGAGGTGTAGGAGGAGGATGGCCGGAGCCCTGTCAAGTGGAGCGGCGGCTGGAGGTGGTTGAGGCAGCGGGGAATAAATCTTGAGGTTGGCCGGCTGCTTGCGGAGGATGGAGTAGAGGACGACGAAGAGGACGAAGAGGTCGAGGTTGCTGGCTGCTCCGGTCTGGAGGAGACCGGATGGCGGAGGCGCTCGGCGGAGTTGCAACAGAGGGATGGCTGCTTGCGGCCTGGAGGAGGAGACCTGATGGCCGGAGTCGCACGCGAGAGCTCGGCGGAGTGGCTGCTCCAACCGTGCGGGGACGCTCACAGCGGGGTCGGATCGACGGCGCCGGCGGAGACGCACGGGAGCGGGGGGTCGACCGCAGCCGGTGCGTTGGCTCACTGACCGGCGGGACAGTAACAGCGGGCCGGAGCGACGGCGACGCCTGGCCGGAGTCGGGCCGGAGAATGCCAAGGCCGCCGGCCGGAAATGGAGGGATGCTTGTCTCCAAGTGATGAAGGAAGGAAGAAGGAGAAGAACAAAGAAAGAAGAAGAAGAAAATAAGAAGTAGGTTTCGGTTCTTGCATGGAGGAGGAGGAAAGAGAGAGAGGGGGGGAGTTTTCAATGCATTCGGTTTAGGACCAGCTTGGGAAGTGTGAGGTGAGGGTGAGATGATGGGATGTTATATAGGAAGGGTTGTGTGGGATGGAGGGTGGAGATGCTCTCATTTGAAATGAGTGGTGGAGATTCATCATGAAGGAAAATTTTGTTTCTTCATGAAGGAATGAGGGAATTGGGATTGGAACCCCATTTTGAGACCCTACAAATAATCATGACCAATGAGGAGTTGCCAACAATTTGTTAATTGCAAATAAGCCCCCCGTAAATTCGAGAATTTGCATGGACACATGAAATAACGCAAAAATTGCGGAAAAAAATATATTTAAAATTGTCATAGTGAGGGGGCGTTGCGCGTTAGGTGCGGGTCAAATTTGAAGGGCATTGGGATTATTTTAATATTAAAATAGAATTTCCCAAGTTGGTAAATTCCGATTTAATTAAAGATAACGCGTCCCGCGAATTTAATTTAATTGGGGCCCGCGGGGTCAAAATCTGGAAACGGCACAAAGGCCAAAAATGGTGGGGGCTCAGAGTCAGTCTTGGACCCTTTTGTTGGTCCGGCTCAACGGGTTAAGTTGGTACCCCAAAATCGAGGGTAACGACACAGGTGTCCGACACGGAATAAAAATACGGGTTACGATTTTCGGAATGTTGCGCAATTAATTTAGAGCACACTAAAGTTGATTTTAACAGTCAGAAAAGTCCAGTGCCTAATTTGGCGAGTTGAGTCGAGTGTACAATATTTGTACAGAATTTATGGGCTGATAATGGGCTCCGATTAATTAGACAAAGATAGGGTGTGCCAATGGTTTAAATTAATTGGATTAAAAATTCCAGGTAAATATCCTCTACTCTAAACCTCAATAAATTCTATCAAAATTTTTTTCTGATCCACTCTAACTATCTACAGAATAAATTGAGGGGGTTTACATTCTTCCCAACTTAGAAAAATTTCGTCCCCGAAATTAAGAGTAAAGCACGATAATAACTAACAGAATTTTAAAATAACTAGTAATTAAATTGCCGTACGTAAATTCGTACCTTGCTCTCCAAATAAGTACGGAAATCGCTGCCTAATAAAATCCTCGCGCTCCCAAGTAGGCTCGCCTGGGGAATGGTGCTTCCATGCCACTCTGACCAGTCGAATCGTCTGTCCTCTCAAAGTCTTCTCACTGCGATCGAGGATCTCAACTGGCTGCTCTACGTAAGACAGACTAGGCCCGACTGTAATCTCCGAATGATCAAGCACGTGGCTCGGGTCTGCGACATATCTCCTCATCTGCGATACGTGAAATACGTCCTGTACTCCCTCCAATGATGGAGGTAATGCCAGACGGTAAGCCACTTCGCCAACTCGTTCCAAAAATATCAAAAGGTCCGATATACCTCGGACTCAGCTTGGTCACCTTCCTTGAACTCCAATGGTCTGCGGTGCGCATCTGCCCAGTATTTCTGTCTGTCCTGTGCTGCGCGCAGGTGGCTCTGAATCTGCTTGACCTTCTCTACTGTCTGTGTCACCAACTCTGGACCAAATATTGACGCTCTCCCACGTCACTCCAACAAACTGGTGACCTACTTTTCCTGCCGTATAGTGCCTCATAGGGTGCCATCTGTATGCTGGCCTGGTAACTGTTATTGTGGGAGAATTCTACCAAGTGTAGATAGTCCTCCCAAGATCCTCCAAAATCAATCATGCACGCTCTCAACATATCCTCTAAGATCTGTATCGTGCGCTCTGACTGTCCATCAGTCTGTGGATGATACGTAGTGCTGAACTTGAGACGAGTTCCTAGGCTCACCTGCATACTCTGCCAAAATATGACGTGAATCTGGAATCACGGTCCGATATGATGCTGACAGGCACTCCATGCAATCGTACTATCTGCCTCATATACATGTCAGCTAACATCCCCGTGGATTGCCCAACTCTGAAGGGCAAGAAATATATAGACTTGGTGAATCTGTCTATGACAATCCAAACTGCATCCTTCCCGCTAGGGTTCCGCGGGAATCCTGTGACGAAGTCCATGGTAATGTGTTCCCACTTCCACTCGGGAATGGGAAGCGACTGCAATAATCCTGCAGTCCTTTGACGTTCAGCCTTGACTTGTTGACAAACTAAATATTTGCCTCGAATCTTGCAATCTCTCTCTTCATTCCATGCCACCAGAAGTGCTGCCTCAAGTCTCGGTACATCTTCGTACTTCCGAGATAAAATAGAATAATCGAGCTATGAGTCTCGATCATTAACTCTTGGTGTAGCTCGCCACTATGAACGTATATGCGATCTCTATACCTCAATGTTCCGTCTCCATGAATCCTGAGTCCTGTTTGCATGTCGGCCTCTGTCCTTTCTTGCGATCGTCTAAATCTCGTATCTATAGGCAATGCTGCCTCGATCCTCTCAACCAAAGTAGACTAAACCTCAAAACTGGCCACATGTACATCCATACCTGGCAATACAATCTCAATCCTGAGTTCCTGGAAATCCTCTAACAACTGGCGATGAGTCATAAACTACATTTGTCTTGCCAGAGTTGTTCTGCAACTTAATGTTATAATCTGTCATAATTGCTAGCCAATGCATTTGTCTCATGTTGAGTTCCTTCTGCGTGTAGGCATTCTTTAAACTTTTATGATCTGTATAAATCTCAACACGCTCACCATAAAGGTAATGTCTCCATAGCTTTAGTGCAAATATCACCGCAGCTAGCTCCAAGTCGTGCGTCGGATAGTTCTTCTCATGAACTCTCAACTGTCTCGATGCGTAGGCTATCATCTTGCCGTGTTGCATCAGTACACATCCCAATCCGCTCCCTGACGCATCACTGTACACTACAAATCCTTCTGATCCGGAAGGTAGTGTCAAAATCGGTGCTGATGTCAGACGCTTCTTCAGCTCATCGAAAGCCGCCTGACACTCGTTGGTCCAGATAAACTCTTCGCCCTTATGCGTCAGTCGCGTCATAGGTGCAGCTATCCTCGAAAAGTTTTCCACGAACCTCCGGTAATATCCGGCAAGTCCGAGGAAACTCCTAACCTCCGTAACTGATGTAGGGGTAGGCCAGGTCTCTACTGCAGCTATTTTCTCCGGATCAATTGATAGTCCATCTCCGGTGATTATGTGTCCCAGAAATGGTACTCTATCCAAGCAAAACTCATATTCGCTGTGTTTGGCGTACAGCCTCTCATGTCTCAGCGTCTCCAACACAATCCTGAGATGTCTCTCATGCTCCTCTTGGCTCTTGGAATATATCAAGATATCGATGAACACCACCACGAACTTATCCAAGTACTGGTGGAAAACCTTGTCCCTCAAGCTCATAAATACTGCTGGCGCATTGGTCAAACGAAACGGTCATGACTAGGGACTCATAGAGTACATACTTCGTCCGAAGCGCCGTCTTCAGAACGTCTTCTCTCCGTACCTTGATCTGATAATGGCTGGATCTGAGATCGATCTTCAAAATACATATGTGCCTCTTAGCTGATTCAATTTGAATCTTCGATGTGCGACAAGGGTACTTGCTCTTTATCTCTACGGCATTCAATGCCCTGTAATCGTTATGCAACGTATCGTCCCGTCCTTCTTTGGTACAATAAGATGGTTGCTTCCCACGGAAAAATACTAGCCCGACTGAAACCCTTGTCTAAGAGATCCTCCCTGATGGACCTTCAACTCAACCAACTTTCTCGGTGCTAGTCTGAAGACGGGAAAATAACTGACTCGGCTCTTGGAGTCAACTCTATAGCAAGCTCTATCCCTCTGTCAGGTGGTCGGTCCGGAAGGTTCTCTAGAACCACATCCTCAAACTCTGGTATATTACGGGGTACACTGGTTCACCTTCTACAATGAGTGCCTCCAAGGTAGATGGGCACCATGCTTCCAGGCTCTCTAATAACTCAAACTCAGGTTAATCCGGTGGTCTAAAGGTGACACAACCATAACAGCAACCAAGCGTTGCGTGGTATTGGCTCAACCAATCCATGTCTAGGATAAGGTCATAGTCTAAACTATACCTCAAAATAATTTCTCCCGTTCTGTTTCCAACATCAATCCTCAAAAAGAAAAAGAAAAAAAAATCCTTGCCTAATGTATAATTCTCTTCTCCTCAAAGTTTTCCCTAAAATTTTATTCCTCAAATTCCTTTTTTTCGTTATTTATCTCTCCAGGTCACCTAGTGCAATTATAATAGTGATGTCACCCAAGCACCTACTAAAATTTCTGGTATTAGATCATCATCATCCAAGTGAGAGCTTGCAATTTTATCTCCTCTTAGTCCATAATATCATTCCTAGTATTGCTATCATATCCAACCACTAGTTTCCATCATCAGGCTATACATTCTCATAAATCATCCTAGGTCATGATCAATAATCCTTCTAGCTCTCAGTGCTTCCTAGATTACTGTTACCTCAAGCACGGGTAGGGTACTACTGGGTCCAACTCTCTTGCCAACCTTCCACACTAGTTCTAGAATCCAAAGAACCCATCAATCTATCCTGATAAAGCAACAATCTTCTCAGAGAAAGGTGTACGAATTTTGTCTTCTGCCGTCTGGTCTTCGATCTTCTTCTGGAGGGAAATCATCAGTCACAAGCATTCGTCTTCCCGAACAATAGGAGACGAGAAACAAGGATAGCGATATCAACGAAGATTGAACGAATGCAAATTGGAAGTCCAAGGGCATTAATCACATACAAGGAGTTTTTAAAATCGATTATGGATTGAGACCCTATTCAACAATCATAACATTTATTCCTAATTTGCAGGCTCGCTTGGCACAGTCAGGTGACCAAGACGATTTAAATCGGACCTGTATGGGCCACTACAAAAATATGTCACGCCCCAGTCCCAAAATACGTAGGACCAGGATTATGTGACAAGCCAGCTACACATTCGACCAGACTCTGGTCTGACTCGAATATGTATAAGCTGTAATATAAAGGGCACTATCTAGAATTTTCCATATATGTAAACCTCTATGTCTCAATCCACAATGTACATCAGTCAACAAGAAAGAGCTATATGTGCTAAGGTCGGCCGCCCAATAACACACTAACTCGAATAGACTCGAGAAGAAGTATGAGTCTACAAAACTAGGCTAAAATAGCAGATGAATAATCAATGTAAAATAACCATAATGCCGGTAGATATAATGTGAGTACCTGGTACCATGCTCGCAAGATATGCCACTCCAACAGTATCTCCAAATGCTCCGTAATCGTCTATGCTGCAAAACTGGTAGGGAACCAGGTCCTCAGAGGGACGTAACAAGGTACAGAAATATAGCATGCCAAGTAAACAGAAAGTACAAGTGCACGACAGGGTACTCTATCATAACCAACTAGTGTGACACAGTTTAAAGACAATGTTCGACGCGTGGGCTGTCCAAAATAAAACTGCAGCTCCGAACACAGAGACACACGGGTCGTACCGTAGCTCCGAGCACAGAGACACACGGGTGTTACCACTATACTATGAAATAGGATCACTACACTATGAAACAGGATCACTACATATACATATATAAGCGCGTGCAGAGTAGCCCAAACGTCTAGTAACTGTCTTCCCCTTCCCAAGCGGTCAACGATTGTGCGTTGAACCTGAACCTCTATCTAGCAGTCTCGACACAAGGAATAACTCAACAAACGCGACCCTAAGGTCGTCCCAGTCTCTGGTCATGATGTCAGTATCAGGATACAGGAATCTGGCACGATCACAGTGTATGAGTGTGTCCTGGGGTATCGATGTACTCTGGTACGCATATCGAGATACTATGAATCATCCAACAGTCTTCCTAGGATGCTACGACGTACGTCTTCACCCGGTTGTGAACCGGACGCGAAGTACCGAACGTCAATATAACTACGTGCACAATGTACAAAAAGGGCAACAAGTATCTGTAAACTGAAGTACAGGGTGGCAAGGTACACTTGCCTACGTGCGGCTGCTGATGGCGGGGATCTGGTACCGCGTCCAAGTCCTCAGGTCCCGCAATACCTAGAGATGAGATACAAACCAATAATCAATAATCTATTCTATGACAGACAGGGATGTATTACACGTCTAAGCATATACCCAGACTCAGCTACAACTCACATGGACAAGACACTAGGGACAAGATACTATGGGGTTGACCCCAGTTGACTATCGGTACAATACATCCATCAGCTAGTCATCTGTACACTATCATCAACCCAATCCTCAATCCTTCTATATTCGTCACAAGGTTCAGTAGTTCAAGTAGGTGAAATCCTCAAGTTCCTCCTGGTATCCCCGGACATTATCCTGCACGTTTAATTTTCATCCTCGAAATAAATAATTACCAATTATCTAAACCCTCGATTATAGATACAGTCCACAAATTATTTGAGCACCGCTCCCCAATAATATTATTAATATTTCTCAGTCCTTAATTACTAACTAATGGTTTGATTTTTTACACTATTTCACAGTCAACCTCCTGCCCCTCAATGTCCACCAAAGCTTTAAAAACACAATATTATTTCACAATACTCAAACCTGCTCCTCTACATCCATCAAAGTGTATATACTACCATGTAATAACTCTAAGATTTCAGATGGCACAAAATCACAAAATCTCAATGCATATTCGTACCCTTAACTAAACCCATTCAATTCTCAAACCTTAAATTTCAATGTATCGAAGTATATATAACATCAAAACTTAACTCCACGCATATCCATTTATTCAATTTGAAACTTATGAAAATAAATCCTAAACTCAACATTAAAACCCTTAATCAATATACATACCTATATGCTTAAAGTTACACTATACTACGCAAATATCAACCCTAACTACTAACATATGTAATAACCCTAATCTCATAATTATAACAACACTAATAATAAACAAGGCGAGGGGAGGGCTGTACCTCGACTGTGAGGTGTCGATGGTGGTTCTGCCGAGATGGAGGCCGGTGGTGGCGTGGCTGCACGGGAGGGGTGGTGACAAAGGTGCGTAGTGGTGGGGGATTGGAGAGGCCGGAGAAGTAGTGGACAGCAGTGGCGGTGATGGATGCTGGCCAGGCCGGTGCAGTGGAGGTGTAGGAGGAGGATGGCCGGAGCCCTGTCGCGTGGAGCGGCGGCTGGAGGTGGTTGAGGCAGCGGGGAATAGATCTTGAGGTTGGCCGGCTGCTTGCGGAGGACGGAGTAGAGGACGACGAAGAGGACGAAGTGGTCGAGGTTGCTGGCTGATCCGGTCTGAAGGAGACCGGATGGCGGAGGCGCTCGGCGGAGTTGCAGCAGAGGGATGGCTGCTTGCGGCCTGGAGGAGGAGACCGGATGGCCGGAGTCGCATGCGAGAGCTCGGCGGAGTGGCTGCTCCAACCGTGCGGGGACGCTCACAGCGGGATCGGATCGACGGCGCCGGCGGAGACGCACGGGAGCGGGGGGTCGACCGCAGCCGGTGCGTTGGCTCACTGACCGGCGGGACAGTAACAGCGGGCCGGAGCGACGGCGACGCCTGGCCGGAGTCGGGCCGGAGAATGCCAAGGCCGCCGGCCAGAAATGGAGGGATGCTTGTCTCCAAGTGATGAAGGAAGGAAGAAGGAGAAGAACAAAGAAAGAAGAAGAAGAAAATAAGAAGTAGGTTTCGGTTCTTGCATGGAGGAGGAGGGAAGAGAGAGAGAGGGGGGGAGTTTTCAATGCATTGGGTTTAGGGCCGGCTTGGGAAGTGTGAGGTGAGGGTGAGATGATGGGATGTTATATAGGAAGGGTTGTGTGGGATAGAGGGTGGAGATGCTCTCATTTGAAATGAGTGGTGGAGATTCATCATGAAGGAAAATTTTGTTTCTTCATGAAGGAATGAGGGAATTGGGATTGGGACCCCATTTTGGGACCCTACAAATAATCATGACCAATGAGGAGTTGCCAACAATTTGTTAATTGCAAATAAGCCCCCCGTAAATTCGGGAATTTGCATGGACACATGAAATGACGCAAAAATTACGGAAAAAAATATATTTAAAATTGTCATAGTGAGGGGGCGTTGCGCGTTAGGCGCGGGTCAAATTTGAAGGGCATTGGGATTATTTTAATATCAAAATAGAATTTCCCAAGTTGGTAAATTCTGATTTAATTAAAGATAACGCGTCCCGCGAATTTAATTTAATTGGGGCCCGCGGGGTCAAAATCTAGAAACGGCACAAAGGCCAAAAATGGTGGGGGCTCAGAGTCAGTCTTGGACCCTTTTGTTGGTCCGGCTCAACGGGTTAAGTTGGTACCCCAAAATCGAGGGTAACGACACAGGTGTCCGACACAAAATAAAAATACGGGTTACGATTTTCGGAATGTTGCGCAATTAATTTAGAGCACACTAAAGTTGATTTTAACAGTCAGAAAAGTCCAGTGCCTAATTTGGCGAGTTGAGTCGAGTGTACAATATTTGTACGGAATTTATGGGCTGATAATGGGCTCCGATTAATTAGACAAAGATAGGGTGTGCCAATGGTTTAAATTAATTAGATTAAAAATTCCAGGTAAATATCCTCTACTCTAAACCTCAATAAATTCTATCAAATTTTTTTTCTGATCCACTCTAACTATCTACAGAATAAATTAAGGGAGTTTACATTAACATCAATACAAGGTTCTAGAAAAAAATAAGTTAAACTAGTCATCTTCTAGGCCAAAGAGCTATTTCTAAGTCAAAGCAGTCAAACAAGGTCAACTCTAAGTTAAACTGGTCAAACTTGGTAAAACTACCTATTTTTAGGTTGCATAAGTTTATCTCAATGATATTGGATTCATACACTATGAATCTAGGTCATACAAGCTACATCTTATGATACTAAGATATTGTATCTCAGGATACGCAAACAATAGATAAATATCACATATCTATAATAAATCAATATTAAATATATAAATCCTAATTACAAATACTAAAGGGATACCTTGGTTTCGAGCCAACTTGGTATCGCAACACTAAACCTCTATCTTGATACCCAAATCCAATATCTTGGGTATCCTCAATACATTGGCATTTACCTTGGTATCTCAAGGTAATGTCACTCTAGTATATATATTAACTATCAAACTATAACTATAAACTACCATGCATTTAATACTTATACAATACTATATACCTTATTTTAGTCACCTTAGTATCAATCCATAATTAGTTTACATCTATCCTATTACTATGCCAATACCTACTACTCATACCTTGGTATATCTCAAGGTAATACTAATATCTAACCATATTAATACTAACATACAAGCTAACTCTATATATACTAACTACTAATATATCCACTAGCTAAATCAACCCATTAATTAACTACATGCTAAACATAACAACTACTAAATACAACTAACTACTAACATATGATACCAACTAGTGCATGGATACTTATAGCTACATAATAACTTACCAACTACTAATGTATATCTATATATACATTATACATACATACTTATAGATAACTAGAAATGAATATATATCTAACTACTAAAAATACAATATATTAATACATAAATATCAATTAGGAAATATATACATATATACTAATATTATATATATTAAATAACTATAATAAATACATATATATACTCTACCGCAGAACTGTCACTAAAAACTGTCGCCGCCGTCGCTAAAACGCTATCGTTGTTGCTGTAGCTGACTACTGTCGTCGCTGAAGCTGCTGTTGTTGCTATTGCTATTGTTGCTATAACTGTCGCTACTGTTGCAATCACTGTTGCTGCTGTTGCTATTGCTATTGTTATTGTTGCTATAGCTGCTGCTGCTGTTGCAATCACTGTTGCTGCTGTTGTTATAGCCATGGCTGTGTCGCTGAAAACCTGAGCCTCTTCTCTCTCACTCTTATATATATATAACACAATATATATATATATATATATATATATATATATATATATATATATATATATATATATATATATATATATATATATATATATATATATATATACACTCTATAACTACTAATATATATATATATATATATATATATATATATATATATATATATATATACACTCTATAACTACTAATATATATATGCATACTACATATATTTATATGTATATACAAGCTCCTCTATATACATATATACCTAACCTCACAAATACACATATAGTAATATATATATATACGTGTACGTATATGTGATGTTATATATATATATATATATATATATATATATATATATATATATATATATATATATACACATAACTTATATAAATACACTACTATATATATATACACTACTATAATTAATAGCTATTACATATGTAGAAGTATAGCTACATATATATATATATAACACCTAGGTACATAAATATATGATACACTAACACACACACACACACACACACATATATATATATATATATATATATATATATATATATATATATATATATATATATATACACACACACACATGTATTATATATTATAATGACTAAAAATAATGGAATTAGATCTAGAAATAAAATACACAAACACGTGGAGTGCATCGCTCCCGTATCCCACTAGATCTAGGATACGCTTGCGACACGAGTCCACCACACATCCAAACGTACCCCGAAGGACACGAGCAAGTCTAATATATTATTTATGAACAATACGAAGAGTCAAACACAAATCTACGTATCCGTGTCAAAATATGACATGCACAAAGTCCCGTGTCGGAGAAAAAACCTCCAAATCAACACTTATCACCAAATTATTGGGATACGACCTACACGTACCCAATTGTGGACACGACACTAGTCCCAAACACACAAGCACATGCCAAATTGATCTATAGGACCAATTGACACACACAACAATGTCAATCTCGGAAATTTTCCAAAATTGACACAAAAAGTAGCATAACTTTCTCAATAGGCCTCCTATGAACACAAAACCAAATCCTATGGGTAGCCTATGCATATGGGTTGATTTCTCATAGTTAAATCTCAGATTTAGAACCAAAATTAAGGGAAAAACTGAATTAAATCTATTGGGAGATGGATTCCCAATGAAACCTCCAAAATTGGTGAAATGAGCCTTCAACTTGTAGATCCTTGCTCCTCTTTGTAGATCCATACTTCCTCCTTGTAGATCCTTACTCTACAAGTCTCCAATGGTAATTTAGAAAGGAATTGGGTAAAAATTTGGTAGGAATTTGATATAATTTTGTTGTGAGAAATTCTAGATTTAGATTTAGAATAAAAAATGAAGGGAGACAGAGTTTTTATCCCCTTTATATAGGCCTCACTTGCCCCCTCCCTCAAGCTACTATGTAAAGTCTAAAATACCCCTTGGGGCCTTTTATGAAGAAATTAATTAAGGAGGAAAGATTCTAGTCTAATGGGTTTAACTTAATTAATCATCCTCCTAATAATTGGGTTTCTAATTATTGGGCTCAATTCTAACTAGAATTAAATGTTGGTCCATAAGTCTAAACTAAACTAGTTAGGTCCACTAACACAAGTCCAAAAATAAATCTAACATGCTAACAATAAATAAATAATATAATAAATAAATATTCAACATGCACAATATTTAATTAATTACTAAATGACTAAAATATCATTTCCTAAAAAATGTGGTAGTGACAAATCTACCCCCCTAGAAGAATTTTGTCCTCGAAATTAAAACTCTCACCCCTCTCTCTTTGGTCAGTCATATCATATTCATACAAATCTTACTATGGTCAAACTCCATCAATCACAGTCTAAAATAGTCTTATCATACAATCCTACAATTCTACTGAAAGAAAAATCAGACTCTAACTATCATGAATTCGGTCTCTGCCCTGCTGGGATGTCTTTCTTTACTGGTGAGTTAATCTGCTATGCCACCTGTGGCCTATTCCATCACACACTATTAATCATCAATCTTGTCAAGATATTCTTAATACTGATGGTTACCAAATACTCATGATATACTCTAATTCTAGGTCATGGACATGCTTAACTCACTGGCACTTGCTACTTAGGATACTATACAAAACACTGCTAAGATACTACCTCCTTGTTCTGTTTTAATCACCAAAATTTCTCAATTATTCTCTTGCAAGGAACACTTGTATACCTTTTCAATCATGTATTTTATTATCACACCCTCGTCCAACTTTAATACTTCCAATATGATACCTTACTTAAATCTTGTTACTGTCTACACAAGGCACCAGCTCTCATATGTATTTTTGGATGACATTCTCATACCAAGTTACTCATGTCTCTCTTCTATATCATTATATTAGTTATTAAAATGCTTGTTCCTAAACCTTCATAATACTTGAGGTACTCCGTCTCTTATTACTAAGGTATCTCTTTCTATCTGATACTTGGTGAAACTCATCCTCTAAAATTTGTTAATTATCTTAAAGTTCTCATCTGTACATTAGTATCACAATATATACACAATTATCTTCTAGTCATTACAACATCATGACATCTCACTGGTATCTTTATACTCCTCGGACTATTCTCTGATACATACGACTTCTATAATCAAATTTAGCATGGTACTATACTTACTAAACTTACTCCTATATATATATATATATTCTCTCTCCTCTACTGCTTGGATCACTTATACTATTACTCCTAAATAATTTTTTATCCATATTAACTGATACACCAATCTAATATCATTACACAAGGTACTTACTGTTGTTTGATAATAAATAAAAAAAATAAAAATAGGTTTATACAAAACCCTGTCTTTGGTTTACAAACAAGAAGTACTATTAATCCTATACGAGGATGTTAAGTACAAAATTTAATCTGGGTAAATATTGCTATAGGAGTCTGATCTGCAGTCGATCACTTTGTCCCTTGGACCACACGATGATGAAGAAGTGCTGTAGAAGACGAAGAAGCTTCAAAGATTGCAAAGGGGAGTGAATGCTCGATGCCACAATAGTCGATCACTACTCTCTGTCTGTGCTCTTCTCTCCCTGTTTCCGACCTCTTCTCAAAATCTTCGACTCTTCGACCTTGTTTTTCTCCACCCTCGACCTCCGTGGATGGAGGTCTCTATTTATAGAGTTTAGTGACAGTAACCGTACAGTCGGCGTAGAAACAGGACAGTGGAGAGTGTGGCACTTTTTACCCGGTAGTTATAATAACTGCCACCCATGTATAAATAATCTTCTGAATAAGCATGTGACACGTGTCCCATTAAGAGATAATGCATATAACTGCTACGAAGATCACGGCATGCAAGCCACGTAGGTAACTGTCCCTCGCGTAGAAAAGATTGGCGTAGAAGCCAATAACTATCACCATGGCGTAGAAGCCAAGTAGTTATCAAGTTGGCGTAGAAGCCAAATAGGTTGTCGAGTTGGCGTAGAAGCCAAGTAGGCGTGGAAGCCGTCAGGTTGGCATAGAAGCCAAGTAGGCGTAGAAGTCGTCAGGTTGGCATAGAAGCCAAGTAGGCGTAGAAGCCGTCAGGTTGGCATAGAAGCCAAAAAAACTCGATGTTGACTGGAGTCTTGAGCGTATTCCGAGGAGATAGCAGACATCATACTCCTATAATTGAAAAATAGCCAGGTCGACATATTTCAAGGAGATAACGTACAGCGTGCTCCTATAGCTGAAAATAGCCTGATGGCATAATATATAGAGATGCTGAAGTGGACGTATTAGCCATAATTATGGCCCACCCAGTCTTTGGAAGTAGGACCAAATCTTGTGCATTAAATACAGAGATCTGCCCCCATCACAAGCATTAACTGCAGAGGCGTGTCTCGATATCTGTACGAAGAGCAGCTTTTGACGTGGCGGTTCATTTTATCTCCTGCTGGGCGTAAAAGCTCACATCTGCCTGTATAAAACTAGGCAGCGTATTCCCTTGAATGCGTAAAAGCAATTTATATCAAGGAAGTATCACTAAACGACGATCTGGGTCTCTGTGTCGTTTCATCATTACAGCCGTCGTCTGGATAGTCGTGCTGTACCCGTTGTTAGGAGTCAGGTTCACTGCATGATCTGACAGGTTCGTTCGAGGAATACGAAGAGTTCCCCGTACAACTTCCTACTGCATTAAAAGCGAGTAGGTTTTACGCCAAAGTGACGATGTAACAACCTTTTTACGCTGAAGCAGTCTTGACATACTGCATTACGCAGGTTGTTCTGGAGCTTATATTTTACGCTGAACAGCGTTGAAGCTCCACTGTACGCCAATGACTCTGAAGTCATGTCTTATGCCACCCAGTGTTGGAGCTCTGTTTTACGCAGCTTCCTGCATGTGGAGGATTTTATGCGTATGATTCCTCAGTGTATTTTTCATTCTTCTACAAGACCCCCTTTAAAGTTTTCAAATTCCTCATAATTTGAAACACTTTGAATGAAGCATGAAATGGTCAAGTCTGACACATTCCGTGAGGCTGATTTCTCGACGGATATTTAGGGATTTGTTGGGATTTGGTGTGTTCTCCTTTGCCTATAAAAAGGCTGATGAGTTAACCTGTTCTTCCCCCATTTCCTTCACCACACAGAGATAGTTGCGATGTTCGTCTTGCTGACTTGAGGAAGAAGAAGATCATGTTCTTCCAGCATGTAAGGAGCCGTAAAAAGAGACATCTTCGAGCAAATGTCCTTTGCAACGATGGATCATGGAAGGATATCATAGCTTCCTTTGCTCGGGATGATCAGCAATTTCATATGGCGATTCGTCTAGGAGAGAGAAAGGGTCTCATTTGACCACACAGCTTGCAAGCTGTATTTTCTTCTGTTACGACGGTGGACGAGGGTAGACAAACTGGCCCTGTCTTCCAATATTGAGTTGGGTCAAAACCTCAACTCAATCTGTTATGGCGTATGGAGGGTGGGCTCTTGAATAATTTATACAAGCCCAGTTGTGTATCCTCCCGCCATTAATCATTTTTTTATTAATCGGCCGCGGAAGCCGATCAACTGCTGAAGAAGACGAAAAAAGACCTCCACCAATATGAGAACCCGGCAGAACAGATTCTCGACGTGATCTTCAATGAGAAATCCTTAGTAGAAAAAGGATTTCTATCATATGTAATCATGAAGATGAAAAACCCTTTGTAAACTGGATTTCCATCATATGTAATCATGATTAATAAAATTGTCTTCTTTTACGCATCTCTGATGATTTGCCATATTCTGCTGTAATGAAGTCTGAATATGTGCAGCTTCGGCATGCCTGAATAACTTTACGCTGACTCTGATAAAAAGAGTATCTCGTCTCGTTCCATCTTTTACGCGTAACTGAAGACGCATAAAAAGTTGCTTAGCACTTAAGTCGAATATCCGAACTGTTATACTGTTTTGAACGAGAAGTCGCATAAAATGTCTGAACTATCACTTCTCTGATAAGAAGAATTCTTGTTCAGACTATCATCTTCAAGAATAATTTCCCAAAAATCCCTTGGTATAGGGCGAGAAAATGGCCGTCAAACAGGCCATACTTGAACTGTAGAGAAAGTATTCTGACTGGATTTTGGATAAACTTCCAATCGACCCAAGAAGAAGAGTTATCTTCAATGCTGAACTTTGTATGCTTTGGGTACTTGGGATGTTTTGAGGCCAAGAAGGAGCATCTTCTATGTGAACCCTTGTAATTGGCCGTCTTGAGAATTGTTCAGATATACGCATACTCCGGCCTGCATATTTCAAGATATACGGAAAGTCATGGATCCGTAGTGTAGATGAGCATAAAATCATTGGTTTGTAGCCTCTCGAGCGTAAAAGCTGCTGAGCATAAGAGAATCCGGGCGTAGAACCGTAGATTTATAGCCTCTGTAAAGAAAACTTTCGAGCGTGAAGTCGAAGATTTGTAGCCTCTGAGCGTAAAAACCTTCTGAGCATGAAATCATAGATTTGTAGCTTCTGAGCGTGAAGTCGTAGGTTTGTAGCCTCTCGAGCGTAAAAGCTACTGAGCGTAAAAGCATCCGGACGTGAAAGCATCCGGGCGTGAAACCATAGACTTATAGCCTCTGAGCGTAAAATCGTAGATTTGTAGCCTCTCGAGCGTAAAAGCTTCTGAGCGTAAAATCATGGATCTGCTCTGTGCGTAGAATCTGGATCGATTGACTGTCCGTCTTCTTTTTTCAAATGATAGGCTGACGTGGTCCCTAATCATAACCGAATATTAAATATCGGATTTGGTTAGGGATTCGAAGAGTTTATCTGAACTCTATAAATACCCCAAGGCCTTCAGAGAAGAAACTCTTCATCTGTCTTTTGCAAAAACTTTCGTCTCTTTGAGAACTCTTCTTCGTTCCTTCTCTGAGCACTCTGAATTTTTAGCAATCGTACCGAAATAATCTTCTACCGCTAAGGGAAAGAAAGCTGCCTCCTCTTCTCGCTCTTCTGCTCAAGCACGAGCGACTCCCATTGGGCTGAGCGAACCTCGCTCCGAACGAAGTATCCCACCGTCAAGCTGTGCACAGGGCTTTATAGGTAAAGCTTTTAGGACAAAGAAAAAAGAGAAAAACCCTTCGTACAAGTTGTACGTGAACGCGCTAGGTCATCTTCTGTACTGAGAGCCTCTTTGAGGAAGATGATGCACAGAGATAATTTATCATTTACGCCCACATTCCTAATGTGTCAGCGTAAAAACTCCATATTTTCGCAGTCTGGCGTAAAAGCTTTGACTGTCAAAATTTGGCGTATACTACAAACTTTGAGTGTTACGCAGCTGATGAAAATTTTGGCGTAACACATCAAATTTTGGCAGTCTGGCGTAAAAGCACAGACTGTTAGATTTTTTGTGTATACTGCCAATCTTGAATTTTATGCCTAGGAAATAGGTTCCAGCGTAAAAATTCAAGTTTTTACAGTCTTGGCGTAAAAGCACAGACTATTGATCTTTGGCTCAAGCTGCAAGACTGTAATGTCTAGTAAAGAAACTGACTTGTTCTTCTTGTATTTTGTAGTGGACCTGCAAATCTCTCCGTTGGCTAAGGTGATGGGTTCTGCTGCTGGTATGCTGAACTCCAATTACCTGGAGGATCTGTCCCACGTGACATTCCTTATTTCTGGAACCCAGTATCCTGAAGGAAGGGAAATTCTGATATCGTCTCAGGGAGAACGAATGTTGTTGAGCATGATCAGCGGGGAGCCTCTGACGTATATAGATGGGGCCAACTATATAAAACCAGCTTTCCTATTCAGGGATATGATTGATAAACAATCCCAGACGAAGCCCAAGAAGGAAAACTGGATTTTTACTACTAGGGGTATGGTTATGTGTAACACCCCGTTCCGCTCAAGCGGACTGCCGACTCAATCGGCAATAGTGCAACTGTCCCGACCGGCTTTGCTTCAAACAAGAAGCAAAAGATATCCAGACTTGTCCCTACAGGAATTCGGCTTGGACTTTCAGAGGCTCGCTCAGTCGTATCGCTCTACCGAGGCGAATCATCGCTAAGGTGGGTGGCTACGGTGAACTTGTCTTTGCTTAGCCAGCACACATAAAATGTGGAATATTTATGCTAGTCGCTAGGTGATTCACCCCCTGCATGCTAATAAATCCAACGCACCTAGCTAAGGGAATAATTCCAACTTGTATTGCTTGCTAGAACATGGAAATCGAAATACTGCTTATATACAGACCCTCGCATGCTAAGTCCCTTAACGATCTAACTCTCGGCTTATCTTCGGGTCCGAGCAAACGTGCTTGCCTACGTTCCTTAGAAATGCATGCTTGTCTGCTTGTAATGTTGCCATGTTTTCATCCAAACCCCGGAAGACTACTACGTAGTCGTTCCGTGCCTGAATGAACCTGCAAGTATCCGGGACCGTTAGGTCACCCAAGGCAGCCCCGAACCAGGGGAATGCATCAAGACAAGTTACTCACTGAACGTGTAATCGTGTTGCCTGAAATTGGTCAAATAATCGTGTAATCGTGTTGCCTGAAATTGGTCAAATAATTGTATAATCGTGTTGCCTGAGATTGGTGAAATAAATCGTGTTGCCTGAGATTGGTTTAACCCTGACTTGCATGTCGCGGACAACTCGGAAATGAGGCATAGTTCCACGGACGGTCACCGGGGCACTGGGGCCGCTCCGATCCGGATGGAACTTCAAGTGTGGTTCATCGTGTGCAGGCGAGTGGTTTGCAGCATATCGTGTACTCGGTTGCATTCCACTTGGCCTAGGACCACATCATGTGTAGTCTATCGTGTGCTGGCGAGATGATTTGCAACATATCGTGTACTTGGTTGTATTCCATCTTGGCCTTGGACTACATATGCAATCTATCGTGTACGGGCGAGATGGTTCATAGCGCATCGTGTGCTCTCGTTGCGTTCCACTCTCGTCTGGGATTAGTCCTTTATGGCTTTGCCAGCGACTCATGTTCATATAGATAAGTCATCTTCGCTTAGCGGCTATCCGCGTGCGAGTCATCGCATCGCATCAAAGAACAACTGAGCACACCAAATACTGTCCCGTTCAATGACTCTCGTGTTTGCATGTTGCATATGCTATGCTCCTGAATGCTTATACTTGCCCGTGCTTGAATTAACAATATTTGCCTTGGACAGGGAAGGAGATGGTAAGTCTCGCCGTATTTTCTCAAACATCGCACGGCGCACTGCCACACGAACTAGGCTATTCAATATCTGCATGAAACTGATCCTAAGGCAACTAGAAAGACAACTTAATAGTTGTGCACGGAACCTGTATTACGTGTTTGGATTTGTCGAGCGGGCGAGTAGCTTCCCCACCAGTGCATTCAATGTACTGATAATCCACCAGTTTGTATGCAGGGTGCGGGAGAACCTCGTTCGGTGCGGACGCCTCCAACGTGCGTGCTAAGGCGTGGACATCACTCCGAAGCAGCGGTGCGTCCGGGACTGAAGCACATATACAAGACATAAGTTATGGACCGTAAGACCTTATGGCCTGCAGTGCGTTTGGTGTTTGGGGCAAGACTGGGCCTGCTCCCTGCCATGGTATGTCGGATACAAGCTGGCCTGAGAGCCATTACTGATGGGCTGCTTGCTGACGAAATACGGCATAAAAATTTTCCCAGGGTAGAATTACCGTTCCTATATCTGATGGGATGGTTAATTCTTCATAACCCTAGGGTGATGTCTCCCCGCTCTGCCAGTAGTTCAGGGAATAATTTCTTGTTGAATTACAAGAATTCCACTTGGAACGTGACCACCGTCATAGACTGTCGGCGAGCATTAAATTTTGCTCATAGCTGGAAGCTCTTCTGCACCGTCCTTACTGTACATATCAATCAACAAGGGACGAGGCTTCAGGATTCAGGTGAAGAAAAGACCGTTCTTTCTCCTGAAGCTTTTTATTGGTTGGTCTGCATTTGACCTTCCCATTTGTTGTACAGAAGTGAAGACCATTGCTTCTTGGAGCCCTATCTGCCTAGTCGGTTCGCCAGGCAGTTTGGGTATGACCAATTATACGTAGGAAATGCCATCACCAGCTTCAAGTCCAGAGGTGGACTTATTGATGGAGCGAGAGGATGGCGGTACTTCATAATGGGTTGTACTGGAGCAGCCTTTACTGTGCCCGCAACTTCTCTCTCCATGGAGTTGCATATCCTCCATTCGTACGCCCAATTTTATGTAGCGATCAACACCTTCTATCGCAATTTTGATATGCGTGAAAGTTTTAGGATGCCCTCTCATAAGTCTGCAAGAAGAGAGGAGGTCCCATCAGTCTCTTTCGACGAAGGTGAAGACCCTGTCGGTCAAGATGAGCTTTTGTTGACGGTGCCGAGAGGCATAATACCTCCGCCTGCGGAGCCTCTTGTTATCCCCAGTAAGCGAAGGGCTCCTATTCTGAAGGAGACTTCCCCTCGCAAGAAAAACAAGACTTTTGGTGGTCTTGTCAGGATTTCCAGCCATGAGGCTCCTGGGAGTGAGCCTGCTGTTTTCCCGGTCGGGGATGATCCTTTGATTAGAGGTTCCTCGCCTTTTAGAAAGGGAACCTCCATAGTTTCGGCTGGCAGTGTTGGAGATTCTTTGCTCGAGGCTGCTGTCGCTGCTACCGCTTCAGGTAGTACTACGAGATCGCCTTCGATGCCGAGCAAAATAAGATTGCGTATACCTTTACCCAGACCCGTAACGGGAGTAACCCCTGCCGTGTCTGTAAGTATATCCAGCGAGATTCCACCCGATGAGCCTCGGTTGGATCTTGGTGAAGACCTGGAAGAATATCTACCAGTGTCAGTTGACACACCCTCTTCTCCAGGTATGACAGCTCACTTAACATCATTAAAAAATGATTTAGCTATACTGGCTGCGGACGCGACATATATACCATCAGCCATGGGTAAATGTCGTCTTTACGCCTCTTTTAGAAAAATTAACATCATGTTGATATTAACTTTCTCTTGTCTTCTTTTCAGGGAAAGACATCTACGGGTTGGGCAGCGTCGATGCAACTTTTGGCTTTGTTGCAGCTCCTGCCGAGGATACGGAGGTGCCCGACTTTGAAGAGGAAACATTTTCGGGTGCCGACTCACCCAATATAGTCCCGCTATCTCCAGAGGAGGATGAGCCTGTCATTATAACTATGCCTCTTTTGAGTACGCCAGCCACTTTGGCCGTTGTTGGTGCCTTTACTTTTGTTGCGCCATCTGCTGAAGCGACGACTGTGACGACACCCTCTGCAGTCGTTCCTGGAAGGGGATTCGCCGATATTGCAGCCACTCCCGGCGTCCATTCGGATATCGCCTTGATAGTTCAGCAGTATACTAGTATTTTCTACACCACTTTGAAAACGCTGATATAAATGGTGTTGGAGAAGAATCTAGGCTTTGAGGCTCTGAGGAGATCCTCCCAGTTTGCGATAGTGTCGATCAGAGACTTTAATGACGCTGGGAGAGCTGATGCACTGGAGCTGATAGTTAATGGTCTAGAATAACCCATTAACAATTATTTGCAACTATCCCAAGGCAACATTGATGACCTGATTCAGGCTGAGTATGACTCTTTGACTGCGAGGCTTGTTGGGGAGATGGAAACTATGAGCAAGTCCATAAAACTCAACAGCAAGAGATGAATGAAGAGCGTACCGCATTGGAGTATGTCATTCCCCAGCTGGCTAAGTGTGAAGCCGAGTATGAGGAAGAGGCAGCGAGGGTACGCAAATTGAAAGATGAACTCGCTCAGGCAGAGGAGAGGGTTCTTGCTTCGTCGGCAGCTAGAGATGTATTAAAAGACCGAATAGAAGCGGCTCAATAGAACCTGGCATGTGTGGGTATCATCCACGCAAATTTTGTACGTGCTCGGTCTGAAATATCTGCCTTGAACAATGAGGAGGCAAGGTTAGAGCGGGCCCACGCTAAAGTTTTGAGCTCCATGAATGAGAGAATGGCCTCTCTGGCGCGACAGATTCGCGATTTGACAGCTCCTCCTAAATGATGTACCTTTTGCTTTTATGTGTAACTTGCTCTTTCTGGAGATAATAAAGAGACTTTATCTGACTTTGTGGACCCATTATTTTTGAATATAAATGACTGGCTAGGGTGAAAGCGATATCAGAGGTAATATGGACGTGATATCCCTTCGATAAGCTTCAGCTGGACATATCTATTCAGAGGTTATATGGACATGATAGAATATGCTCCAACAAAATTTGTATACAAAACACTATCAGAGGTAATATGGACGTGATAGGTTTTGAAGTTCCAAATTAGTTGAACATATCTATTCAGAGGTTATATGGACATGATAGAATATGCTCCAACTAGTTCTTTGGACGTAGTGTTGTCAGAATGAGATCTTTAACATACTCCTTCGAGCAAAGGAGATTAAGCATAGTACCTCTTAAGGAATTTGCCGTTGATAGGAGCCATTAACAAGTCTCCATTAGGCTTGGCTAATCTGTAAGCGCCATTTGAGAATGTCGTCTCGATCACATAAGGGCCTTCCCATTTGGGTTAGAATTTACCCTTACTCTTGTGAGTAATGATTATTGGTCTTTTCACGGCTAAAACTAGCTCGCCAACTTTGAACACCCTTTCCTTTACTTTTTGATTAAAAGCTCTAGAAATGCGTGCCTGGTAGAATGTAATGCATTGTTGAGCATGGAGGCGTTTCTCGTCTAATCCTTCTAGCTCTTGAAGCCGCAATAGATCATTCTTTTCCTGAGTCAACTCATTAGCCACCGCTATTCTGAGTGAAGGAATTTGAACTTCAATGGGAAGAACTGCTTTGCTCCCGTAAACCAATGAGAATGGGGTACACCATGTCGGTGTTCGTACCGTTGTGCGATATGCCCAGAGACATTCTTCTAGCTTCTCGTTCCAATCTCTTTTGTTCGAAAAAATGAACTTTTTTAAGAGTTTGATAATGGTTTTGTTGAAAGCTTCCGCCAAACCATTAGCAGCAGGATTATATGCCGTAGAGGCCATATTTTTATCCGATTCTTATCGTAAAATCGGTGAAACGCTTGGCTGATGAATTGAGGCCCGTTATCATGAATTATCCTTCGGGGTATCCCAAAGCAATAAATGACATGATGCTTGATAAAGCTAATCACGTTGGATGTCTTTACCTTAGCAAGGGGGATCGCCTCTGCCCATTTGGAGAAATAATTCGTGATGGCCAATATGAACCGATAACCTCTGGAAGAAGACGGGTGAATATGACCGATGATATCCATACCCCGTGCTTCAAAAGGCCAGGATGCAACTGTAGGATGTAAGTGTTCAGAAGGTTGATGTATAAAATCTGCATGAACATGACAGGCTTTGCATTGTCTTGCATATTTTATTGCATCTGTGATCATAGTAGGCCAGTAATAGCCCATTCTTCTGATACGATCCTGTAGCTTAGGACCGGGTTGATGTGCTCCGTATATGCCGTCGTGAGCTTCACGGATAACCCACTGTGCCTCATCATCGGAGAGACATCGTAATAGTAGTCCGTCGTAGGTTCGACGATATAGACATTGTGATGATGCATCAAAATAGAAGCGTAATGATCGTCTTTTGATGGATACTTCTTCTTTAGGATCCTCCGGTAAGATTTTGTATGCCACAAAATCTATAAAGGGACTTCTCCAGTCTCTCTTGGGAGGATCTATGTTCACAGCGTAGCTGCGTTCTATGTGAAAGTTGTTTTTCACACAGAATAAATCTCTGTTAAGAAGGATCACTGAATTCTGCCTTCTTATAGGAGTAGCTAAATCTGCAGCTAGGCTGGCCAGGGCATCAGCTTTCAAGTTCTGGGATCGAGGTACATGCTCTAGGAAGAACCCTTTAAAAGACATGGCTATCCCGATCGTTGCTTGATGATAAGGGATGAGGTCTGGATTACGGACTTCATATATTCCTCTGACTTGATTGACGATCAGCAGAGAATCACCGAAAGCTTCCAGGTATTCGACGTCCAATTCTTTAGCGACTTAGAGTCTGATGAGTAGAGCGTTATACTCTGCCACATTATTAGAGTAGGGCTCGCTAAGAGAATATGCTCGATAGATGACGAGTTTCTTAGGAGTGACCAGGACAATTCCTACTCCTGAAACAATATTTCCCCTGGGACCAGTCCTGGAGGCACCATCGAAGAATAGCTGCCATGTATCATTTTCCATTGCGGAATTACATTCCGCAACTTCGTCGGGAATGTCCTCGTATAATCTGGAGGTTTCCGGAATCGGATGATCAGCTAGGAAATCAGCCAATGCTTGGCCTTTGATGGACTTTTGAGGGATATACATCATATCATACGGTATTAATAACATCGCCCAAGTCGCGAGTCGGGAATTAAGAACACTTGGCTTGTTCATCAATACCCGAAGAGGATTGATCCTGGAGATGATATGAATAGTCTGGCCTGTGACGTAATGTCGCATTTTTTGAATGGCGAACATTAGGGCCAAGCATTCTTTTTCCACTGGATTGTACCGGTGTTCAGCTCCAACCATCATCCTACTTAAATAGTAGATAGCCTGTTCATGACCCTCATGGTTCTTCTGTGCGAGGAGAGCTCCCAAAGAATGATCCATTGCTCGAACATACAGCAAAAATGGTTTTCCTATGACGGGAGGCAACAGAACTGGAGGATTAGTGAGGTAGTGTTTGATATCATCAAACGCATGCTGACAGGCTTCATCCCATACGAAGGATACACCTTTCTTCATGAGATGAGAAAAAGGTTGACATCTCCCAGAGAGGTTGGATATGAATCTCTGAATATAAGCCAGACGACCTTGAAATCCCCTGAGTTCTCTCAGATTACGGGGTGGTCGCATCTCTAAAATGGCCTTCACTTTATCAGGGTCCATTTGAATGCCTTTAGCGATAATGATAAATCCCAAGAATTTGCCACTTGATACACCAAGAAAGGACTTTGTAGGGTTCATTTTGAGTTGGTGTTGGCGCATCAACTCGAACACTGTCTTCAAGTCTTGGATGTGATTATCCTTGAGACGGCTTTTGATAACTATATCGTCTACGTAATATTCCACTATTTTGCGTAAATGCTCGTAGAATATGTTACTCATAGCTCGTTGGTACATAGCCCCGGCATTCTTCAGTCCGAAGGGCATGACCGTATAGCAATATACCCCCAATGGTGTCCGAAAGGCAGCGTGCTTCTCGTCTTCAGGATGCATCTTGTATCCTGAAAATTTGTCCATGAAAGACATGCATTCAAAACCGCAGGTATTGTCGATCATGACGTCTGTAATGGGAAGGGAAAACTCATCCTTGGGGCAGGCTGCATTCAGATCTCGATAATCGATGTAGACACGTACTTTCCCACTTTTCTTCATGACTGGGACAACATTGGCGACCCAGTCAGGATGTTGTTCTTCTCGGATGAAGCCACAGGCTATCAGCTTCCTGATTTCAGCTTTGATGGCGTCCATCATATCCGGGAGAAACTGGCGTTGATGTTGTTTCATAGGCTTTAAATTGGATAATATGTTGAGCTTATGAGTAGCCACTTTAGGGTCGAGTCCTGGCATATCCTCATAATTCCATGCAAAGACGTCGATATACTCTTTTATCAGCTGGATTATTTCTTTCCTTTCTTCTTTGGAAAGATTGTTGCTGATAAATATCGACTTTGGCGAAAGTTCATCCCCAACGTTAATTTGGATAACTTTATCTTCAGTGGGCGGTTCTCTCTGCTCGAACCAGAGTTCCCATTGTGTATCCATTTGCTGAGCCTAAGAGTCATTCTCAAACGGTTCAGATTCTTGTTCGTCTTCTTCGAAGGAATCTGTTAATACCGTATTTACTGATAATGCTCGTTCGAGAGCATCAGATGAGCCGGAGGACGACGAGCCATCTTGAGAAGAGGACAAGATATTCTCACCTAACTTAGAATTTGTGAAGGAAGTGGCATACCCTAACCCAAAACGAGTTCGTTGACAGTAGGGATCACCATGTAATGACATTCGCCTGCCCTTCCCGTAGTTGAGGCCTGGTTCCAGCTTCAAGTCATAACCCATACTTTGCATAATCTTCAAAGTTTGTGGACTATATTTATGAACCTGCAATTTCCCAGTATCGGACTCGTGAGAGTCTTCTTGTACAATCGGCTTATTGCGCATGCGACCGAAGACTATTGGATGCTGACCGCTACGAGTAGGCGGGACAATAAAGATAGAATCCTCATGTGGCCCATATGCCGGGATGACATTAGATGGTGACGCTACTTCCCACACATATAGATGATATGAATCTATAGCTTCCAAGAATTTTTGTGCTA
Organism: Iris macrosiphon; assembly: GCA_036927795.1. Lineage (NCBI taxonomy): Eukaryota > Viridiplantae > Streptophyta > Magnoliopsida > Asparagales > Iridaceae > Iris > Iris macrosiphon. The sequence continues at coordinate 102,351,011 of JAYESA010000008.1, read as the reverse complement.
TAGATTCTATATCGTTATGGGGAGAGGATTCCTGTTTTGGAATTTTAGCGTCAATGTACTGGGAAAGAGGATCTTTATTATCGTCAGAAATCGCGTTCTTGGTTATATTTACATCGGTTGGCTGCTTGTTACGCCGGAGGTTGATGACCAAAAGTGGAGACTTTTGGTTCAAAGTGATCACTCGAGGATCACCTCCTTTTCTTGACTTGGTTTTGTTCAGGTGGATAGCCATGGGTTCCACGACTTTCGGACGAGTGGTCCGCCCTTTCACCTTGATTGACAGAGGTTGCTCAGCAGAGGGTTCTTCTGGCTCTCGGTGGGATTCCTTCTCTGTCTTGCTTGACACCTCCTCCATGTAGTCTTGGGTGTATAACATGGCATCGAAGTAGTAGGATTCTACTCCTTTAAACGGGTTAAGATCAGCAAACTCCGTTTGTACTATTCCTTGGGCATCTACATATTTGAAGCATTGATGTAGAGTCGAAGGAACGATGTTGTGGTCGTGGATCCATAGTCTGCCCAGCAGAATATTGTAGGACACCTCTGAATCAATGACATAGTATGTAGCCACTGATCTAAGGTCGCCAATCTGGATCCTCAGACGAATTTTTCCCAACGGCTTACTTTTCCTGGCGTTGAAGCCCACCATTGTAGTGGTGGTGTAAGCCAGTTCGCTGGTAGGGATCCTCAGCAGTCTGAGCAGACTGTGAGGAATGATACTGATCGATGATCCCGGATCTATGTGAATCCGGTCTACCTCCATGGAACCGACGTATCCGGTGTAATAGAGGGGTCTGTCATGCTTGTTATGTTTCAACATCATGTCATCTTGAGTGAAAGTGATATTCGGGACCACCTCCATCACACTATGGCATTGAGGACATGCCACAGGTTCTTTATCAGGGGACTTGAGCTGAGTCAAGTATGCATCCGCCTGCATTAATGCTTCACTCAGGACTTGACGAGTGTCTTTAGAAAGCCTGAGTAACTCGAAGATGGACAGTCTGGCTGGAGTATTAGCCAACTGGGATAGGATATCAAAGTTGTAAGGTTTATCCAAACCTTTATTTTGAATGTTCTTCAAAGGTTTATCAAAACGAACTTCTTTCTGTTTGCCCTTGTCCGCCGAAGTTGGTCTGGAAGGACCTGCCTCTGGTACGACAGGTTCAGGCTCTAAAGGTTTGGTAGCTGAAGTGTCTGTCGCTGCTTCTTCCTGATTTCCTCCATAGTCTTTGAGGTAGGCTTTACCTGAACGGGTTCCGGTAGCCAAAACCTCTTCTTCTGATGTCGAGGATACCGCAACCATATGACATAGTTTATGCTTCGAGTTCTTTTTAGACTTAGCCTTAGCAGCTTGAGTCTCTTCCTCGATCTCTGACACCAGATCTGGATGAACCCACATAATCTCGCCATGCTGGATAGTTAGGGGTACCAAGTCATGATTTTGACCCCTGGCCGGAGGGAGATTAACAATGTTCATCGTTGTCCGGAAAATAGGTACAACACCATCCGAAACTTCTTGAGGAGGCAGATTGCCAAATTGAAGAGAGATCATGTTGGCGGTGACCATCTTCTCGTTATTGAACAGAGTGATGGCCTTAGCATCGATCCTGGATTTTCCTTTTTAGTATATAACACGCCTTGGTGGGGTGATGTATATACCTATGGAAAATACAGTACTTAGGGTTGTTGGTACTGCCGACTTCATTAGGCCGCTTGACTTCAGGAAGAGTGAGCTTGCCACTTTTGACTAGACATTCGAATATGCTCGGAATATCGTCATCGTCAAAAGAGTATACTTCAATGGGCCTGGAAGTCCCAGGTTTCGTCTGTGTGGTTGTCGCAGTCTTTTGTCTGGAAGTATTGATCGCCGGGGCTTCTTTTCCTTTGGAACCACGAGGATGGTCGCTGTTGGAGGATGACCTCTTGCCTCTATCAGAGGTAGATATAATAATTCCATTATCACGCACCTTCCGACTATTTTCTTCAGCGGCTACCGCTGAGATGATAAACGAGGGCCAATCATGGAACTGATATGGTCCTGTGAACACCGAGATCACTGGAAGAAGATTCTTCCTGCAAATATCCACCAATGTCGAGTCCGACAGTCCAGGAGGCATTTGTAAAGTGGCTTGACAAAAATGTTCGATGAAGGCGCGAACGCTCTCTTTCTCCTTCTGCTTCACTTCGATGAGAGAGGACATAGACATGTCCATCCCTCCTTCATAGAATCGAGCGAAGAACAGAGTCTTGAAATCTTCAAAAGAAGTGATGCAATTGTCCGCAAGACTGCGGTACCATTGATAAGCCACTCCCGAGAGACAGCCTTTGAACACTCGAGTGAGAAGGGCGTCATTCCCTTGCAATAACACCATCATCATACTAAAGTAGTTCATGTACTGACTCGGTGATGTCTTTCCCTCAAACAAAGCCATAGTCTGTGGCTTGTATTTAGGAGGAAAAGGGATCTCATCCCAGATAGCTGGGTAAGGCTGGTTGATTCCCAATTTTTTGAGCTGATCCTTATGTTTTAAGGCATCAAATTGGGCTTTCAATTCCCACACTGCCTGCATCGGATCTTCAGCTGGTAGAGGGATCGCAGAGTGATGAGAGATTGGTTATATTGTAACTCCAACAGGAGGCAATACATTCTCCGAATTAGGAAGTGGAGGAGCTGCTGACTCTTGATTTAGAGTAGGCTCCTGGTTCGCGTTGGTTGGTGGTAAGTCCACCCCCACACGTACTTGAGTCGGAGGGACCGATGCCTGAGCTATAGCAGCTGTGTATTGAGTCAGCATCATCTGGTGCATATTCTCCATCATGGACTGTATCTCTTTCAGAGATGTCTCCAACACAGCGATGCGTTGCTCAGTACTTCCTGATGGGAAAGCCTCTTCACGTTCATCTTCAATAGCATAGACTCCCATTTCTCTGGTTGTCATTGAAGGGTTAGTATAGGTCTCTGTAGAGATTGACTCTATACTTTTAGCGTCTGATTCGAGAAACTGGTGACCCCCAGTATCGGAATCAGAAGAATACGAAGCCGGTTGTCGTGACCTTGAACGGGTGTTTCGGAATACCCCAGCTTCAATGTTCTCAAGGAGTCTGTTGTATCTCCTTTGGCTTGGAGTTCTAGAGGGATGACGTCTTGAATTTGGCCTTCCTCTAGGAACGTGTGAAGCCATGTTCACTGATGCGAATATAGGCTCTTCTTCCTGTAAAGGCAAAGAGTAGTTCAACCGGTCAAAAACTGACCGTGTTGCTTTAGAACAGCAATAGTTAACTACAACTTTGTGACTATTACAACAGTGCTCCCTATGGGGTGTAATAGACATGCTGAAAGATCCCCTATCTTTGCACTTTTGGATCAGAAATTCACGCAAGTCAGGAGGATTAACAGAAGAAGAGGAAGAAGGCTTATTCTGCCTTTTTACATCAGTTGGAATGTGGATATTGGGGATCCCAAGTCTTTTTTCGCCATAGGAATACAACAATTCAGCCATGTAAGCAGCACATGATCCACGAGGAGCGCATCTATCCACCAACAGGGTCTTCTTTACGCTGAGAGGCTTAGCCTGGCATAGTTTAGAATTTTGCTCAAGCTGGCGTAAAACTGAGGAAGTCCTTAATTGGCCATCAGCTTCTCGCATAATCTGGAGAGCAGGCAGATTCTTCTCTTGATGGCGTAAAGGCCGAGAGGTCGGAAGATCCGCCACTTATTTTCCCTTGCATAGATTGCAGGTACCATCTGCTTTTCTACGAAGGGAAAATGTATTTTTATGCGCGGAGCGCATTTGAAACTTCTGATTTGGCGCTAAGGCCTGGTCAGAAACTACGTCTGCCCTGCCAGCAACGAGAGACAAGTTTTTACACGCAGAGCACGGAGTAGACTTCTGGGTTGACGCTGAGGTATTGCCAGAAGTTTTGTCTGACCCACCAGCGATGGAAGATGAGTTTTTACGCACAGAGCGCGGAGTAGACTTTTGGATTAGCACTGAAGTATTGCCAAAAGTTTTGTCTGCCATGTCACAGATGGGAGACAGAGTTTTACGTGCGGGGCGCGGAGGTTGCGAAGCTACAACCTTGTTGGTCGAAGAAGACAGAGAGTTGGCAGGAATGGTAGAAGATGTCTGGAGCATCCATACCTTACGCAGTTTCCTGTTGTCTTGGACAGAGAGGGAGTGAGAGCTACCCCCTGCTCGAAGCATATCTTCATAGGCGGATTGGTCGAATTGTACCACCAAGGTCTTCTTTATTGATCCTACTAATACTTCATTGTGTTGAGCAATTGCTTTCTCCTCAGATGAGAAAGTCATCCCCAGCAGAGTCACCATCTTGTGTTTGATAATAAACGAAAGAAATAAAAATAGGTTTATACAAAATCCTGTCTTTGGTTTACAAACAAGAAGTACTATTAATCCTATATGAGGATGTTAAGTACAAAATTTAATCTGGGTAAATATTGCTATAGGAGTCTGATCTGTAGTCGATCACTTTGTCCCTTGGACCACACGATGATGAAGAAGTGCTGTAGAAGATGGAGAAGCTTCAAAGATTGCAAAGGGGAGTGAATGCTCGATGCCACAACCGTCGATCACTACTATCTGTATGTGCTCTTCTCTCCCTGTTTTTGACCTCTTCTTAAAATCTTCGACTCTTCGACCTTGTTTTTCTCCACCCTCGACCTCCGTGGACGGAGGTCTCTATTTATAGAGTTTAGTGACAGTAACCGTCCAGTCGACGTAGAAGCCGGACAGTGGAGAGTGTGGCACTTTTTACGCGACAGTTATAATAACTGCCACCCACGTATAAATAATCTTCTGAATAAGCGTGTAACGCGTGTCCCATTAAGAGATAATGCGTATAACTGCTGCGAAGATCACGGCATGCAAGCCACATAAGTAACTGCCCCTCGCGTAGAAAAGGTTGGCGTAGAAGCCAATAACTGTCACCATGGCATAAAAGCCAAGTAGTTATCAAGTTGGCGTAGAAGCCAAGTAGGTTGTCGAGTTGGTGTAGAAGCCAAGTAGGCATAGAAGCCGTCAGGTTGGCATAGAAGCCAAGTAGGCGTAGAAGCCGTCAGGTTGGCATAGAAGCCAAAAAAACTCGATGTTGACTGGAGTCTTGAGCGTATTCCGAGGAGATAGCATACGACATACTCCTATAGTTGAAAAATAGCCAGGTCGGCGTATTTCAAGAAGATAGCGTACAGCGTGCTCCTATAGCTGAAAATAGTCTGATGGCGTAATATGCAGAGATGCTGAAGTGGACGTATTAGCCATAATTATGGCTCACCCAGTCTTTGGAAGTAGGACCAAATCTTGTGCATTAAATGCAGAGATCTGCCCCCATCACACGCATTAACTCCAGAGGCGTGCCTCGAGCTCTGTACGAAGAGCAGCTTTTGACGTGGCGGTTCATTTCATCTCCTGCTGAGCGTAAAAGCTCACATCTGCTTGTATAAAACTAGGCAGCGTATTCCCTTGAATACGTAAAAGCAATTTGTATCAAGGAAGTATCACTAAACGATGATCTGGGTCTCTGTATCATTTTATCATTACAGCCGTCGTCTGGATAGTCGTGCTGTACCCGTTGTCAGAAGTCAGGTTCACTGCATGATCTGACAGGTTCGTTCGAGGAATACGAAGAGTTCCCCGTACAACTTCCTACTGTATTAAAAGTGAGTAGGTTTTATGCCAAAGTGGCGATGTAACAACCTTTTTACGCCGAAGCAGTCTTGACATACTATATTACGCAGGTTGTTCTGGAGCTTATATTTTATGCTGAACAGCGTTGAAGCTCCACTGTACGCCAATGACTCTGAAGTCATGTCTTACTCCACCCAGTACTGGAGCTCTGTTTTATGCGGCTTCCTACATGTGGAGGGTTTTACGCGTATGATTTCTCAGCATATTTTTCATGCTTCTACAACTGTTACTAGCACATTACTCAACTAATTCCTGATATATAAACACTAGCGCTCTTGATATAGTAACACTAGCTTCCTAACTACACAACATATGCCATTAAGGTTATAGGACACTAGCTTCATCATTAGATCACCTCATCATACTCACTAGAAATCATGATCACTTGCATCCAATGCACTAATTATTAACTTCTATAATACACATATTTTACTTCACTCTCAAAGGCAGACACATAGTTCCATATATCTATTGATGTATACATATCTCTCCTCAAATATTTTACAGACGGATACACAAATCAGTGATACACTACATATCTTCCATGACCAATCTTGATATTTCTTAATCCATGACATACTATTAACACTCCAGCTTCCACTTTCTGATACTCATGAACTTCCACACTGACACTTATCACCCACTGTGGATCATGGACACAATTTCTAGACACTCTTCCACTTATTGCTTCCAACACATCACTAGCCTCAATATTAGGTGATATACCCATCACTAGTCATATACTGGTGTACTCCTATCTACTCACATCAATGCTCTACTTTACCTTAACACAAGTCTTACTACTTTAGCATAATGTATTCTGATCCCCTCACACTCTCCTATACACTTATGGGTACTATTCCACTATGGCATACTCACTAATACCCTTTATGCATATAATTTTTTTACTCTTGACACACCCAAGTATCAACCACCAAATTGAATATTATGCTCCATTAATTTCCAACACAATTTCCTTGATACTTAATGTTTATGTGGATCACCCAACTACCATGACTATCCAAAACTGGCATGCTGACTCTGATACTAACTCATGGGACCAATACTGATACTCTCTACTCTCCCTTCTACCATTAGTACCCAAACTATTTATAATGCCACCTATCATAAAACTATTGCTACAAGGTACTACGCTATGGATTATCTCTAGATTGATGTCTATTGCTCACATGCCCAACCAAGAACCACTTACAGACTCACAAGCCACACTCCCAACAGTCAATACTGATACTCAAGACACAGACCTAAATGCAATTCACCAATTATCACACTAACAAGAAGCTCTATAAGGAACTGGACTAGAGAACTGAAGGTATCTTTACTGCTAAGCTAAGGAACAATGGAACAAAGTCCTATAATAACAGAAATGAAAAAGTATTGAGATGATACTTTAAGAACCAATTTAAGATACAATCTGATAATCATACACGTCTTTCCGAAATTATGACACTCAGTCCTCGCCACGCCAGTAAGCATAGCTGCAATAAACGATAGATTCCATAACTAGGGTATGCAACTCTATAATCATGTCATCTTGAATCCTCACCACGCCAATCGGTATGGCTTCGAGAAACTCTAAATTTCATAACTAAGATATGTACATCCAAAGTCAGGTCCCTACGTTTCTGCTACGCCAGCTAATATGGCTGCGATAAACTCTATGCTCCATAACCAAAGCAGACGTTTCACCTTTCCTACTGTCCTCATCAATATATGTCATCAGATGATACCGTAACTTAGTCCGTAAAATTTCTCTCTATATGGAATCAAACTCAATAACGAACGCCAAGAATTAAAATTAACCGATCACCAAGAATCAAATTCAACAATCGATCCCCAAAATTCAACAACAACAAGTGAGAGCGGACGGAAACAGAGAAAAAGATTTGAAATAGGAATTATAATAAGATTCTCAAGGGTCGTCCCAGGAATCACTCAAAAAATTTGTGATTGAGTATCCTCTCATCCTAATATCTTATATCTTATAGCCTATATCCTATATTCTATCGCAGGCACGCAGATCGTCATACTACCACGACATCGCATAACTTGAGAAGCCTGACCTGCATGGGCTACCACTAAAAATGTGTCACGACCCGCACCCAGTGTAGGGATGCAAGTCGGGAACAACGCCCAGCCTACGCCGCAGCATCGGCGGTAGAACGCTGTCTTGGTCTACTATAATATCTAATTATCTTACAATAATATAAAATCTGCCAACAATATCTCACACAAAACTCCATCACAATTCTAAAGCACGAGAAGATATGAAGGAAGTCTAACTATACATTCAATATATATATATATATATATATATATATATATATATATATATATATATATTCAACAATAGAAACAATATCCAATCTCATACCATATGCTGGAAACAAATCCGGTACCAAAATGCTAAAGAAACTAACTATGAAAATTGGTGATCCGGATAAACCTCCCGGCAATCACTCCAGAACTAGTGGGTCCAAGTCTGTACCATATATAAGTCGAAGTCCATAGTATGTCGGACACCAATCTCTCGGATCCTCTGAAAAATATTTTTCAGTCAGGAATAAAGCGAAGTACATCTCTAACAGCAGTTCTAATCAATGATATAAACTATGTAACAGTAAATAGATACGAATATACAAGATGTATATACATGTACAAGAGATACACAATAAAATAAATACTGAAAATAAATACAAGAATAAACAATATGGCAATGAACAAGAATACTAATGACTAAGTGAGTGAGTACCAGCTTTAACATGTGATCAGTTTGGGAACTTGCACAAGAGTAAATGGCCTGGTTAATCATATGTGTGGTGTATGATCAACACTCACAAGGAACAAGACTTGCACAAGGAGGGTATGATCACATATCTATACTACATACTCCCCAACCCCGACTGGTATAGTGGATCCAACCATGGTACGCTATGGCACGGAATTTTCCAAGAAGATAGCGACTCTTTCCGAGAATCAGTATCTGTATATGTATAAGATAATCAATAAAAAAAGACTTGTACAAGATACACCATATACCAAGGAATAACATCTCATGACGAGATCCAGATATACCAATCCGTGTAACCATCGTGTCAAAAAATCATGGATATCTACACTAGATACAATGAACATAGAGGATATCATAAATGAGAAACTATCATAGAATGTACTCGCCTGAAGTCCAGTGAATAGTCTCACAGATGTCTGATACGGTGCCTCGAAGACCTAGATATGGAATATAACATCAATACAAGGTTCTCGAAAGAAATAAGTTAAACTAGTCAACTTCTAGTTCAAAGAGCCATTTCTAAGTCAAAATAGTCAAACTAGGTCAACTCTAGGTCAAACGGTCAAACTTGGTCAAACTACCTATTTCTATGTTGCATGAGTCTATCTCAATGATATTGGATTCATACACTATGAATCTAGGTCATACAAGCTACATCTTATGATATTAAGATACTGTATCTTAGGATACGCAAACAATAGATAAATATCATATATCTATAATAAAGCAATATTAAATATATAAATTATAATTACAAATACTAAAGGGATACCTTGGTTTCGAGCCAACTTGGTATCGCAACACTAAACCTCTATCTTGATACCCAAACCCAATACCTTGGGTATCCTCAATACCTTGGCATTTACCTTGGTATCTCAAGGTAATGTCACTCTAGTACATATATTAACTATCCAACTATAACTATAAACTACCATGCATTTAATACTTATATACAATACTATATATCTTATTTTAGTCACCTTAGTATCAATCCATAATTAGTTTACATCAATCCTATTACTATGCCAATACCTACTACTCATACCTTGGTATATCTCAAGGTAATACTAATATCTAACCATATTAATACTAACATACAAGCTAGCTCTATATATACTAACTACTAATATATCCACTAGCTAAATCAACCCATTAAATAACTACATGCTAAACATAACAACTACTAAATACCACTAAATACTAACATATGATACCTACTAGTGCATGGATATTTATAGCTATATAATAACTTACCAACTACTAATGTATATCTATATATATATTATACATACATACATACATACATACATACATACATACATACATACATACATATAGATAACTAGAAATGAATATATATCTAACTACTAAAAATATAATATACTAATACATAAATACCAATTATGAAATATATATATATATATATATATATATATATATATATATATATATATATATATATATATATATATATATATATATATACTAATATCATATATATTAAATAACTATAATAAATACATATATATACTCTACCGCATAATTGTCGCTGAAAACCACCGCCGCCGTCACTGAAACGCTGTCGCTGTTGCTGTAGCTGACTACTACCGTCGTTGAGGCTGTTGCTGTTGCTATAGTTGTCGCTGCTGTTGCAATCACTGTTGCTGCTGCTGTTGCTATCGCTGCTGCTGTGCTATTGCTGTTGTTGCTATAGCCGTTACTGCTGTTGCAATCACTGTTGTTGCTATTGCTGCTGTTGCAATCACTGCTGCTGCTGTTGTTATAGCCGTGGCTGCTGTCGCTGAAAACCTGAGCCTCTTCTCTCTCACTCTTATATATAAATAAATAAATATATATATATATATACAATTATATATACACTTTATAACTACTAATATATATATACATACTACATATATTTATATATATATACAAGCTCCTCCATATACATATATACGTAACCTCACTAATACACATATAGTAACATATATATATATATATATATATATATATATATATATATATATATATATATATATATATATATATATATATATATATATACACATATACACATAACTTATATAAATACACTACTATAATTAATAGCTAATACATATGTAGAAGTATAGCTACATATATATATAACACCTAGGTACATAAATATATAATACACTAACACATAAATATATATATATATATATATATATATATATATATATATATATATATATATATATATATATATATATGCATATAATTATATATTATAATGACTAAAAATAATGGAATTATATCTAGAAATAAAATGCACAAACACGTGGAGTGCATCGCTCTCGTATCCCACTAGATCTAGGATACGCTTGCGACACGAGTCCACCACACATCCAAACGTACCCCGAAGGACACGAGCAAGACTAATATATTATTTATGAACAATACGAATAGTCAAACATAAATCTACGTATCCGTGTCAAAATATGACATGCACAAAGCCCCGTGTCGGAGGAAAAATCTCCAAATCAACACGTATCACAAAATTATTGGGATACGACCTACACGTACCTAATTATGGACATGACACTAGCCCAAACATATAAGCACATGCTAAATTGATCTATAGGACCAATTGACACACATAACAATGTCAATCTCGAAATTTCCCCAAATTGACACAAAAAGTACCATAACTTTCTCAATAGGCCTCCTATGAACACAAAATAAAATCCTATGGGTAGCCTATGTATATGAGTTGATTTCTCATGGTTAAATCTCAGATTTATAACCTAAATTAAGGAGAAAAATTGAATTGTACCTATTAGGAGATGGATTCTCAGTGAAACCTCCAAAATTGGTGAAATGAGCCTTCAACTTGTAGATCCTTGCTCCTCTTTGTAGATCTATGCTTCCTTCTTGTAGATCCTTGCTCTACTAGTCTCCAATAGTGATTTGAGAAGGAATTGGATAAAAATTTGGTAGAGATTTGATAGAATTTGGTTGAGAAAAATTTTAGATCTAGATTTGGAATAAAAAATGAAGAGAGAGAAAGTTTTCATCCCATTTATATAGGCCTCACTTGTCCCCTCCCTCAAGCTACTATGTAAAGTCTAAAATACCCCTTGGGGCCTCTCATGAAAAAATTAATTAAGGAGGGAAGGTTCTAGTCTAATGGGTTTAACTTAATTAATCATCCTCCTAATGATTGGGCTTATAATTATTAGGCTCAATTCTAACTAGAATTAAATATTGGTCCATAAGTCTAAGCTAAACTAGTTAGGTCCACTAACACAAGTCCAAAAATAAATTTAACATGCTAACAATAAATAATGTAATACAATAAATAAATATTCAACATGCACAATATTTAATTAATTACCAAATGACTAAAATACCCTTTCCTAGAAAATGTGGTAGTGACACATGTCATTTGGTGTAATAAAGTGATAAATATGTTTAAATAAATTACAACATAGTTTCAAGACTAGGTCATATTAGTCAAACTAGGTCAAACTGGGTTATTACCTTGGTTTTAGGTTCCATGATACTTACCTAGTTGGTTTATGAAGTCACCTCTAGCAACTATCTTGCTATCTATAAGTTTCTAGGTCAATACCCTAGGTATATAGCTATTTTAGATATTAGACACTATATATATATATATATATATATATATATAGTTAGTTAGTTAGTTAGTTAGTTAGTTAGTATCTTAGAGTATCTCATTAATAACTTAGTATCTTAAGATGCTCTATACTATATACTTGATACCCTAGTATATAAGTAATACCTTAGTCTGTAACATATACCTTGATGTTAATACCCGAATTACTTACCACACTCATCTATCCTTACTTAATGACACTTGGTATCATGACCAAGTACCTCAACTCTTGCATACACTCCATCTCATATCCTTACATATCCTGCTCCTAACCTTCAATCTCAGGCACAGTACACATACTTGACACCACACTAACCCTCCACTTGGTATCTAGACTAAATTGATACCACTCCCTTCACATACACCTAGCTATATAACACAATAACATCTCATATATATACATAAACACATACTTATATAGTACCTCCACTAGATTGCTGCTGTTATTGCTCCTAAATATACCTCTATACACTGCAACAAACCCAAGAACCCCTCTTTCCAGGTCTGCAAAGTCCTAACTTACTGTATTTGGGCAACTATTGATGTCAATGTTGCTCGAACTCACTGCAGTGAGCTTCCCTCTAATTCAATGCACAAATGCACCTCCAAATCAGACTTCATCCCCTCAATTTCACTTCACTACAACTCTCCCTCATCCATGCAATCCAATGCATATATCACCCATCTAACCTGAACTCCTCTGAACTTAGTCCTCATCAGTACCCACCGTACTGACACCATACTTTAATACTTCCTTCTGTCCTGGCACAACTGAACCCCCAATAATCTGAAATCACTCTCACACACACACAAGCACACTCACCAAGCTACCCGAGCCCCTTATTCTCACCGTTGTGAACACCAAAACATACTGGTACATACACCACACATGCACCATTGTCTCAAGGCTTTGCACAGCAATTCCAATCCAACACAACAGCTCCCAACCCGAGCACAGCAGTGCACCTTGCCTGCATCACTTAAATAACCCCCTGCGCTCATAGGCACAACACACAAATCAACACACTCTCTAATCACCCGTACACCAAATGTAACACACACACACACACACACACACACACACACACACACTAATGCATACACTTAGATACACATGCTAAATCAATACAATACACTATATGCATTACATCAAGCACCTATGGTGCAATATCCATGATACACACAAATACCATGATACACTCATGGTATACACTCCCAACATCACAATACACCACCAATGCATATGGTACTCATCTAATATAGTCAAATAAGTAAAAATAGCACAATATACATTCCATCAAATACTTTGTGTCCAAATTCATATTTTCCTTAATTTTGAGGCATAAATCAATATTTCGCAAGAAGAAAATTATAGATCTATATAAATGAAAGATTCTGATACTTAGATCTAGCCAAATAGAGTCAATTCCACCTATGGGAGGGTTCATATAGGTCCAATGGGTGTTTTAACCATAAATAGAGAAAAAAAAAATAGAGATTTACCTAGGTTTTTGGTGACCTCCTTGAAGAACACCAAATTTGGACACGAGGAAGATAAAGCAGACACAATCCTCAACACTTTGACTCCTTTTCAAGCTTCCTCTAGCAATGACAAGCTCCTTAGCCTCCTTGAAAAATAAAAATTGGAGGGATGAGGTTTGGAGTAGAGAAATTAGGGTTTGCTCTCAAGTTTTTTGGATGAACTAAATGGAAATAAATGGAGGTCATTCATGAATAAAAATGTTTATATAGACTTCCCCTTAGGGTTAGGGTTAGGGTTAGGGTTAGGGTTAGGTTGAAGAATATTTGAATTGACATAAATGTCCTTCTCATTCTTTCATGAATATGATCTAATTAAACTATAGGATAAAATATTATATTCTTGAGTCTAAATAGGTTTAATAGACTTAATCTAGTCATGACTAACTAATGACTCAAGTCAAATAGTCTAAACTCAATACTAACTCATTCTTCTAAACTAATGAGTCAAACCATGACTAACTAATTAATTGTATCAATGGGTTAAGTCAAGTCTAGTTAGGTCTACTAATGTCAAGTCTAATTAAAATAGACTAATCAACTAATCAATAATAATATTAGTCACAATATATACAATATGCATATTATATATATATATATATATATAAATAAAATATACATAATATTTATAATAATACAAAATTTCAAAAATATCCCTATTCTAGAAATGTGGTAGTTACAGTTCAACCTACAATGTCGATCCATAATATGACTATTATGGTGTACTAAAAGATTTCATAGTTCTTTGATTACTCTTTTGAGACAAAAAATGTATTATTTAAATATGATTGGTTCGACAAAACACCTAAACAAGGATGGAAAATTGATAAACATTTAAGAATTGTTGATATAAAACGTGAAAAATGATATGGAGGGTTTGAATCATTTATGTTGTCAAGTTAAACAGTTTAAGTGTATTATACGAGTTATCCTAGTCGATGATGTAATACCTAGGATTGGTGGATTGTATGCAAAACTAAATCTAAAAACACATATAATATTGGGGATCTAGCATACCAGAAGGATGATGTGGTCATGCCTCAACTTACATATATGAATTCGGCGGTATTGATATGGAGGTTGATGTTATTATAGAGGATGATAGAGTTGACTAAGAGCTTGACATAGAAGATTTACTTCATCTAGAGGAGGAGGATGATATAGAGGTAGCCCATGGTTGGTATGTTGGAATATTTTATTAAAGGGTAATGTTCAAATCCTCCAAGAAATATTTATTTTTGTCACCCATTTCTTGAAACTTTTTCATATGAGCTATGCCATGTATGGGCCCTAGCGACTCAAACTCACACATAGACGAAGGGAGCAAAGTGACGCTTTGGTGGCGCACTTTGTAATTCGCACGTACGCAACGGGCGTGAGATGATACTTTTGTATGTCATTGTATCGTTCATCGCTCATTCCAGCATGTGTTCCAGGGTTCCAGCGGGGAGCTGCTCTCGTTGGACCTTGGTTCCAGCGGAAAGGCTGCCCTCGCGGGACCTAGTTTAAGTGTGGGGGCTGCTCATGTTGGACCTTGGTTTCCGCATGAAGTCTGCTCCCATTGGACCTTGGTTCCAACAGGAAGGTTGCTCCTGTTGGAACTTGGTTCCAACGGAAAGGTTGCTCCCGCTGGGCTTGTGCTCTAGTACGACTGTTTCTGTGTGCATCAGTGTAGACGTTTAAGCTTCGTAAATGCCTACTTAGTGGGGGTTACAATTGTAATTGCCCACTTCATTGGGAGTTGTACCCCAAATTAATTGTCCATCATTGGTAATTATGGCTGCTAGGGGCTTGACTCCTCTATATATTCTTATATTTTTGCTATTAGCTAAAAATAAGAGAATATATGATACGACAAGAGACACTACCAAAATAATACATATTAGCGACGTTTTAGTGACGTTTAGTTTTGACGTCGCTATATTTTATGAATTTAACGACGTCCTATTATAACGTCGCAGAACGTCTTAGCGACTGTCTGCGACATTCAGCGACTACAAATATTATTACGGAATAAGATGTCACCCGATGCCGCAAGACGTCGCTATAGTTTTTATTATAGCGACGTGTAGCGACGTAATTTTGCATACGTTGCTAAATATTTTTAAATCAGGGCGTTTAGCAACGTTTCTTTGTGACGTACTAATAATTTTCATATAGGTTAACAAATTTTATTTTCCCAATCATTTCCAAAAAAATTCCAAATTGTTTCACCACCTGCATGATCGTGCTTCCCCACGACTCCCTTCGGCTCCACAGCCCATGCGCCGACCGTGCTCCCCCATCAACCCCGGGCACCCCTCCTCCTCCACCACTGAGCTCCTCCTTCTCCTCCTCTCCGGGCTCCTCGCTCCTCTCCGGCTCCTCCTCCTCCACTGCGAGCTCCTCCTCCTCCTCCTCCTCTCCGGGGTCATCCTCCTCCCCACAGAGCTCCTCCTCGTCCTCTCCGGACTCCTCAATCCTCTCCAGGCTCCCCTCCTCCACCACGAGCTCCTCCTCCTCTCCGGGCACCCCCTCCTTGGTCAACCCCCTCCTCTCCGGCCACCCCCTCCTTAGGTAAATCCAAACCCTAACTCGGACACACACACACGTGGATACTGACCATAGCCCCTAAATCGAACACAGACACACATGTAGACACACATGGACACGAAAAATTGTACTAAAAATATACGTCGCTACAGCGACGACTAGCGACGTTTTGTTGTCATCGACCATGTAATACGCGACAACGTAAAAACGTCGCTAATTACGTCGCCAAATTATTTTAGCGACGTTAGTTTACATATTAGCGACGTTTTTGGACGTCGCTAATATGTGTTATTCTGGTAGTGAGAGTTAGCAGCAGTGTTGAAGCCACGAAGTGATGTCTGAGTGTTGTCCAGTCTTCCGAGGTTGACAAGTGAACGTTCCAGAAGTTCAATATGGTGAACTTGCTCATTCATAAAAACATATTGACCAAAAAAGTCGAATCATGCTTTTACAAATGCTTTCAGCAACTTGTAGTTGCAAACTTTCTTATTCCAAGTTATTGTACTATTGTTCAAGTTGTACTTTGTAATTTGTATATTTTTAGTACAATTTTCTGTAACCGACGATAAGAAAAGATTGGATATATTGATACACCCAATAATAATGCCTATTGTATATGATGTGTAAAAAAGTGAGAGCAACCAAATAAGTGGAATGGTCAAAAAGGTTTGGTAACATACAAAAGTAGAAACTGTAGCTAATATTCCTATTCCTACACATAAATCACTCTCATCCATCCTCTCTTAGCTTTGTTCCCTACTTGATAATCCCATTTGTGATGACATGAAAAACCCAGAGATGCATGGATGATCAGTTAAAGTGCCCAAAGATGGCAAGGACGATGGATGGGTCAGGAAGGATTGCATGTGGGGAATGGCAGAGATTCTACAGCTAATCTCTCTGAATGCTTTTTTTCTTCTTCTGCTGCTGCTGCTGCTTCTTCTTCTGCGTTTGAGTAGAAGGAGTAGTGTACGGTTGTTGGATTCTCTCTTTTTTATTCAGAGGTTACTTCTTTTTCTTCTTGCTTTGTTTAACTGCAGTTACTTTGGGAGTGGACAAGAGCCTTTTCTATTGTATTTATGCAATGGCAGTGGTAGTGGTAGTGGCAGTGGGGATTGTGAGTCTGCATGCATGAATGCATGGATCAGGAAACTGGGGGGTTATTGGAAGAAGACTATCGATAGGGATAGGGATAGGAATAGGGATAGAGATGGGGTGGCGTTCAAATGTGGAACGGAATCTCTGACTACCCAAGGACTGGGCTGGCTGCTCTGGAGTGCACCCTTACCCAGGTTTGCTCTTGGGTCCGTAAGCCAGGGTAATACTAAAAGTCCTTGACCCGACCCAATTAGTCATGCGGGCCCAAGTTTTGGATCCGGATTCCTACCCGACCCAATTAGTCACATACAATTTCCTTCCGTCATTGTTCATTTCTCTTTTCTGTTTTGTTTTTGTTTTTTTCTTCTGATAATTAAGAGAAGAAAGATGGTTCATTTAGTTTGTGCATTTTATTATGTTTTGGAATCTGAATCTTGCTTATTGCACAGGATCCTGATTTGTTAATGTTGATCTTTCCAAAAGGAGCAAACTCCTCGTAACCAAAGTACCTCCAAGGAATTTTTTTTTTTTTTAGTATTGCATATATTCCAATCAATATTGTCAGAACCGGACCGGAGCGACTGCTGAACTCGATCAGGTCTATTTTGAACCATTAATTTTTTAAGTATCGACAGTTTTTTACAGAATCAGAATTTAACCGATGAATCTTCCGAATCGAAATTCATTTGAACCGATTGATTCTGATAAAAAAAAAATCATAAAAGGGTGGAAGCTGAAAAGTTTTTCATTTTTTCTAATCTATAATTCTAGTTGTTAATTGAAAATGGAAGGACTTCCATCTATCCCCTTCACCCACTCTCGTAATCTTCATAACTTTTCTAAAATACAAGACAAGAATAAGAGGATAATTTACAATTTTTAATCTATTGATTTAACAGATAAGATCTCATCTTTAATTAAATTTTAATTCTGTATATTGGTGCTTTTGCCTTCTACTGACTGTTTTAACGAAATTTCTGTGGTGTACTGAAAAGCTACTGGAGAATTTCCTTTTAACTTACGTCCACGTCTGTGTGTCAAGATGTATAATGGATCGGACCGAACCAAGGTCCAGGTTTGACCGGGCTCGGGTCGGTCCGGACATAATCCGATAGAGAGAGCGGGCCGGCCCAATCCGGTGGGCTTGAAAGCCGACCCAATCCAGAACTGTGATCCGGTTTGCGGTGGACCGGGCCGAGCCGGTCTGGGTCCGGGCCGGTTCACGGTTGGGCCGGACCAGCCCGGTTTATTAATTTTTAGTTTTTCTTATATATATATATATATATATATATATATATATATATATAAGTTATATGTTATAGATAATAAGTTAATAAATTCAAGTTAAAATTTATAGTTTTTTGTTACTAAGTTATTTTTGTATAATTTGAAATTTATAAGTTATTTGTGAGTAATTTTTTTTTGTATAATTTATGTAAAAAATTACATAAACATTAAGTAAAAAAAAATTATTTGATTTCTTTATATCGATATTTATATAAATTTAAGCATAAATTAAAATCTAAATATTTATAAGTTAAATTTTTTTTTGAAATTTTTTTGAATAACTTATATAAAAATGTATAATATATTTTTTTATTTTCTTTATATAGATAATTATTTTTTTGATATTTATATATATATATATATATATATATATATATATATATATATATATATATATATATATATATATATATATATAAATTTTTTTCAAATTTAAATTTAAATAGATATTTATATAACTTTAATTTCTTCATATAGTTATTTATATAGACATTGAAGTTAAATGTAAACAATAACAACATTAAGTAAGAAAAAGCTAAAAAAAA
Organism: Iris macrosiphon; assembly: GCA_036927795.1. Taxonomy (NCBI): domain Eukaryota; kingdom Viridiplantae; phylum Streptophyta; class Magnoliopsida; order Asparagales; family Iridaceae; genus Iris; species Iris macrosiphon. The sequence goes on along the minus strand of JAYESA010000008.1, from coordinate 102,331,829 downwards.
TTATTAATGGAAATAAAATTATAAATGTATTATAACATTAAGTAACAAAAAAAAATAAAAACTTTTAAATGATATTTTATTTGCATAAAATTTGTAAAAAAATGTACAAGTCTTTTAAAAAATTTCGATTGTCCATCGTTCGCCTTTCTTTGAAGTTTATTGCTCCGCTCCTCCCTTAGTAGCGCCATCCGTAGTAAGAGATTGAAAGTCCAGCTCTGTGATATCGGCACTTTCATCTCTTGAGTTTTTAGTTCTTTTTTCAGCACGAGTCCAATATTGAATGCAGACACAAGCTTCCAAAATATCTGGCAGCAACCGAATCCTCTTCTTACTTAACATCATTGAACTTGCACTAAAACAGTATTTCGATGCTACCATTGACACCGAGACATTAGAATATCGCGTGCTATAGAAAGAAGTATATGATACGTTTTTTCATGTCTCTTCCACTATTCTAAAATTGAAAAATAAGATGATGAGTCATCTTCATCTTCTTTATAAGAATTTAGATATAAGGACAATTCTTGAGTGGGTTGGGAAGATTATTTTTGTTTCTTCCTTTGCAATACACTTTTAACATATGATAATTTAAACATAAAATCTGAGCTACCACCTTGAACAGTTGTACCGGGTCGAACAGATACAACTCTTTCTTCATATAAAGCAATTAAACTATCTAAAACATCCTTAATTTCTACTTTCAAGCTACCTACGTCAACTCCCATATTATCTTAAAATTTGCCTAATAAAATATATACACCATCTAATTTAATCTTAGGATCAAAAATTAAAGCAAAATAATATAGAAGAGGTATATTACCCCAATATTTTAAAATTTTGGCTTCCATTTTGGAAACAAAATAATCAAAACCAGGGACATTTCTATATTTAAAAAATAAATGAGACATGTTAATCATTTTTGTTAAATCTAAAGGAGAAGTTGAATAATAAACTCCAAATAGAATACTTGTAGCATTGTAAAATAATTCAAAAATTAAAAAATAAAAGTAGCAATTAATCAATCATTCCCAGTTACTTGATAATCAAAACTACGATTAGCATTACAATAATGTGTAATAATATCTGTAAACTTTATGAAAAATTTTAAAATTAAATAAGTAGAATTTTATCTATGTGGTTCAACCTTAACAAATCGTCTAAAAGTAACACCATATTTTGTACATAAAATTTTAAAAGCTTGTTGTCTACTTGCAGAAGTGTTCAAACTCTGTAAACATAATCTAACATTTTCTAAATTTAGTTGAAAGAATTCAAGACATTCTTATACAATCAAATTAATAATATGACAAACACATCTAATATGAAAAAGTCCACCTTCTAACATAGGCAAAAATTGTATTTTCAAAACATTAATAGAATAAGTGTTATTACTAGCATTATCAAAAGAAATTAAAAATATTTTATGAATATCATATTCACGCACAAATTGCATTATAGCATCACCAATAAGCGTCGGTATGTGAAAATTTTAAAGCCTTAGACAAATGATAAATTTTTGCAACATCCGTCTTGAATCTATATAATGTGCCGTGATACAAATATAAGCATACTTTTGCTTAGTAGTCTATATATCAGAAGTTAGAGCTAATTTACTAACATGCATAAAACTTTCTTTCAAGGCAGCCTTATCTTTTTGAAAAAAATTTAAAACCTCTGCTCTAGCACTAGATCTAGAAACTTTAGTAAAATAATGATTAAGAGTATTACTTTCATAATCATAATATAAATCACACTACCAGAAAAAGTCAAATTAGCGACGTAAAGAAACATCGCTAAATGACCAATAAACATCGCTAATTATTTTTAGCAACGTAATTAGCGACGTTTTACTGAAGTCGCCTTTCAGCTAGTTGCTGAAAGAAAAAATGTCGCTAAACGTCGCTATACCAACATTTTTAGCGACGTAAATGTGTCACTAGATTAGCGACATTTAGCGAGCAACATCGCTAATTAGCGACGTGCTCATCTGTCGCTTAACGTCGCTAATTAGCGACTTATATAGCGATGTTACAGCGACGTCTTTAATGACCTGACAATACTGCCATGTCAGCAAGTTGTGACGTACATCGACGTTTTTAGCGACATTTTAGCGACATCATTAGCGACGTGTAGTAACGTCGCAACTTAGCAACATATTTAGCGACGTGTAGTAACGTCGCTAAACGTTGCTAAAAATATCGCTAATTGTACAGTAAAAAATAAAAAAACAAATACTGAATTATTTTTAAACTATTATTCCTGCAGTTTATTAATTCACAATCTGTACAAATAGACCCGGAGCAGCCCTCCGTTGAATTTTCTGGGTTTACCGACCCTCTTGGGTTGAACACTCAACACCGATAAATAAATATATATTTAATATGAATAATATAATAAAATTTGAAGAAAATAAACATCCAGCAAATATCGTCGTAAAAAATACAGCAAATATATATCCATACAATGAGTCTCATCCTAAATAATATAAAGAATACAAATATCTAGCAAATATCCATGCAAATATCTATACTACTGCGGATCTACAGGAGGATGACCACCGGCACGCATGAAGGATAAAAATAGATCATACTGCTCTCGTAAAATCGACACCGATGTCGATGGAGAAGGCAGTGACGTCGGTGGAGTCTGTGTCGATATAGGCGCCCCAAGAGAACATATCCGTTTCAACTCTGCGAGTCGCTGGTTGTAAGAATCCATGGTAGATAACAGCCTCGTACTACTATGAACCATTGAATCCTGTATCATCGTCAGCCTCTCTCTTATGGATAGCTGTGATGTCTGCAGCTCCATCATGCTGCGCTCTGTCGAGGCTCTAAGATCATTTGTCAAATCCGGAGCTCCGTGATGCTGCGGTCGAGCATATCGAATCGTGCGATGAACGTCGGATCATCCGCCTGCGGCTGGGACTGGGGTTGCTCCTCCATCCTTCGTAGCAACTCGTCACGGAGAGACGCAATCTGACGGTCAACGGCCTCCTGGACTCTGGCCGAATACTGTGAGGGCTATAGGGAATGCACACTTGTCGGGGAGGCCCTAGATGACTGCGTCGCAACCAGGGCGCCATAGGATCCCATACCGTAGTACGTATCCCTCTGGAGACCACCAGCAACGGTCACCCACAGGTCGTCCGTCGACGGAGATGGAGCGGGCTGCGAGAAAGTACCAGCCTCTCCAGCTGTAGGTGCACTAGCAGTCGCCCGCTCACGCAGCCTAAGATACTCGACCTAGAAAAGTTTGGATACTCGATAATTGCCCGAGTTATATTAAAATTAACACAAAGTAAAGTAATATTTACATATGTCTGCGAGGCCCTTTCATCAAGTAAAGTAATATTACACAGGCCGCTCACGCAGTTCTTTGTTTTTTTATAATTTATTCAGTTTTCTTGGCTAAGTCATGTGATTGTTCTCCTCCAATTCCTGACCAAATGGGAAGAGACCCATCAATTTGGTATCAATTAGTATCAGAGCCTTTGGATCATGCTCTTGAAGCTAGTGGAGAGCACGACTCGAGCAGCCATAGCTCCAGAGCTGGATCTCTCCAAAGAATCAATACCTACCTGATACAAATGGGAGGATACTTGCGTTAGAAGGTATAATTCATCACTGGAACCATAAAAATTTGATAGATTGTTAGAGGAATTGGCTATGTCAAGAAGAGGGTTTGAGTTTTCACCATATGCTCCATCCATGGCAACATCTCAATCCCCTTTAAACATACCAAATATACCACAATTTGGTATAAATCCAGCTGGAATGGCACCAAATCTACCATAATTTGGTATGATCCCTACTGGAGTAGCTCAATCCATCCCTCAAACAAATCAAACAACCCTAGTACAATAATTTTTTTATCAAAACCCTTGCCAAACTGCAACATATTACCAATTTCCTCATAACCAGAGAACAACTCCAGGATTTCAAGCAACTCGTGCTCAATCCAAATGTCACTGCACCAAACCCTAGTTTTCCTACATCACCTATGATATCTTTCTCATGTATAAGTGCATAGTATGCACAGGTTGTGCATTGCAGTGTTGGAGTGTTGGGCAGGCCAGGATTTGAGTGTGAGATGTGAGAGTGTTGTGCAAGCCAAGAGGGAGTCGCAGTGCACTCTTGTGCACTGTAGTGAAGAGCAGCAGCAACAAGGGGATGCACAGCAGCAGCAAGGGGAGCAACAGCAGCAGCAAGAAGAGCAACTGCAGCAACAATACACAGCAAGCAGGGTTAGGGTTAGTGTGTGTCCGCGTACGTGTGTGTGTGTGTTCGAGTTAGGGTTAGGGTTAGTGTGTGTCATGTCGTGTCGTTTCGTGTTGTATCGTATCATGTCATGTTAGAGAGAAAGAGAGACAGAGAAAGGAGACAGAGAGAGGAGCTCACCGAGGAGGGGAGCCGGAGGAAGGACGCCGGAAGGAGAAGGAGAGCCGGAGGATAGGAGGAGCTGACGGCGGAGGGGGGAGGACGCGGCCGGAGGGGGTCGTTGGGAGGGAGGAGGGGACGCCAGAGGGAGGAGGGGAGCCGGAGGGGGAGGACGCGGCAGAAGGGGGGTCGCCGGAGGGAGCCGGAGGAAGGAGGAGCCGGAGGGGGGGTTTCAAATTTGGGGGAGGGAGAGGGAGAGATCGAAGAAAATGGAAGGAATCAGCCATAAATGAAACAAATTTAGCAACGTTTTAGCGACGCCAATAATGACGTCACTAAGTTAGCGACGTCTTTAACGTCGCTAATGATGTCGCTAAATGTCTAAAAGATATACGTCGGTAAATATCGCTAAATAAAACGTATTAGTGACGTTTAGCGACCTTAATTGAACTTATAGCGACCAATCTTTTAAAACCTGAATAAAAGTCGCTAAATATCGCTAAATGTCGCCAATTAGCGACATCTAGCGATGCTTTTATATGGAGTCGCTAATTTATATTATATTAGCGATATTTTTCGTTGACGTCGCTAAAAAACGTTGCTAATTTCGCTTATTCTAGTAGTGTCACTTTCACCAAATGTAAATGTTGTTCATCATAAATAATATATTTTTCTAACTCAGTCTTGGTACGAGCATCAGAATAAGTAAAATTACCTATAGAAGATTCTTGAGCACCGATACTTAACAGTATTTGTCTTGCCTACAATGCGTCTTTGCCATAGCAACTTTTGTAGTGTATTCTTAAAGTGCATGTGCTATCATTTTTTTTTTATAAACCTGCTTACATTTATTATATTCCGCAGCCTTTGTTATTGGTTTTTGGTCTTTTGGATCTAAAATCGGTACGTCCTCACTATCAGGGACAAATATTTTTGTAAAATAATTCCATAAAATATAATTTTTCTATTGGCAACATTTGTAGCCGTAGCCATACTCCTAACTTCTGGAGGTGACATTTGTGTCGGTGGCGCAGAATCATGAATATAATTATTTTTAAACATATTATTATAATAATTATAATTTTTAAACTGTTGGTTTGAACCTTATACATCCATATTTTAAAAAATAATTTTTTTAAAAAAATTTAGAGCAAAATTAATTAATTCTCTACCGAGAGAGAGAGAGAGATATATAGAGAGAGAGAGAGAGAGGGGGGGAAGAAAAATTCCAAATCAGAAAAAAAATAAAAAAATATATTCTGTAATATTAAAGTTACTTGTAACGTCTACTAGAAGCTACCAAAAATATCGTAAGAAACTGTGTTGAGAGCAAAGAAGTTGGACTCCAGTAATTGCTTTGCTTATAAACTTTGTAATTGTCTTACTTCTTAACTTTGTAAGGGAGGAAAAGAATTTGTAAGAGAAAAAAATTTGTGTCGTGTTTATTTTTCATGAATTTTGGCCTACTTATAGGATATTTTAGAGGCCAAATGACCCCCAAATATCCTAAAAAGAGCTGTTATAATGAATATTTTGGTCATTTGTAGCAAAATAACCAAAATATCCCTAAAACAGTAAAAAATTTGCCTACTAAAACGGAATATTTTTCAAAATACCCCCAAACATTTATATCCTAAAATCTAAAAAAACTATTTACTAGTAGAGTCGGACCGAACCGGGCTTAAACCGGGCTAGGTTGACCGGGCCAACCAAATTGGACTCGGATCGAAAGGCGCTGGCAGCGGGCCGGGGCGCCGGACCAGACTTGCGGGTCGGATTCTACGATCCAGCCCAGACTCCGGGGGAGGGTGGGCAGGTTCGAGCCTGTCCGTTGACTGGGTTCGGGCCGGCCTAGACCAACGTTGACCGGGCCTGGCCCGGACCGAATTTCGGACCGTCCGGTCCATCTTGCACCTTGGCGCGAATCACAACGGCAGCGCTCCCGCGGGACGATCGTTTCCATCTGGACGTGATGCCGCACGAGCACAAACTGCGTCCGAACAAGGCGATAATCCGAACAGACAATAAAATGACTAAGCCACTGAGTGGCACAGATAGTCTGAATGCAGCGGAAAAGAAATGAACATGCGATTGGTAACAAGTTCACAGAGTCGTCTAATAATCTACGTAACTCTTGCACCCGAATCAGGAACCCGTTCGTGACATATGTGTTTGCTTATGTGAATCCTTAATTTTATATAGATTCGTTATCGGTTTAACTTGGTTGCTTTGGACAGGAAAGAACAAATGGTAAGTTGATAAGTCTCGTCGTGTTATTCTTATAATTATACGACGCACTGCCACACGAGTTAGACTCAACATCATTGCCAGTCCTGTGTGTCTTAAATTCTCTAACCCTAATTAGCTTAACTAAGCTTATATATTCCTGTGGTGTATGGTACGTCACTGCGTGGGCTCCAGTCCTCTAACATCAATCACCTCACCAAACGAAACCAAAACCAAACCATGCATGTGTTTGTAGACTGACCGAGTACTGCTACTACTTCCAAGCCGGGGATAGGACGGTAATATTCTTCCAGTGCAAAAGTAGCGTTTTTGAACGGGAGAGAGAGACCCATCATGGAACATTTTCTTTGTGGTCTCCACCACAACTCCAATGACGAGAGAGAGGGAGGGAGCGAGGGTGTGAGTGTGTGTGTGTTAAAAGCAAGCAATAGTTGAAGACTTTGTATTGAGAGAGAGAGAGAGAGAGAGAGAGAGAGAGAGAGCTTTCTTTCAAATGCATGCAATAGTTTCATTGCTTGTCCTGTTCGATGCGTGCTCCACGAGATCCGGGGTGAGCAGAGGAACATATCTACATGGAGCTGCAGAGATCTAAGCCCCTGTCTCTCTCTCTCTCTCTCTCTCTCTCTCTCTCTCTCTCGCTCTTCGCTCTCTCTCCTCTTGCTCTAGTACTGGCTGGCTATACCTATAGCTACAGCTGCATGCTGCTATAGAGTTCTGTGAGAGCAGTTTCCTTCCCTTGATTTGTTTTGGTCGAGAGGAGATCATGAAGAGAGGAGGAAGAATAGCAGCAGCTCTTCCTCTCCTTCTTCTTCTTCTGTGGTGCTGGTTCTTGTTTTCTTGCTCTTTGCCCGGAGCAGCAGCCGCCATCGGCACTTCATTTGGTGGTGGCGGTGAGTACGTACAAACTATGTCTTTACTTTACAACTCAATTAATTTCATGGATCAATCAATATATCTATCCATGCATGCATGTTCTAGTCTTAGACTATATTTTTTTCTCTCGTTGTTGCTTTTGCAAACATTTCATGGTCTAATTCTTTCCTCTCTGTACTTTCCACAGGCACCGGAGGCTCAAGGATAGATTCTTACACACAGGTGCTCCCCCCTCCCGCTTCCCTTTTTTTTCCGTTTCTTTATAGTTTAGCTCCTAACATTTCTAACTGTAAAGTTTAGATTCTAAATTTTTATTTTTATTTTGATTTTTCAATTATATCTTCCTTTTCAACATGAATTGATTTTACATTTATATTCATGTTGAGAATAAAATAGAAAATAAAAATAAAATTTCGGTTCTAAAATTTTTAATTGGACATGTAAGGACTTAGTTAAAATCCAAGGGTCTAAACGCTAATTAGCCTATAATTTCCCCATCCATCCTTCTTGTGGGCCCCCACAATCTGCCTAAAAGTTCACGCGGGGACCGCCTGCCTAGTACTTTGTCTCCAACTTTAACCTGTGCCAAACCAGCCCACTGTAGAATTTTAGAGAGTTAACCTAAAATGGTTTGTAAAATTGACAGTCCTATTGTAGGATATTGTGAAGTAACACGTACACAAATACAGTACGAGACGTTAAGTATATAACAACAGTATAGACATGATATTAAATTTTGGTATATACTCTGTAGATACTTGTTTGTCCTATATCAAAGTTGTACGTCTTTAATATGTGTACGACACATTATACCGTCTATATTTTTAGAGGGCTAAATTATCCGAATGGCACCTCAAATATCACACTCATACGTATTTTGACATCTTAAATTTATAAATTGTTCTTTTAAAACATATTTCGTCAATTTTAAAGCATATTGGGATCACTTTAAAACAATATCTATTAATATAGGTATTTAAATTATATATTTGTCATACAAAATATGATTTTGGAATGGTCTCTATGTGCTACAAAATTGATGAAATGTGCTTAAAAAAAAATTTATGAAGTTGAGTGTGCCAAAATCGAACAATGAAAAATTAATGTGCCAAAGATGTTCAAACGCTATATAGTTGAGATGTCATTAGAATAATTTAGTCTTTTTAGTGTGTTTATGCTGCAGTTCGTATCCTCTTGGATTTATAGGGGGTAGTTAAAGCCACTGGAACACAGCTGTGAAGATTTATGCTTAATATACAAATTCCGTTTTGGGTTGGGATGGGTGTGGTCAGGGTCGGCCTTGTGATAAGTCTGACAAGCCATCGGATTTGGACAATTTTTTTGGTTAGGACAACTCTTCCAGGTCCCAAAGTCCCCAACTCTTCGCCAATAGAGTCTCTGCAGTACAATATTCCAACTTCTCTCGGTCAGTTGAACTAGCAATTCATTAGGTCAATATTTTGAGTTTTCGCCAGGAACATCTCGAGTAGCTTAGGCTAATTATACACTTTTTCGTGGTTGCAGGAGGACGGTCTGGCTAGGATGAAGCTTAGGCGGAGGCAGCTGATCGGTCCAGGCTCGTACCCGCCGCGGTGCACGGGCAAGTGCGGCCGGTGCGTCCCGTGCCACCCTGTCCACGTGACGGTCCCTCCGGGCGCGCACATCGTCGCCGAGTACTACCCCGAGGCTTGGCGGTGCAAATGCGGCAACCACCTCTACATCCCTTAGCTAGACAAATGCCAATCCCATTTTCCTGACGCTTGACTGTTGCCATTGTTGTTAGTATAGAATTTGTAGCGTGAGAGTTTTATGTTATAATTAGCATTTATTGTTTTGAGGAAATTATAGATGGAGATAAGAATATGAAATGTACATATATATACCATCAATGCATTGCAAGGCTTTATATTGGTTGGAAGTCCAATTGCAAATGAATTATGTTCGTGATGTGGTTTTGGTTGGTTATGAGTGTATCGTTTATGTGGAGGAGACATCTAATGATTGTGGGAGTAGGACGACAAGGATATGGCAAGCAATGAATGTTTACTGGCGATGATATTGGTGAGGAAACTGTTGGAAAATTTTCTGCCAAAAATATAAACTATATTTTTTTTCTTAAATAAAGACTACTGATTTTTTGGCAAAAGGTAAGGTGTACGTAATTTGCAAAATACATTTCATATAAATCTATTTTATGAAATTAATGGAAAATACATGAGTTTTTGTATAATAATACTTTGCAAAAGAAAAGAAAATATTTCTTACAAAAATGGAAATGGGACTTCTCTTTATTAGAAATATATAAAAGGGCAATACATAAAAGGGTTGTTATATAAAAGATAAGGGAAGGGCAATACATAAAAGGGTTGTTATATAAAAGATAAGGGTATCCACATTTGGATTTATCCACAAATTATAACACTTTTCTTTGGATGTCCACTTTAATCATTGCCTCATTATTTATTTTTAAGAAAAAACTCATCTTTGGATGAAAAAAAATCATAGAAAAAGAAAAGAATACAATAATATTTTTCAAGAATATGATTATTCAAAAATTCAAATGGGTGCGACTTACATTACCTCGTTAAAAATCCTTCGAAGGAAAAACTAGTGAAAAAAAATTATCGAAGAAAAAGAGTATAATGTGCAAAGACATGTTTCAAGATGTCTCCATTAGCATGTTCAAGATGCTTGTATCTGCAGGATGCTCCCCCCTCAAAATTACTTTTAAAAGTATTACATTTAGTTCTTACATCAAAAAAAAAAAAAAAAAATCTACCCCTAAATAATAAATTTGAATATTACATCTCATTTCGATACTTTATTTGCATATACACTTATATGTATTATCCTCATATCCTCATGAAAAATTGTAGGCTTTATTTGTGATTCCTGGAAGCTCGTAACTCTCCTTGATATGTTGAAGTAGTGAAATCATAGCCATACATATTTTGTTTCTTCATTAAGTATTAGGATATAGTCGAGGTTTCCGCAGAGGTTTGTTTGACTGATCTCTAAAATACCTGCAACAATGTTAAGAAAACATATATTATTTGTGATATCCGCTTATATGTATCAGATAAATAACATGTGTTTACATATCCCATAAGATTAATACATTCATATGAATTAAATCAAGAACGATTTTTTTGATATATCTAAAAATGTGCTTTATATCATTCCAATTTACATATGTAGGTGCATATCAGCAGGTTCACATAAAAAATATTCTGCTGAGTGAATGACAATAAAAAATTTGTACTTATATTATTTAAATATGGTACTTCATGACCTAGAACATATTTTTCTTCTTCTTTAGGACGAAACATGTCACGATGACCTGACCACTTTAGGTGTACTGAGTGAATGATAGATGCTCATATTAGATCTCTTCAGGAGATTTTCTTTTTGGAAGATCTCTACAGAAGATTTTCTTTTTATGAGATCACTTCTGGAGATTTTTTTTTCTCTTCAGGAGATTTTTCTTCGGGAGATTATCTCTTCGGGAGATCTTCTCTTTAGAGAACTTCTCTTCTGGAGATCTTCTCTTCAAGAGGTATTTATACTCTCTTGAGGAGATAATGTCATGTATATAGACAGTCGTTTTGACGAATCCATTCAGGGATTTTTTTCATGAATATACTGACATTTTATGATCATTATCATATCCTTTCCTAGACAGATACTCAATGAGCCTATAATATCACATAGTTTTAATCCATATATGACTTATTTTGTAAATCCTTCGGAGATATCCCTTGGTAATTTAAATCCTTCGGGAATATATATGACGATTTAAATCCTTTGGGGACTTCATGTATATTTAATTATCTAGGTTATCATGACCGGAAATATGTTTCTTCATATTCTATTCATGGTCATTTTGAGAATCCTTGAGCGACTAAACATTGCTCTATACATTTGGATCTCTTTATTTCTTACAAACTGCATCCATTTAAAATCTACCGGATTTATTTCTTTTGGGTTTCGTACTATAGGACCGAATACTCCACGTTTTGCTAGAGAATCTAGTTCTGTTTATATTGTATCTTTTTATTTTTGGCCAATATTATTCTTTTCAATATTCAAAGATTATTCGTACTTCAGTGCTATCCTTTATTTTTATCACCTTTTTTATTCTCATTTGCTAATGTCATCTATGACAAATTCATTTTTCGATTCAAAATTTCTCTTGAATGTGTAAAATATAGATTTTTTGGGTAACTGTACCTGTACCTCTTTCTCGATCTCTTTTAGTATTTGAGAAATATCCTCGATCGGAGTGATATGCTTTATTTTTAAGAAATTGGATATTTGGTTCACGACATCTTTCGGATCGTCATAAACTTTCTCTACAGGAGATGTTAATTCAGGAGCTACTATTTCAAGAGCATTAGAGTGCGTTATATCATTCAGTCTCTTCTCTTGGGGAGCTGAATCTTTAGAACCTTTAGGTCTTATATGTTCTTAATATAGAATGGATTCATATGCAGTCTTTTTTTATTCTTTTGGTACTTACTTCTATTCTAGAAGGTACACTCATAGTAGGTATATGTAACCTAGCTATTTATGCAACATTAGCATCGAGTAGGCATCGATTAATTATTTATAATAAATTATAAGGAATAATTCTTCTAATTTAGTCGAGATGAGATAAAGTGGAAGTATGCCACAATAATTCACAAAGTTCTTTTGGAACGATGATTCATGACGTTCTTCTAGAATGATAATTCACGACGTTCTTCGAGAACGATAATTCATGATATTTTTCTAGAATAATGTATTTATCTTCCTTCTATCTCCCCCCATCGATGGGGATACTGTCTTATCAAAGTGGCAGTCCATAAAAATTTATGGCAAATTGAGTTATCTCATGTCAAATAATCTAAATGATTATTCATAAAACATAGATGCCAAAAAGTACATTTTCAAATAATACTGTAATCCCCTAATTTTTTTAAAAAAATTTAAAATTTGGATTTTTCTGAATTTTCTGGAATTTTCTTGGAATTTTCTGTAATTTAAATCATCTGTTTTAATTTTTGAAGGATTTTTTAAATGTTATTAATTAATATTAAATACTATAAAAATAATATTTTATGGTGTAAAATAGAAATCTAGACATAGGATAATTTTTCGGGAATTTATTGGACCCCGAAAATATTTTAAAAGTCCTAAAAACTATTTTATAATAGAACCCAAATTGAACCCTAAATAAACCGGGTTTATTTAATTAAACCAACCCAAACCCAAAACTTGAACCGGACCTGACCGGCCGGTCTGACTGAACCGGACCGAACCCTTAATGGGTCGGATCCGGGTCAGACCCGACCCGTCAGAATCCAACCCGACCCGGTTTGAACCCTAACCCCCAAATCCCTTCTCCTTCTCCCCCGATTCCTCTTCTCCGGCGGCCGTTCAGCCGCCGTGGCCGCCGGCGACGCTTCTCCTTCGGCTTCCCCGAAACCCCCGAACTCATCCCCTTCGACTTCCGGTAACTCCCGGCCGTCACTCTCCCCTCGACCTCTATATATACCCGCCGCCTTCGTCCCCGTCGAACCGCTGCCACCCACTTCTTCTCCGATTATCTTCGACTACCCGACGCCGCCCTCGACGTCCGGCCTCGCCGCCAGACCCCGGCCGCCCACCTCCAGCGGAACCTGACCCAGTCGTCTATCTCCCCACAGACCCGCGCCGGCCCTCTTCAGTCGTCGACTCCTCCGACCGGTACTGACAGCACCGGAGCCACCTCCGCCCGCACCTCAGGCCTACTCCGACGAGTCCCAACCAGCTCAGGCGAGCCTCCAGCAGCAAGCCCTAACTAGGACACGGGTCGGACACAGATCCTCAGACTCGGACACGGACAGAAACCCTAGGGTGGACACAGTATTCAGACGCGAGTCGGATACGAAGAATACACTGATTTTGAGCCTGTTCAGGTACTCGTATCTCGTGCCTCGTAGCTCTGATTTCAATTCCGTAAATTGTATCGCGTAGCCTGTATGACCCTCTCGGTGCCCGGACAAACCGCTCGGGGCATCGCGTCCTGTGGTGATCGCACACCGCGATCCAAAAACAGAAAAAACCAGACCCTGTTTCACCCCGAAATCGAGTATGCCCCGCCAAACGGGATGACTTGGTCGCCTGCGGTCTTTGCAGATACGTGCGCGTCATTGATACGGACGTGCAAGATTTCACAGAAACTGATTTGGGTGTGCGTGCACACCGGAATCAACGCGTATCCGCAGACATCGCCCCGTATCCGACTTTTCTAGAATTTGACCTAACTTTGTGTACACACGTCGGATCGAGACGAAACTTACGCCATCGGACTCGTAGCAATGCGCTGGTCCTGTGAGCCAAGTTTGGTTCGATTCTGAGAACGTTGACAAAATCGTGTGTCGTGGGCCCCATAGGCTCCAACCGACGGGCGATTTTGAGAACGGCTCATCGGAATCAAATTCTGGAAGTTCCGTTGGGATCGTATCATCGTTCCTGACTTGTTAACACTAAGTTAGACTATTTTGGAGACCTTTGACCCTGACGCGTTTTTCGGTGCAAAGCGGTCCACATCTGGATCCCGCCTTGACCCGAAAATGACGATTTTGCCCTTGTCTCCAAATTGGACTCAAGGATAGGCGTTTCTAGCTGATTAATATGTTCTGGATCTGATAGTGATATTTGTTTCAGCAAACGGAGTACTGCCTGCAATTTCCGCTGAAGTCAGAGCTATAAATGGAGACAGAACCCAGGCAAGTATACCTTGCCAAATCCTGCAGTTTTGTTACTTATCTCCTGGATTTATTTTTCATTGTCTTGTAAGCTAGTTGTACAATATTTGCATGTTTCCCTTCGCAACTGTTACTTTCTTATAGTTCTTGATACTTGTTGATTTATTCCTGCTGCTCTAGTTTTATTTCCTCGTTTTGCGTGCATGTACATTATTTGCTCTTTCCTTGGATCACTACTTGTTCCTTAGATATATTGTGATGGTTTATGTTTACTCTACATTCCTGGAGTTGACCTGACTGATTTCTTAGTTCCTAGATGGTTGTTATTGGACAATGACTACACTTGAGCAATCTCGATTGTGAGTACCCATTGTACTGCAAGAGAGACTTGTTCATTTGACTACCTCCTTCGTGAGCTCCCGATTGAGCTACGAAAGAGCCATACTATAGACTGTGAGTCCCCGTTGGACTACTCTCTATAGGATCGTGATCTCCCATTGAGATGCGGTTACCCTGATTGCTTGTAGTTATGTCTGATAGCAATACTGGCATGCCACAGTCTTAGATGTAGTGACTTCTCATTTCTTATTTGCTTGTGTTTACTTTCTTCTCTATCTTGCATGTCATTTACTATATTTGGCTCGTATTCTTTTGTATCTTGCTATGTCCCCTGAGGACCTGGTTTTGTTCTCCAGATTTAGCAGACGAGGAGTACTGCAGCTTACGAACCAACACCAGATGAGAGTTTGATTGCAGTTGATGGCCCTGCTTCTTAGTTACTGTCTAGCATATTTTAGTTATCTATTCTTTGTCTTTATTTTCTTGTTTGTCGGTAGTGGATTTGTCTCCACCCGACTTAGTATTCATTCTTGCTGGATATTCGACAGTATTTTACTTTCAGCATTTATTTCAGTTTTGTTTTAGTTCATGTTGTTCTATGGATGAGATTAGTAAACCCTGACTAATATAGTACAGCTTAAGTACGCTCCGATGGATCCATTAAATTGGGTTTGTCCATCGGTGTGTGCTGCTGGCCAATGCCACGTGTCTAGTCCCTCGATATTTTGGGACTGGGGCGTGACATAGTTTTTGTGGTGGCCCATGCAGGTCAACGACTAAAATTGTTCGGTTCCAACTTAGGGACCGAACAGGCCTGCAATAAGAATAGGATAAGTTTTAGGATCTCATCCACTTGCTTGAAACGTTCTTGATATCTATATCGGATTCGAATCAATTTCTTGAATTGCATCCTGCCTTGATTCCTGAGCGCCTCTCATTGTTTATTTTGGTTGCAGAGTTATGGATTCACGAGCAAACGACGAGGCTCCTGCAATATCACCACAAGATGTTGTGATAACCAACGAAGATGAAGCAACACCAGTTGATGAAGGACGATCAGCTCAACAAGCAAGTCATCATACCACGAGAATCCAACAAGATAACATTCCACCATCGACGCAATTGCCCGTAATTCCACCAGGGCAGGCAATGGACGGGCAGCAGATGTTTCAAATGATCTATGCAATAGTGCAAGCTCAACAAGAGGTTTGGAGTCGCAGCTTAGTAACCGTACTAGAGCAGGCACGACGGCCAACAACGGGTTCTATCGCCGATTTTCGCCAGCTGAAGTCCCGTACCTTCTCAGGAAAAGAGGAGCCCACAGAAGTTCATGAGTGGCTCACCAACACACAACATCAATTAGAAGCAGCTTAGCTTCCAAGGGAACGTTGGATGACTGCCGTCAGAATGCAGTTGACAGACAATGCTCATCACTGGTGGCTATCTGAAGAGACACGACTTGGACCAGACCGAGCCACTTGGGAAGAGTTCTCTAGACTCTTTCTGGAGATGTACATTCCAGCCATTGCTCGATCAGAACTTCGGGACAAGTTCAATCGCCTCACTCAGGACAATCTGACAGTGGAAGAGTACAACGCGGAGTTCATTCGCCGGAGTCGTTTTGCCCCTACTTTGATTCAGACAGAAGAAGAAAAGGCTAAGAAGTTCTTCGACGGACTAAACATTGAGCTACATAAACTGATTGGATCCGTTGCGCCTACATCTTATCCGGATGTCCTTACTGCAGCACGACGCATGGAGCGCGTCATCAGGAGAGAGACCAATCTGAAGAGGTCATCCATATCAGCATCAGCCGGAGCACCACAGGAAGAAACTGCAAAGAGACTTCACAGTTACCAGCCACCAGAAGCATCTCCACAGGCAATACCTGTCTGTTCATATTGTCACAGGCGAGGTCATATTGAGGACCAGTGCAGACGCAAAAAGAGATTATGTTTAGCTTGCGGATCCAGTCAGCATTTGTTAAAGGAATGCCCAGAGCATCAAGAAAGAGCACCAAAAGTTAACCAACAAGTGTTACCAGAACCGAGGCCAATCTATCCAGCGTTTGGAGCACCACAAACAGAAGTTCAAGAAGTCTTACCACCAGCTTCAGGAGGGTATCAGCCGAGGCCACCTTTGATACCCCAGTCACTGCTCTTCCAGCAGGCTCAGCAGCAGCAGAGGAATCGACGGCAAGGACGTGGACAAACCCTCACGATGTCTTTGGAGACGCGCAAAACCAAGGAGTAGCTAATGCGCGTAAGTTCTTGTAGTTTTCTGTTTCTAGATCGTGCCTGTTGGTTCGTGACCCTAGCCTTACCCTGATAATCTTAACTTGTTAATAATAGATAACCTAGTGATCACCTAGTAATTTTGCTGTTAATTTAATATGCTTTAAAAGAATAACCTATTTTTCTAAAAACTGTAATTTTTAGATTTCCCACATTTGGGAAATTGCATAACATTTAATGCTTAGGGAAATAATTTTCCTAGGTATTACTCTCAACCTTGGAATTCCTTGATTTTGATGTGCTTCGAACAAATGGTTGTAACCGTGTCATCTCTGTTGACCGATTATTCTTTGATTGCGAGGACGCAATCCTCTTAAGGGGGGTAGATTGTAATCCCCTGATTTTTTAAAAAAATTTAAAATTTGGATTTTTCTGAATTTTCTGGAAATTTCTTGGAATTTTCTGTAATTTAAATCATCTGTTTTAATTTTTGAAGGATTTTTTAAATGTTATTAATTAATATTAAATACTATGAAAATAATATTTTATGGTGTAAAATAGAAATCTAGACATAGGGTAATTTTCCGGGAATTTATTGGACCCCAAAAATATTTTAAAAGTCCTAAAAACTATTTTATAATAGAACCCAAATTGAACCCTAAATAAACCGGGTTTATTTAATTAAACCAACCCAAACCCAAAACTTGAACCGGACCTGACCGGCCGGTCTGACTGAACCGGACCGAACCCTTAACGGGTCGGATCCGGGTCAGACTCGACCCGTCAGAATCCAACCCGACTCGGTTTGAACCCTAACCCCCAAATCCCTTCTCCTTCTCCCCCGATTCCTCTTCTCCGGCGGCCGTTCAGCCGCCGTGGCCGCCGGCGACGCTTCTCCTTCGGCTTCCCCGAAACCCCCGAACTCATCCCCTTCGACTTCCGGTAACTCCCGGCCGTCACTCTCCCCTCGACCTCTATATATACCCGCCGCCTTCGTCCCCGTCGAACCGCTGCCACCCACTTCTTCTCCGATCATCTTCGACTACCCGACGCCGCCCTCGACGTCCGGCCTCACCGCCAGACCCCGGCCGCCCACCTCCAGCGGAACCTGACCCAGTCGTCTATCTCCCCACAGACCCGCGCCGGCCCTCTTCAGTCGTCGACTCCTCCGGTCGGTACTGACAGCACCGGAGCCACCTCCGCCCGTACCTCAGGCCTACTCCGACGAGTCCCGACCAGCTCAGGCGAGCCTCCAGCAGCAAGCCCTAACTAGGATACGGGTCGGACACAGATCCTCAGACTCGGACACGGACAGAAACCCTAGGGTGGACACAGTATTCAGACGCTCGTCGGACACGAAGAATACACTGATTTCGGGCCAGTTCAGGTACTCGTATCTCGTGCCTCGTAGCTCTGATTTCAATTCCGTAAATTGTATCGCGTAGCCTGTATGACCCTCTCGGTGCCCGGACAAACCGCTCGGGGCATCGCGTCCTGTGGTGATCGCACACCGCGATCCAAAAACAGGAAAAACCAGACCCTGTTTCACCCCGAAATCGAGTACGTCCCGCCAAACGGGACGACTTGGTCGCCTGCGGTCTTTGCAGATACGTGCGCGTCGTTGATACGGACGTGCGAGATTTTGCAGAAGCTGATTTGGGTGTGCGTGCACACCGGAATCAACGCGTATCCGCAGACATCGCCCCGTATCCGACTTTTCTGGAATTCGACCTAACTTTATGTACACACGTCGGATCGAGACGAAACTTACGCCATCGGACTCGTAGCAATGCGCTGGTCCTGTGAGCCAAGTTTGGTTCGATTCTGAGAACGTTGACAAAATCGTGTGTCGTGGGCTCCACAGGCTCCAACCGACGGGCGATTTTGAGAACGGCTCATCGGAATCCAATTCTGGAAGTTCCGTTGGGATCGTATCATCGTTCCTGACCTGTTGACACTAAGTTGGACTGTTTTGGCGACCTTTGACCCTGACGCGTTTTTTGGTGCAAAGCGGCCCACATTTGGACCCCGCCTTGACCCGAAAATGACGATTTTGCCCTTGTCTCCAAATTGGACTCAAGGACAGACGTTTCTAGCTGATTAATATGTTCTGGATCTGATAGTGATATTTGTTTCAGCAAACGGAGTACTGCCTGTAATTTCCGCTGAAGTCAGAGCTATAAATGGAGACAGAACCCAGGCAAGTATACCTTGCCAAATCCTGTAGTTTTGTTACTTATCTCCTGGATTTATTTTTCATTGTCTTGCAAGCTAGTTGTACAATATTTGCATGTTTCCCTTCGCAACTATTACTTTCTTATAGTTCTTGATACTTGTTGATTTATTCCTGCTGCTCTAGTTTTATTTCCTCGTTTTGCGTGCATGTACATTATTTGCTCTTTCCTTGGATCACTACTTGTTCCTTAGACATATTGTGATGGTTTATGTTTACTCTACATTCCTGGAGTTGACCTGACTGATTTCTTAGTTCCTAGATGGTTGTTATTGGACAATGACTACACTTGAGCAATCTCGATTGTGAGTACCCATTGTACTGCAAGAGAGACTTGTTCATTTGACTACCTCCTTCGTGAGCTCCCGATTGAGCTGCGAAAGAGCCATACTATAGACTGTGAGTCCCCATTGGACTACTCTCTATAGGATCGTGATCTCCCATTGAGATGCGGTTACCCTGATTGCTTATAGTCATGTCTGATAGCAATACTGGCATGCCACAGTCTTAGATGTAGTGACTTCTCGTTTCTTATTTGCTTGTGTTTACTTTCTTCTCTATCTTGCATGTCATTTACTGTATTTGGCTCGTATTTGTCTTAGTATTCATTCTTGCTGGATATTCGACAGTATTTTACTTTCAGCATTTATTTCAGTTTTGTTTTAGTTCATGTTGTTCTATGGATGAGATTAGTAAACCCTGACTAATATAGTACAGCTTAAGTACGCTCCGATGGATCCATTAAATTGGGTTTGTCCATCGGTATATGCTGCTGGCCAATGCCACGTGTCTAGTCCCTCGATATTTTGGGACTGGGGCGTGACAAATACCAACATAAGACAAACAAAAAAAATATAAAAATGATATAATTCTAAATAAATAAAACTAAGCTACTGATTATTTAGATACAATATTTAGGATTGACAATTTAAAAACAAACTTATCCTTGAGATCAAGGGCACAAAGTTGACCATTAAGTATGTTGTAATTTTCTAAGAGATGGCCACACAAATTTGTTTTGATAATTCTCATCATTATTGTCCCTGTGTGTCTCGTACAATCATGCCACAATTTAAAAGTTGCAGACTCATTCAACTTCTAACTCACAATGGTCCCTTTGGATTGAGCTTCTTGCTCATGTTAGTATGTAACTTAACATTCCCAAAGTGAGTGACATATATCCCTAGTCAATAGCTGGAGAGTCTCTCTAGACGAACTTCTGGTTCTTTAGACTAGAGGTTACACAAAAATATTCCTTATTTTACTCTCTCAGAATTTTAATATGATACCTATTTACACTTATATCTTTAAAACTCGATAAACTTCTTGTGGAATTATGAGAGTATGAGATATTATGTATCTGTTAGGTAAATTATATATGTTCTGCCGGAACCTTCAATTAATCTGAGCAAGACTACCTATCATGGATACTACATCTGATCTAGTATTATGTTGGAGAAAAAGATCACATTCTTAAGGATGGTGTGTGTAGCAGTATTGTAAACTATATGTCTATAGAACTTCAGATATACGATAATAGGACATTCAGACATTCAGAGTCACCTTACGGATTTGACAAACTTATGGTACAAACTTTAATTTTTTTTGATTTATATGAGGATTGCAACTTTAAAATATATGCAACTATATTAATGAAATCCAACATTCAGATTTGTCACGACCCGCACCTAGTGAAAGGGTACAAGTCGGAAATAACGCCAAGCCTACGCCGCAGAATCGGCGATAGAATGCTGTCTAGATAATCTATCAAACAATATAATGAACCACCAACAATAACAATATACTCAATCACAGATCTAAGATGGAAATCACGAATCAGATAAAGAATAGAATAGTCATAATATAACTCATGAGTCTAAAATAATACATCAATGAGTCTGAAAAAAATAACAAACTAAGTTGGAGACAAATCCAGTACAAAGAATACTAAGAAGCTACTACTCCTGGGTCAACTGTCTCAGTTGGGATAAGTTCCTCCTAAGCCAGGGTCTCAGACTCTAAACCCACAACATCCTGGGGTCCATAATAGGTAGGGTACCACTCCTCAGTGTCATCTGAAAAAATATATCCAGTCAAGAAAGGAGTAGAGTACATCTCTAACAACAGTTCTAATCAATGATAAAAACTATGTAACAGTAAATAGATGTGAATATACAAGATGCACAATAGATACAAGAGATATATATACAATAAGAAAATACTAAAAATAATACAAAAATGAGCAATATGTCAATGAGCAAGAATACTAATGTCTAAGTGTGTGAGTACTAGCTTTAACATGTGATCGGCTTGGGAACTTGATACAAGAGATACAAGATTTATTGCCTGGCTAATCATAAATGCGGTGTATGATTAACACTATTCAAGATACAAAATGGGTATGATCACATATCTACACTACATACTCCCCACCCCCGACTGGTATAATAGATCCAACCATGGTACGCTATGGCACATGATTCCCCAAGAAGATAGCTAGTCTTCCCGGGAATCAGTGTCTGTACATGTACAAGATAATCAAGGAAATAAGACTTGCACAAGATACACCATATAACAAAGAATAACATCTCATGATGAGATTCGGATATACCAATCCGTGTAACCATCGTGTCAAGAAAACATGGATATCTACACTAGATACAATAAACATAGAGGATATCATAAATGAGAAACTATCAGAGAATGTACTCGCTTGAAGTTCAATGAATAGTCTCACAGATGTCTGACATGGTGCCTCGAATACCTAGATATGGAATATAACATCAATACAAGGTTCTGGGAAGAAAATAAGTTAAACTAGTCAACTTCTAGGTCAATATGTCAATTTTAAGTCAAAAGTCAACTACGGTCAACAATGATCAACTATGGTCAACTATCTATTTTTGGTTGCACAAGTCTAACACAAAATATTGGGTCAAGATACTAAAGTCTAAGCCAAGAAACTCACATCTTAAATATTAGGATATCGTATCTCCAGATACGTAAATTTCAAGGTAAACATCACTATATATATCAAACAATTATTTATAATAATATAGAACCATAATTACAACATTAAACAGGTACCGTGGTTTTGACCCAACTTGGTATCACAATAATAATCACAAACTTGATACCCAAACCCAACACCTTGGGTATCCCCAATTACCTTGGTTCCTCAAGGTAATTCTCAATACCTTGTTATACTAACTACCCGTATATATATATAATACATATACTAAATATTATACCTATAAAGAAATTAGCAATTAAGAATACATTACATCAATATTAATACACACACACACACACACACACACACACACATATATGTATATATATATATATATATATATATATATATATATATATATATATATATATATATATATATATATATATATATAATCTGCCAACTGTCGCTAAAAGCTGTGTTGAAAACCTGATATTCTGATACGTTGTCCTTATTGTGACGGTTTTGACTGTCGCTGAAGCTGCTGTCGCTGCTTCTGTTGACTTTCCCACTGCTGCTGCTATTTTGGTGATGGTTTGCAGCCGTCACCGATCTGCTGTCGCTGCTGCTGCCTATGTTTCCCGCTGCGGCTGCTATATTAATGACAACAGCTGCTGTCATTAATGCTGTTGCCACTGCTACAGCGGCTGTTGCTATACATTAAATGACAGCGGCTGTCACCAATTCCTCCGTCGCTAAAACATACTAATATATATATATATATATATATATATATATATATATATATATATATATATATATATATATATATATATATATATACCAATAAAACTATACATACACCCTCCCTATTATTATGTACATACTATGATATATCAACATGCACACACATACATAAATACATTAATAATTATACATATATGCATATATATATAATCATATAGCAACTATATATAATATAATTATCTAATTAAACATACATATATTTATACATGCTACACTATGTATGTACTATACAATATCACCTATAATCAACATAGTATCATATATATGTATTGCTACAACCATATAGAATATATGTAACTAACAAACACATATAATAATAATAACATACATATATATATATATATATATATATATATATATATATATATATATATATATATATATTGTAACAACATATATACATATTTACACTTAACACATATACTATAACATATGTATTTATATATTTAGAAGAATGGCAACATAATATATATACTTCTAGTACATACATAATACATAGATCTAGGATACAAGAAGCACGATTATATATACACTATAATAAAAATATAATATCTATATATATATATATATATATATATATATGCACAATTACAAACTTCATGAATTAAGAGCACAAGAATTAGATCTACATATAATTACACAACATATGGAGAGTATCACACCGTATCCTACTAGATCTAGGATACACATGTGACACGAGTCCACCACACATCTAATTGTACCCCGAAGGATACAAACAAGTCACATATATTATTTATGAATAATACGAAGAGTCAATTATAGATCTATGTGTCCGTGTCAAAATATGACATGTACAAAGTCCCCTGTCGGAGGAAAAAACCTCCAAATCAACACGTATCACCAAATTATTGGGATACGACCTAAACGTACCCAATTATGGACACGATACTAGCCCCAAACACACAAACACATGCCAAATTGATCTATATGATTAATTGACATACACAACAATTGTCAATCTTGGAATTCCCCCAAAATTGACACAAAAAGCACCATCACTTTCTCAATAGGTCTCCTATGAACACAAAACCAAATCCTATGGGTAGCCTATGCATATGGATTAATTTTTCATGGTTAAATATCAGATTTAGAACCTAAATTAAGGAGAAAAACTGAATTGTACCTATTGAGAGATGGATTCCCAATGAAACCTCCAATTGAGATAAAATTACCTCCAACTTGTAGATCCTTGCTCCTCTTTGTAGATCCTTACTTCCTCCTTCTAGATCCTTGCTTCTCAAGTCTCTAATGGTGATTTGGGAAGGAATTGGAATGAAATTTGGTAGAAAAATGAAATGGGAATGGAGGAAGTTGGTAGAGGAAAATTCTAGATCTAGTTTTGGAATAAAAAGAGGAGAGAGAATTTCTCCCCCTTTATAAATAGGCCGGCCCCTATTTTCCCTCCCTCAAGCTACTATAAAATGTCCATTATACACCTTAGGACCTCTCATGAAGAAATAATTAAGGAAGGAAGCTTCTAGTCTAATGATTTAATTAATTTAATCCATCTCCTTAACAATGGGCCTTCTAATTGGGCTAATTCTAACTAATTAATTCATGTTGGTCCATGGGTCCAAACTAAACTAGTTAGGTCCACAAAAACAAGTCCAAATTAAATAACTAACATCTAACAATAATTAAATAATACAACAAATAATTATTTATCATGCACAATATTTAATTAAATATAAAATTACTAAAATACCCTTTCCTAGAAAATATGGTAGTGACAAGTCTACCCTCCTTAAAATAATTTCTTCCTTGAAATTCAAAGACGAAAACTACCCCCAGAAAATAACAGAACAGAACAGAACTAAAGAATCATAACTAACTATGACAGAACATAACAATGAACAGAACATAACTAGGAAATAACATACCTCAAGGCACAAACAAATATGGATAACGCTCTCGCATTTCATCCTCTCTCTCCCAGGTAGACTCCCCCGGAGAGTGATGCCTCCATTCGATGCGCACCAAAGAAATAGTCTGGTTCCTCAGCACCTTTTCTCTCCGATCTAGAATCTCAACTAGCTGTTCTGGATAGCTAATAGTAGGGCCCTCCTCTATCTCCTAGTGATCCAATACATGAATAGGATCTGCCACGTATCGTCTCAACTGCGACACGTGAAACACGTTGTGCACTCCCTCCAATGCAGGTGGCAAGTCTAGTCTATAAGCAACTGCACCGACCCTCTCTAGAATAGTGAAAGGTCCGATGAATCGCGGACTAAGCTTTCCGCCTCCACCGAAGCGAATCATGCCTCATATCGGAGAAATCCTCAGAAACACCAAACCACCCACCTCAAACTCCAAAGGTCTCCGATAGCTATCGGCCCAATGCCGCTGTCTGTCCTGCGCCACTCGAAGTTTGTCTCTGATCAACTGAACCTTCTCTGCTGCATCCACAACCATCTCTGGCCCAAGCAAAACTCTCTCTCCAATATTGTCCCATGACAAAGGAGTACGACACCTTCGACCATACAGAGCTTCAAAAGGTGACATCTCTATACTGGCCTGGTAACTATTGTTGTAAGCAAACTCTACCAAATGGAGATGGTCCTCCCAAGAACCCCCAAAATATAGTACACAAGTGGCAACATATCCTCGAGAGTTTGATTAGTACTCTCCGACTGCCCATCTGTCTGGGGATGATATGCAGTACTGAACTTGATCTAAGTGCCCAAACTCTCCTGCAAACTCCTCCAGAAATGAGAAGTGAAACGATTATCCCGATCCAAGACTATGCTGACGGAAACTCCATGTATCTAAACGATATGCCTCACATACATCTCCACCAGCTTCTCCGTAGACAAACCCACTTTGAAAGGCAAAAAGTGGGTTGACTTGATCAACCTATCAACGATGACCCAAATTGCGTATTTCACTCCTGGATATCGTGGAAGTCCGGACACAAAATCCATAGTAATATGCTCCCACTTCCACTCTGGAATGGATAATGGCTGAAGTAAACCTCTTGGCCTCTGCCTCTGCCTCTCGGCTTTCACCTGCTGGTACACTAAGCATCTGGATACAAACCGTGCCACTTCCCTCTTCATGCCATACCACCATACACTCTCTCGCATATCCTGATACATCTTGTTAGCACTTGAATGCATGGAATACTGAGAGCGATGCGCTTCCTGCAATACCTCCTCATACAGCTCCCCACTAGGCACACACAATCTAACTCCATGCCTCAAAGATCCATTCTCTACAATAGTGAAATCATCCTCCAATCCTGCTCTAACCTGAGCTCTGATACTCCTCAGAGATATATCCTCATACTGTGCTGCCTTAATCCTGTCTATCAAATCTTAATGTATCTGTAATCCCCACATCTGCATAGCACAAACATGAACAATCACCTCAATGCCCAAGCTCTCCAAGTCCTCCAACAAATATCGATCATGTGTCAAGAACATAGCTACCGGATACCTGCTCAAAGCATCGGCAATTACATTAGCTTTCCCAGGATGATATTGCAAAGATATATCAAAATCCTTCATCAGTTCCAACCACCGACGCTGCCTCATGTTCAACTCCTTCTGTATAAAAATGTACTTCAAGCTTTTGTGGTCTGTGAAGATCTTCACACGCTCTCCGTACAAATAATGTTTCCACAACTTCAGAGCGAAGATGACTGCTGCCAACTCCAAATCATGGGTAGGATAGTTCTTTTCATGAGGACGCAATTGCCTGGATGCATAGGCAATCACTTTCCCATGTTGCTGAAGAACACAACCCAAACCTTTTCCCGATGCATCACTATAAATAGTGAAACCTCCAGACCCTGATGGCAACGTCAAAATATGAGCAGACGTCAATCTCTTCTTCAACTCCTCAAAAGCAACCTGGCAATCCTCCGTCCAAACAAACTCTACATTCTTTCTTGTGAGTCTGGTCATCGGCTCGACAATCCTCGAAAAACTTGTACAAACTTTCTATAGTAGCCTGCCAATCCCAAGAAACTCCTGATCTCTGCTACCGAACTCTCGATCTTCCAAGATTCTACTGCTGCGATCTTCTTTGGATCCACTGAAATACCATCACCAGTCACAACATGCCCCAAGAATTCTACCTTGTCTAAAAAAAACTTACACTTGGACAACTTCCCATACAACTTCTCCTTCCTCAGCACATCCAACACAATCCTTAAATGCTCCTCATGCTCCTCCGGTGTCTTCGAGTATATGAGTATGTCGTCGATGAACACCACCACAAACTTGTCAAGGTACTAGTGGAATACTTTGTTCATCAAGTTTATAAATACCGCTGGTTCATTAGTCAAACAAAATGGCATCACCATAAACTCGTACTGACCATACCGAGTTCTAAAAGCAGTCTTTGGTATGTCCACCGGCTTCACCTTCACCTGATGGTAGCCTGATCTCAAGTCTATCTTAGAAAACACCTTCTCACCACTCAAATGATCAAACAAATCATCAATCCGTGGCAAAGGATACTTATTATTGATAGTGAGATTATTTAAAGCCCTGTAATCAATGCACATGCGCACCGTTCCATCCTTCTTCGGTACAAATAATACCGGGGCTCCCCATAGTGAAGAACTCGATCTGATAAACCCCTTATCCTGTAATTCGTCCACCTGCTTCTTTAGCTCTACCAGCTCGCTGTTGTTTACTCTATAGACATGCTGCAAAATTGGTTCTACACCTGGCACCAAGTCTACAAAAAAATCAATATCTCGATCTGGCGACAAATCTGGCAATTTCTCAGGAAACACATCCAAGAACTCTGCTATCAACGGATATGGCAACTCCTTGTCTTCTACCATAGCTCCACAAATAATGCCTTCTTCCTGCTCTGCAGCTCCTCTAGCAAACTCGAACTCTGGCTCTCCTGGCGGACTAAACAAAACTCTACCTCCTCTACAATCTATGCTAGCACGGTGCCTACTCAACCAATCCATCCCGAGTACAATATCGTAGCTCAGAAGTGGTATTACAAGTAGACACGCACTCAACTCCCAGCCTCCCAGAGTAACTCTCTGATCCTTGCATATATCATTAACCAGGATAATCCCTCCCCCGGTCATGATCTTACAAGTCCTAAGCAAAGACTCAGCTACCAAACCATGCTTCAGAGTAAAAGAAACAGATACAAAACTATGGAAAGCACCACTATCAAACAAAGCTAGAATGGAATCAAGAAGAATAGAACATGCGATGACATCTCCGGTGGGTTCATCCTCCTCGACGGTCATAGCAAACGCTCGTCCCTGACTTGCACCTCCCTGCTGCTGA
This sequence comes from Iris macrosiphon, assembly GCA_036927795.1. Classification (NCBI taxonomy): domain Eukaryota; kingdom Viridiplantae; phylum Streptophyta; class Magnoliopsida; order Asparagales; family Iridaceae; genus Iris; species Iris macrosiphon. The sequence continues at coordinate 102,303,745 of JAYESA010000008.1, read as the reverse complement.
TGCTGGACAAAACGTTGCTGCTGTGTCGGAAGCGGTCCCCTCGGCTGTGCTGCAGGTGGTCTCGTCTATGCCCTCGGAGCTGAAGCTACTCCCTGAACTGCACGACGAGGACACTCCCTCAACTGATGCCCTTCAGTACCACAATATAAAGAAACTCCCAACCTCCTCCTGCAGACTTCCTAGATGTGGCTGGACTTCTTGCATTAGTGGCATGGAGCTTGCTGTAACTGTCTCTGCTGCTGTGGTACCTGGTAAAAAGGTGCCTTAGCTGGAGTCTGGTTCTACTGTGGCTGCTGGAAAGGTCTGGACAAGAAATAAGGATATTTGGCAGATACTGCACTGCTGTTGGCCCCCAGAAAAGAATCACGGTCTCTCTTGGGCTTCAAACCCAAGTCCCGCTCAACCTTGCGTGCCTCCGCAAGTATCTCTGAGTATGTCTCATAAAAAGATAAAATGAGGATCTTCACTTCCCAGTTTAGACCCTTACGGAAATGAATAGCTCGAACCTCCGGCTCCCTCACCAAATACTCTGCAAATTGGCTCAACCTGCCAAATTCTGCAGCGTACTCCTCCACAGACATGCTGCCCTGAATGAGACTCTCAAATTGCCTCTCCAAGTCTAGCCTGTCTGCCCGAGTGAAAAACTTCTTCTTGAAGAGGTCCTTGAATACCTCCCAAGACTGTCCTGCATCAACCAGAATTGGCTCATTCCTGAACCAAGTACGAGTGACGTCGAACAATTGAAGTCCTACCGCCTCAACTTTCAAATCCTCAGAAAGACGGGACACCCTCATAAGACGCTCAATATCCTCGAGCCAATCATTGGCATAGACGATGCCCTCCGTCCCCTTAAAAACCCTAGGCTCCAGTTTCTTGAAGTCCTGAATATTGTCTGGCCGAAGCTGAGCAACCTGAGGAACATCCTGCTGCTAGACCGGAACTCCTCTCTCGACTACAACACGAGCAAGCTGATGAGCAGTCTCGATGCCCTATCGTAGAACGACGGTATGCCTCTGATGTGCCTCTGACTGAGCCCTCTATGCCTCGAGTATCTCACAAAATAGTATAAACATCTGTGTCGCCTCTGCTGGCACATGAGGTGGAGGTGGAAGCCCCTCAGATACAGCTGGCACAGTCCTCTGAGTAGGTGGTGGACCTTCGAAAGCAGCTGATATTTCAATCAACGAAGAAGTGACTGGTGCAGGCCCTCGGGATATCGCAGACCTCTCAGAAGCTGCTTTCCCCTGCTGCGATCTAGTCTTAGGCGACATCCTGAGACAAAGCGAAAGAAAGAATCAATATGGCACAAGATGTAAGACACTCAAGGTAAGGACAGTTTAAGAGATCAAGTATCAATATCAAAGGAGAATAGTTGAATCAAAAGAATTTTCCTAGGTGTTATTGAGTATCTCAGCCTATATCCTATATCTTATCGCAGGCTCGCAGTAGTACAACTAAATTGTCATACTACCACGACATCGCATAACTTGCGAAGCTAGACCTACATGGGCCACCATTAAAAATGTGTCACAACCTGCACCCGGTGAAAGGGTACAAGTCGGAAACAACGCCCAGCCTATGCCGCAGAATCGACGGTAGAACGATGTCTGGATAATCTATCTAACAATATAATGAACCACTAACAATAACAATATACTTAATCACAGATCTAAGATGGAAAGCACGAATCAGATAAAGAATAGAATAGTCACAATATAACTCATGAGTCTAAAATAATATATCAATGAGTCTGAAAGAAATAACAAAATAAGCTGGAAATAAATCCAGTACAAAGAATACTAAGAAGCTACTACTCCTGGGTCAACTGTCTCAGTTGGGATAAGTCCCTCCTGAGCCAGGGTCTCAGACTCTAAACCCACAACATCCTAGGGTCCATAATAGGTAGGGTACCACTCCCCAGTGTCATTTGGAAAAATATATCCAGTCAGGAAAGGAGCAGAGTACATCTCTAACAGCAGTTCTAATTAATGATAAAAACTATGTAACAGTAAATATATGTGAATATACAAAATGCACAATAGATACAAGAGATATATATACAATAAGGAAATACTGGAAATAATGCAATAATGAGCAATATGTCAATGAGCAAGAATACTAATGTCTAAGTGTGTGAGTACTAGCTTTAACATGTGATCGACTTGGAAACTTGATACAAGAGATACAAGATTTATGGCCTAGCTAATCATACGTGTGGTGTATGATTAACAGTATTCAAGATACAAGATGGGTATGATCACATATCTACACTACATACTCCCTACCCCAGACTGGCATAATAGATCCAACCATGGTACGCTATGGCACAGGATTCCCCAAGAAGATAGCTAGTCTTCCCGAGAATCAGTGTCTATACATGTACAAGATAATCAAGGAAACAAGACTTGCACAAGATACACCATATACCAAGGAATAACATCTCATGACGAGATCCGGATATACTAATCCGTGTAACCATCATGTCAAGAAAACATGGATATCTACACTAGATACAATAAACATAGAGGATATCATAAATAAGAAACTATCAGAGAATGTACTCGCCTGAAGTCCAATGAATAGTCTCACAGATGTCTGGCACGGTGCCTCAAAGACCTAGATATGGAATACAATATCCATACAAGGTTCTGGGAAGAAAATAAGTTAAACTAGTCAACTTCTAGGTCAATACGTCAATTTTAAGTCAAAAGTAAACTACGATCAACTATGGTCAACTATGGTCAACTATCTATTTCTAGGTTGCACAAGTCTAACACAAAATATTGGGTCAAGATACTAAAGTCTAAGCCAAGAAACCCACATCTTAAATATTAGGATACCGTATCTCCGGATACGTAAATTCTAAGGTAAACATCACTATATATATCAAACAATTATTTATAATAATATAGAACCATAATTACAACATTAAACAGGTACCGTGGTTTTGAACCAACTTGGTATCACAATAATAATCGCAAACTTGAAACCCAAACCCAATACCTTGGGTATCCCCAATTACCTTGGTTCCTCAAGGTAATTCCCAATACCTTGTTATACTACCTACCCGTATATATATATAATACATATACAAAATATTATACCTATAAAGAAATTAGCAATTAAGAATACATTACATCAATATTGACACACACACACACACACACACACACATATATATATATATATATATATATATATATATATAAGTATATAATCATATATATATATAATCTGTCAACTGTCGCTAAAAGCTGTGTTAAAAACCTGATATTCTGATATGCTGCCTTTATTGTGACGGTTCTAACTGTCGCTGAAGCTGCTGTCGCTGCTTTTACTGACTTTTCCACTGCTGCTGTTTTGGTGACGGTTTGCAGCTGTCACCGATCTGCTGTCGCTGCTGCTGCCTATGTTTCCCGTTGCTGCTGCTATATTAATGACAGCGGTTGCTGTCATTAATGTTGTTGCCACTGCTACAGCGGCTGCTGCTGCTACATTAAATGACAGCGGCTGTCACCAATCCCTCCGTTGTTAAAACATACTAAAATATATATATATATATATATAAAACATATATATATATATATATATATATATATATATATATATATATATATAAACCCCATAATAAATATATATATATATCTATATATATAAATACCAATAAAATTATACATACACCCTCCCTATTATTATGTACATACTATGATATAGCAACATGCACACACCTACATAAATACATTGATAATTATACATATATGCATATATATATATAATCATATAGCAACTATATATAATATAATTATCCAATTAAACATACATATATTTATACATGCTACACTATGTATGTACTACACAATATCACCTATAATCAACAAAGTATCATATATATGTATTGCTACAACCATATAGAATATATATACCTAACAAACACATATAATAATAATAACATACATATATATATATTGTAACAACATATATACATATTTACACATAACACATATACTATAACATATGTATTTATATATGTAGAAGAATGGCTACATAATATATATACTCCTAGTACATACATAATACATAGATCTAGGATACAAGAAGCACAATTATATATACACTATAGTACATATATAATATCTATATTTATATATATATATGCACAATTACAAACTTCATGAATTAAGAGCACAAGAATTAGATCTACATATAATTACACAACATATGGATAGTATCACAACGTATCCCACTAGATCTAGGATACGCCTGTGACACGAGTCTTCCACACATCCAATTGTATCCCGAAGGACACAAATAAGTCACATATATTATTTATGAACAATACGAAGAGTCAATTATAGATCTACGTGTCCGTGTCAAAATATGACATGTACAAAGTCCCGTGTCGGAGGAAAAAATCCCCAAATCAACACGTATTACCAAATTATTGGGATACGACCTACACGTACCCAATTTTGGATACGACACTAGCCCCAAACACACAAACACATGCCAAATTGATCTATAGGATCAATTGACACACACAACAATTGTTAATCTCGAAATTTCCCCAAAATTGACACAAAAAGTACCATAACTTTATCAACAGGTCTCTTATGAACACAAAACCAAATCCTATGGGTAGCCTATGCATATGAGTTAATTTTCCATGGTTAAAAATCATATTTAGAACCTAAATTAAGGGAAAAAACTGAATTATACCTATTGAGAGATGGATTTCTAATGAAACATTCAATTAAGATGAAATTGCTTCCAACTTGTAGATCCTTGCTCCTCTTTGTAGATCCTTGCTTCCTCCTTCTAGATCCTTGCTTCTCAAGTCTCTAATGGTAATTTGGGAAAGAATTGGAATGAAATTTGTTAGAGAAATAAAATAGAAATGAAGGAATTTGGTAGAGAAAAATTCTAGATCTAGTTTTGGAATGAAAAGAGGAGAGAGAATTTCCCTCCCCCTTTATAAATAGGTCGTTCCCTATTTCTCCTCCCTCAAGCTACTATAAAATGTCCATTATACCCCTTGGGGCCCCTCATGAAGAAATAATTAAGGAAAGAAGCTTCTAGTCTAATAATTTAATTAATTTAATCCATTTACTTAACAATGAGCCTTCTAATTGGGCTAATTCTAACTAATTAATTCATGTTGGTCCATGGGTCCAAACTAAACTAGTTAGGTCCACTAACACAAGTCCAAATTAAATAACTAACATCTAACAACAATTAAATAATACAATAAATAATTATTTATCATGCACAATATTTAAATAAATATAAAATTACTAAAATACCTTTTCCTAAAAAATATGGTAGTGACAAGATTGGATTTTTTACTTTTGGCATTTCGAGGGCCAGCAACACACTACGACCTAAAAAAGTTAGTTTGCGGACGACTTATTTTCCTCGGGCATGTAACATAACACCTATCATGCTTGCACCCATTTAGGGTGGTAAAAATTTAAGGAAGTAATTTATGCTTTTATTGGCACATCAAGATTTTATGTGTATATGCAAAAACAAAAATCATGGGACTTATGTTACTATACAATGTCTACTCAAAGAAGAAAAAAGATTTATGATCTAATATTAACTATGTTGTCCGCAGTACACCCATTAGATAAAACTGTTACTGCTCATATGTATATTTGCTACTACTCAAAGGGACTAACAACACATGCCCAAGGAAGCAAATAGTTTAAAAATTTTGTACAACAAATCTAAACATAGTTTTATTATTTAAAAGCAGAGAAGAAAATAAAATTCACAAATGAGTAGGATGACAATCAAATGCACATAATACAAGGCGGTACATAATATATGGGTTGATGCACTAGAATCACGTATTAGGTGGGTATGGCTTAAGCAATATCCAATAAGGCAATAATTATAAGCAATATTTTCACATAATACATATATTTGAACGTTACCAAATATGACTCAATTTTATTGACTTATTATAATCAAAATAATGGTATACATATATGGAGTTTTTCCTTTAGGAACACTAGAAAGATAGTCCGACATTTGAAAATACTCCAAGTGAGTATCTCAATATATAACTATGCTTAGTATTGAGATATGCACATAGAGAGTGGTGGCTTATATGGGTGCCATGTGGGTTATTTTTCTAGGAGGACTAAGTTTAAACTCATCGAGGAAATTTTGTCGCTCTCTTCCCATATGAGACTCGGACTAGGACGAAGGACGCAAAGTGGCACTTTGATGGCACATTTGTACTTCGTAAGTATGCACGGTTACTACCGGTACGCGGCTGCACTGCATACGAGGCTATGTGTCATGCCCCGATACTGCAAGGGCCGATCATCCTCGCTTTGGGCCTTGCGGAACCGATCATTCTCGCGTGGGCGTGATGTCGTGCAAGCCTAAGTTTCGCCTGCACAAGGCTAAGGCTTGAACAATAACAACATAAGCTATTCTGAGTAAGAAGCAGTAGCACAATATGCAGAAAAATAATGAACACAATGTTATAAGAAAATAATCTCTTTATTGATATATGAAATGATTACAAGGCTTGCAAATTGGCTTACATCTCTCAAGAGAAATGCAGAATACAATGACATCGTTCCAAATATTACATCCCTTTATACAAAAAATATCTCAAAATATCTCGATACATCTCAAGGCATCGACTCATGATCTCTGGCTTCTGAGGATGAGGATCTGCTATCGCTTCTTCGGATAATCCAGCATCTGCGAACAGAACTGGTGGGGTCAGCACTTTGGAAAAATACTGGTGAGTATAAAAGCAATGAACATAAGCAACACTGTATAAAACCAAAACTAAGTAATCATATGGTAAAATATTACATTACTAGTGATCTTGCTACTTTTACCTAGGTTTATTTCATGTAGTACAGGATCAGAGCCAGTTTACTACTTTTGCAAACATCTTTGAAAATCAGAGTTCATAACCAATTCAAGAATGCAATAGGGATTACTCTATCATGAAGTGCGCAACATGTATCGTGAGCCATATTCATTATCTCTAGGAGTATTAGCAACATCTAGTGGAATATGCATCTTATCAAGGGAACATCATCATATTCAAGTTAGCAGATAATTCTTAAGAGCAGTAACGATAAGGAACATAAGGAATACAAGTGATCAATTATTCGGTGATTTTTATCCACGGTCGAACGGTTATCCCTGCAACAAACAGACAAGTTAGCAACAATTTATATAAATATATATATGTTCTATTTCCTGTTTGTCTCTACATAAAATAGTTAGGTATGGAAGAAGGCTAACCTAGCATACTACCTAACTATATGATGGCCCATGAGTGTTCTTTCCCATGATTAGTAGTATTGTTATCACGGCCCAACACTGCACTAGTATACGCTCATACTAGCTGCTTTGACGCATGATCCAGCTAACTAATGGACATGAACACCCGCCTGATCACAAGGAATTCTATGCCTCAGGTTGTTCTCTCTGATTTTCCCTTGGGATAACGATCCCTAGTATCCCAGGAACCGGTCGTGGGATTATCCTTGTGCACAAGTTGTCCGAGACCAATGCAATGCATGAACTTCTATCAGATTAACATTACGATACAAGCAGACAATGAACAAGCAACACTTCTATATTATCTCTACTCTATCAGTCTATATTGATGTACGGGGCATGTAACCATCGATGTACGGGGTCATAACCATGAATGCTCTATCTTCTTATTAGATGTACGGGACACGTAACCATCTATCATCTTCTTATTTGTGCAATACTCAGTGCGGACAAGCCGCCATCTTTATGTTACAGTTCAAGCATTTCATACAGTTCTATTTTTATAGTACGATAAAGAAAACATGTAAATAGTCTCTATTTAAGAAAGCATGGAAGCAGTTCTCTATCTCTTTCAATACTAGAAAAAATCCTTTTCTTGACGGTTTTTTTCGTGAAGAAAAGGTTTTCTTGACGGTTTTGGATCCGTCATCTAGGCCGCAGTCAAGAAAAGTCCCATATTTTCTTGACGGTTTATGGTGTTCTTATCTTGACAGTTTTAAATCGTCAAGTAATAAAACTATCTTGACAGTTTTTAACTGTCAAGAAAATATAACAAAAAAATTGTCAAGGTAGATACAAACTTTTTTTGACTGTGGCCTAGATGACGAGTAATAACCGTCAAGAAAACCATTTCTTGATCGAAAAAAAACTTTTTTTGATGTTTAAAAACCGTTAAGAAATAATATTTATAGAAGAATTCAAATATTTGTTGTCGTTTTATAACCGTCAAGAGAAGCTAAATTTTGTGAATAAAAATTCTGTTTATAATTATATATTATATGCTTCCCTTTGCTAATTACAAAACACACATATAATATTATAATACACAATCATTTTATTAATCACAAATACACAGTTTGTACATCATAAACATCCAAGAATGACATATATAAAGTGTACAAAAAGAAAGAGTATTCTCATGATTGGAGGAAGAATAGTGCAAAGAATCATAAGGAAGATCATAATCATGATGATGATCCTCAAGGAGATAATCTGAGCTTGAGTTCCTTCAAGAGTCTTCTAATTAGGATTGGAGGAAGGAGAAAAACCTAGATATTATCAAGAACAAGCATTAATTAGCCAAAAAATCTCATTAATATAAACTCCAATCTTTGACTACTGCTTGTGGTTACTAAATTGGCACATACCTACAATTAGACGAAGTTCTTGTTCGAGTAGTGTCCTATGCACATGCAATCCTGGACATCATATAGAGTGAAGTAGGCATACCCTTCTCTCGTATCTCTTCCCTAACTCGTGTAATAAATCCTCAGTCTTATAGTTAATGCAAATGTCAGCACCCAGATGCTTGCAGGTAGAAAGTTTCTCTTCGCTTTCTGAAATTAAACACACATGCAGCATGAGAACATATGTCCAATGAGCACTGCTTAGTGCTAGGCTTTGGGAATAAATTTATTACAAATTTAATCATACTGTAGCTAAAATCCGTATTCAGTGATATTTAGCTATCTGGATATCAAATGTCCCTTCTACTGGATCCCCCATAAATATGCAACCTAACTATGATAAAATTTGAATAATTACAAGCTAAAACAATTATACAAAAAAAGAAATATCATCTACAACTATTGAATGAAACATTTAACTTTAACAATCACCAATTCACTATTTAGATGAACAAATTCTAAAAGAAGTACTCAATAATGTAAACTAAAAAAGATTATGGAAGCAAACCTTATACTACAAGAAAAATGGCTTTTCTTGACGGTTATCTCCTGTCCTCATTAGAGACTATAATTATCTCATGTCCTCATTGTAGAGAAGACACCACAACAACAAAAAATGAAGATATCAATATCAAACACATTAACAAATTAAAATATACTATAACTACAAAGCCTTTATCCTAAAATCCGTTGTCGTACATGACATAATTTCCTTAATTCAGCTTTATTTGGGATCATCTTTCCATTCGTCATCAACACCAGAGCAATTCCTATCTCTTATTTACTACTCAAGGTTATGGTTCTTTCTAGATGACTTGAGTTTCCAGTCCTACAGTACCATTTCCATTTTCTTGAAACCCATTCATAAGGGTGAAATAATTACTGATGACCAACAGCTAATGGATTTCAGTACACATAAATATCGGTTATGAAAAGGTCTTAAAGAAGCACAAATAGTATTGCAAAAGATGGACTGTAACCTCAACTATCCATATACATACTGAATACAAATAGTTTGGAGAATACTAGTTTAAATTGATACATTTGTCACTTATGATTCAAGTTAAATAGTTCTCCATAGCAGAAAATTTTGTATGAGAAACATAAACAGGATACTGATTGCCTTACTAAGATAATTCTCATTTATAATATAACTAAAGCAGACTTCAGGAAAAATCTACCTACCACAGAATGATACAGAGATCCGATATAATGTTATGGAACCTTCATAGTGTGTATATTTAGGATCAAGAAACTTACATAGCCGGATTCAGTTACTAAGGCAATGTTATCTTTCCTCAGAGATTCAACCCGCAAAATCAGATCCCTCACCAGCCGAGTGGCATCACCCAATATCGAGGCCTTGCCATTATTTTGCCAAGCCATTTCTGTAAGTAAATGTATCGTTTAATTAGAACCAAAGACATAAAAAGCATAAATGGAAACAAAAACTTTTTTTGCTAAAAATTAGCAACCTCTACAAAGTCTTGCAACGTTTGCTTATGAATACTACATTAATATAAAGATACAGTAGTTGTGAAATCTTAATTAATACGAGAAAAACATCCAGTTACTTGTAATATGCAAGGTTTTTAAAAAAATTTCAAATTGCAGTTGAGAGATGATAAAATGTAAACCATGAAATATAGATGGCAACCAATCCATGTTTTTCTCATAAAGAATATACTAAAGATGAACATATGATATGGTGGTTCCTAAGATATAACAGAAAAGCATTCACACAGTAAAGTAAAAAGTGATATTAATAATTGTATTAAGATATAATGACAGAGAAAAAAACTACTAGATAATGATGTAATTATCACATCATTAAGAGATTAAGTGAACATGTTTCAGATACACCTTTTTGTGTACGTTATTAGTGCGTATCTGATACTCTTGAACCTTATTATGCCTTTCTCATTAAGATGGAACAATTCTTGACTTTAGATTCCCTAGTTCGTTACAATATTTAATTATTTTTCAATTTTTTTTCCTTACCTGTTACGAATATTGAGATCCAATACACACACACACACACACACACACACACATCATTAGAAACATGCATGCAGGCATACATATTGAGAGAAATATCTTCATTGCTACACATGCTTGTATTTTTCGTAGGATAGTAATAGTATATAGATACCCTTATGATAATGGTATTTGTTCCTTTTCCCATTACCCTAATCAAGTAATTAGATTTTTTTTTTCCCACAAATACTAGTTAACATTGTATTATTTTTTTGCATCACATAGATTACTACTATGTCCCATGCCTTGTTAAGTATGTTAAATAGGGCATTTCACAAACAGTTCAACACATGATTACTACTATGTACCAACAGTGCACAATAAAGATTAGGATACATGAATGGTCATGTAGGCAATATAAGTGTGCATAGAGGGAAGGGATGTGAAATAAGTTGAATATATGGTCTGGGATTTAACTATGCAATATAAGATTCTAACAAAATTGTGTCATTTAGAAGAAAATATACATGTTACTTCCTTTAGCACATTTGTATTAACAAGTGGAAGAGAAGATACTAAGAATAAGAAGTCAAAAGCTAGAGCTGGATAGTGGGACTTCAAATAAAAATAAGTTACTGTCACATCCCAGTCCCAAAATACGTAGGACTAGGAATACGTAACACGCCCAGCCGTATGTATATGAACTCCAATATATGGAAACCATATACACACGTACGCTGTAAATGAATATGCAATCCATCAGTGGTAATATACTATCACAACAAGTCACACACAATCTATATCTCATCCACAACACAAATACTCAGTAGGAATAAAACTAGAATATAACTGGATACCAAAGTGTGTAATGAGGCTGTAGTCTGGTGAAAACAAATCCACTACAAAATGACTATACTGAGTAGCAACAAAATCTATAAACAGTAGTCATAATCACAGATACTCTGAGGGTATGATCTCCTCAGTCTCGTAAGTAGCATCCGGTCCAGGCCCATACTCTTGTGGAAGCTCATGCTCGTCCATATCTGGAAAGGGACCAGGTCCTCAGAGGGACATAACAAGATACATAAAAACATGCCCATAAGTACTGAAATATAAACATCCATTGGGTTGCCTAACCATCTAAGTGAATGCAGTTTGAGAACAACTTTCCACCAAGTGGGCTATCTGGCTTAAAATATGGGATTGGCGTGACTCTCTTGGAGAATCAGAGGCCTCAAAACATGTCATCTTTTGAACGACAGAGGCCGCCAGTAATATGTAGTGGTCATCATCACCCTTTCTCCGACGGAGAATTCGGGCGTAATAGAAAAGTACAAAGGAGCCCAAATGCTTTACTTATTGTTCTTTCCGCCCCATGCTCTAAGCATGTCATATACATGACACAATAATACCTCTAATAACTGCCAGGTCTACTAGCATACAAAGTTTTTATTAGCAGTCATTCCTGACGCACAGCCCTTACGTATAGGCAGCCAACCCATGCTCTAAGCATGTCATATACATGACACAATAATACCTCTAATAACTGCCAGGTCTACTAGCATACAAAGTTTTTATTAGCAGTCATTCCTGACGCACGGCCCTTACAATAGAAATTTTTTTTTTTTTTCTTTTCCTTATTATAATAATTAATAATAATAACTAATACTGTTTTTCAGGAATGGGGGTTTACAGTTACCAAAGGGGAATACAAAAAAAAAGAAAAACTTTGGTTGTGTACTGTCTCAAGTTGTAGTTTATGTATCAATATAGTACTAAAAAAGATCCTTAGCAAATAAAGGTAACAAGGTGTCACGACCCGCATCCGGTATAGGGGCACAAGTACGTGGGTACGTCTAGCCTATGCAGCAGCATCGGCGGTAGAACATTGTCTCGATCTTTTATACTATTTAACATCTCACACAATATATAAAATACCTTTCATGCCATCTCAACTCCAATGGAGGAGCAATATGATGATATAATAAAGGGAAGTTAATACTCAATCACATATAAAAACTAAAGAAAGATTTAAGCACGATATGGAATAGAAAAAAAGAAATACAAGTCTCAAAACATCACAGGTCCAACTCAACATCTAAACACAACTCAAGAACTCAAAGTAACAATACAAACCAAAGTCTAACTAGAAACAACTGCTATAAGATATAAAAATCTAAATGGCCTCAGTATCTGGCACTATATCCTCTAGTGACACTCCATCTGTTAGCCCGTAGTAAGTGGGACACATCCTCACTAACCAGTCATCTGAAAAATATATCTAGTCAGAATTGGAGCGAAGTACAACTCAATAACAGTTCCAATTAATTGATAATGACTATAAACAGAAATAGAGAATATAATACAAGACAAGAAATAATGAGCAATATTATACTATGGTAAAAGAAACAGGTAAACAAGAGCAATATGGTATACACTGATCACAATAAAATAGAACAAGACAATAAAATAGAACATGGTGAAGAATGTAACTATACTAAGTGATGGAAATACTAATTAGATATATGATCGACTTGGGTTGAACATTGTCTACTTAACGTTGGATAAACATTGTCTACTTAACATTGAACATTGTCTAGGCTTTGATCACATATCTAGATAACACTTTTTCTTTCTCCGACTAGTACAATGGATCCAACCATGACACGTTATGATGCAAGATACTCAAGACATTGTGAAACATTAAACATTGAACTTTGAACATTGAACATTATCTAATATTAAACATTGCTTATTAACCAGACGAGAACGCGAGAAACAATAAAACAATAAATAATATCTTATGACTGAATTTCCATGTGTATACTAGTCTGTGTACCAATATATCAGAATCAAGTAATACATTTCTAAATACTTGCATTATAGTAATTATCAAATAATAAAAACTATCAAAGAATGTACTCGCCTGAGGTCCAAAGAAAATAATGTCAAACTGTGTTCGAACTGATGTCACATAGACCAATATATGAAATATTATATTAATACAAGGTTTTGTAATAAAAATAAGTTAAACTAGTCAAATTCTAGGTCATAAAGCCATTTCTAAGTCAAAACAGTCAAACTAGGTCAACTCTAGGTTAAACTAGTTAAACTAGCTATTTATAGGTTGTATAAGTCTATCTCTAGGATATTGGATCCATACACTATGTAACTAGGTCATACTAGCTATGTTAGGATATTAGGATACCAACACTATACCGTATCATAAGATACACAAGTTATTAGATATAAAAAAACTATAATATATATATATATACAAGACAAAATTTATAGTACTCCTAGCTAAACTAATTTTAAGTGGATACCTTGACTTTGTGTAAACTCCCTCACCCAAAATTAGGCCTACTTGGCTTAGAAAGATAAACTAGGGCTAGTTTGAACCCAAATAGAAATAGAACATGGTATTTATTTTAAATATACAATAATTATATCACTTAGCGCACCTTACCGTTGCTTCGATAATTGGAGCACTACACTAGCCATTGCCTTCCTACCAATTTTACACGCTTGCCCTAGACATGACCGCCTTCTATTCTGACCTCGGTGTAACTTATAATTATGCTCTCTTGTGCTATATTTTAGTCGCACGATATTCGTCGCGAACGTTTATAATTAATTCTAAATAAAATACGACTTTGGACTCTTGTGCGTTCCAATCGAAATTGGAGACACAATCTTGACCGTTTTATGCAACCCAAATTTATGATAAAATTTTACTCTGAGCCCTCTACGTCCATGACACTTGTGTCCCACCTAATTTTATCCCCATGTAATTCTAATTAATTCAAGAGCACCTTGCGCATTAATTTTAATTAATTTAATCAAATTTCCATCTTTGTGTTCCCAATTGTTGGGCATTTTATGCAAAAATACATTAAGGTGTCCACACCATTGGACTGAAGAAACCTATTTTTTCCCTTCATACAATTTTTTTATAATTTTTGTAATGTGCAATGCGCAACATCGTCCCCTTTATTTTAAACCTATCCTTGCATTTAAAAAATGCAATTATAGCCCTCCAACATCCCCATGTAAAGCCAAGACCCACTCCAAAGAGGGTTGACCAAGCCCAAACTTTTAGGTCAAACACCCAACCCAAGTTTACATGTATATAAACAATATTTCCTTCCCTTTTCCATATTTTTTTCTAATCCTAAAACTCCTAGCCGACATCCCTACCCCGACCTCCTGTTCATCCCCTTCCTCACTGTCAACCCCTCGCCGGAGCAACTCCTCGCCGGAGACCCCGCCGATCTCCACCCAGCACTTGCCCCATCTCCTCTCCTCTATATTCTCCAGCCCCGCCGGATCTGCCGTCTCCCTCTTCATCTTCTACCTCCTCTTCCCCGCTGCCATTAATGCCGGAACTTGACCTCCTCCTCCGCCAAGACTTCACCGCCACCACCAATGCCACCGACACCCACCTCCACGTCCAGACCCCTTCCTCGATGACTTCCTCCATGATCATCTCAACCCCGATCGACTCTGGCATCGTCCCCGAGTTCCCCGACTGCACCGCCGGCCGAGAACACGAGACTGTGCAGCACCCAACTTCCTCTTTCTTCCCTATCGACTTCCCTCGCCGGAGTAGCCCGCCGTCATACACTCCCTCAGTCGACTAACACCACCACCTGGTCGCCCCCGATATCACAAACCACCACCACCAGTAGCACCTCTTCTTCTTCCTCCTCTTCCCGGTCCTCCCCGGCCACCTGAGTCTGTCCAGAGCAGCACTGAGCCTCTAGCAGCCTCCGGCCATCCACCATTGCCATCATCATCACCACCATTAACTCCAACACAACCACACCTCCTTCTCTTCCCTGCCCTCCTTCCTTCCTGCTTGTCTCCTCCTTCGTCGAACCTCCCCTGGCCGGAGCAGCCACCCCATCATCACCCCATCATCATCAACATCAATCCATTAAACATCATTATCATCACACCATCCATATTATCATCACCATCATCCCATCATCCTCGTCATCACCATCATCCACATCATCACCATCATCCACATCATCATCCTTGTCATCACCATCATCCACATCATCATCCTCATCATCACCATCATCCATATCATCATCCTCGTCATCACCATCATCCATATTATCATCCTCGTCATCACCATTATAATCCCCTCATCAACATAACCATCACCTTAACCTAATCATTACCCTAAACACCATAACCTAATCATCTCACCATCATTACTATCATCGTCGTTATTATGGACCCGTCACCCTTGTCGAAGACAACCCGCAGCAGACACCCCCGATTCCTGTGCCTGTGCACGCTGACCCCGAGGATCTATTGGATTATTCTACGCGACTTTCGGAGCAGGATATTGGGACTACATAGCTTCTTTCCAGGCAAGTATACCTTACCAAATTATTTACAGTACTTTGCATGCTATTTATATTTATATTTTTGTATATTCATTGCATGTGTAGTTTTATTCAGTCACTACTATATATTAGATATGTTGACACACACTTGACACCTAGTATCATGAGAGAACAATCATTAGGCGTATGGGATTTAAACACTCTGGTAAACCGTAGTATCTAGCTCGCACTACGGGAGTGTGTCGCGCTAGTCGCTACCCTCGAGGTATGTTAATTTTTATAGATTCGCGCTAGTCGCTACCCCCGAGGTATGTCAATTTCTGATGTTCTAGACGGGTGTGTGAGTTGTGAGGCTTAGATTGAGTAGCCTACCCTTGCCCATACGTCAAAAGTTGTCCTCATTTGCATTCATATAGATCTTGTACTACGTACTTATATATTTTCAAACATTATGCATGTTCACTGTATTCAATTGGCTTGCTTCTATGTATCGTATTATATTCCTCTGAGGACCTGGTCCCTTGCCAAGTATAGACGACCATGAGTATCCGCAGGAGTACAGACCCGGACCTGACGTATTACTTTCTGCCGAGGAGACCTTACCCACTGAGCACCATTGATTATCTCTAGCGATGGATACTTTAGCTGACACTCTTATATCATCACCTTATTTTATATTGGTGATTCTACTCTTCACTATCATTTTAGTTTTGATATAGTCATTGGTAGTGGATTTGTCTCCACCCGACTATCATTATTGGATTATTCAGACTCTTTATTCTAGTATAGTTATTTCTTTTCTGTGACTTGTTGTGTGGATGAGATTAGTATTTCCGTGACTTGTGATAGTATATATACCACATGTGAGTTTTATTCATATTACAGCGTACGTGTGTATTATGGTATCCATATATTGGAGTTGCCATATACATACGGCTGGCATACTTACGTGTTTTTAGTCCTTCATATTTTGGGACCGGGGCGTGACATGTTTTTGTGGTGGCCCATGCAGGTCGAGAGTATATTGTCTCGGTTACGTTACTGTACCGAGCAAGCCTGCAATTAGGATTAGAGTTTAGGATCTCATCCACAATGGACTATGACTCATCTTTCTTCCAATCTGTTCTATCTAAATAATCGTATTCTGCTTGATTTCTGTGCTTCCCAAATAGTTCCTTTAGTATAGCCTTCCCCCAGAACATAGGAACCCTTGTTGTGAGAATAATAATTAGGGTAATAACCCTACCAAGAATACAACTAGAGTATTGACACGTCACTAAGTTTAGAATATCTAGTGAGCCCTGGCATTCCTTATCTATAGATTGGTCTACCATTACCCCTTGAGGTATTTATGAAGGACTTGAGAGTGGTGTAGACACTACTAGAGTTAATTAGAAATTTAACCATAATTGTTTGACCCTAGTATTGAGGGACCACTAAAAATCCAAGGTTGAATATTAGGACTGAACCAAACTTTCATAAGTAAGATAGTATTAGAGAACCATAAATTTAGATTCTTGTCTTGATATTAGCAGACAGTACCCTAGGAGGCCAAGAGGAATAAAATAACATTTTCCTAGTTTCTCGCCTCGAACACAGAGATTAGCAAACCACCTTCCCCTTAGAAAACCATGATATTATCTAGAACCTTTCTATTTAAATTCAAATCTTGTTCCTCTAAAAATTTAGCGCTCGCTATTTGTGTGACGATTGATTATACTGTTCTTCTTTTCTTCAACTCATGCCACCTAACCCTTCCATTCTTAATATTAACCCTTCTGTTCTATGAGCACTATGATTAAGACTTAATATGACCAATACCTTTTTAATGCAATAGGATACCCTAATAAGTACTAATATCTTTTCTCGTATACCCTAACAAGAGTTTCTACTTTATCCTTAAGACGGTGTAATATTGGTTAATTCTTTTAAGTTGGGTAGTATGCCTCACAACATAGTATCACATAGCCCTCTTGACCCATTGATGAAGTATAACCGAATGACACCAACTATAGACTTGCATAAGAAGATAGTATTTATTCAGACAGTAGAACTTAGAGGCCCATACCCCTAATTGGTTGACTAACAACTTAGACAAGGAGCTAGTATGACAACTATAGAGACCATAGAGTCTCACCTTCTTGTGAACTTAAATTATTTTGCACCTTCTTTCATCATAATCCAGCATATTTATTATTTTCTAAACTATCTTGACTTATGCTGCTATTATAGCTTAGTTTTGCAAGCTTACTCTTTTATCGAGCTTGATCATGATATATGTATTATTGGGTATACACACTAATACAGTTCAGAATCAGTGCATTACGGTCTGATCAACCATAGTGTGCTTGGTTCGCCCATCGCATAACTACTTATGTGGATTGAGATAAAATTTACTTAGCTTCTTAGACAAACGTACTTGCCCTCTAGACATGTCTGTCACGCCCCAGTCCCAAAATACGTAGGACTAGGACACGTAAGCATGCCAGCCACAAGGATATGGCAACTCCAATATATGGAAACTATAACCCATACATACGCTGTAATATGAATATCAAATCCACAGTGGTATAACATATGTCACAAGTCACAGGGTATAGTCTAAATCTTATCCACGAAAATCAAATATAAATAAATAACCAGTATCTATGAACTAGATCTAGACACAAAGTATCTGAAGATAATAGTTGGATGGAAGCAAATCCACTACCAACTCGAATATAAGAGCAAATACAATATAAGTACAACACAATAAAAACTATATAAGAATACCAACTAACAATCACGGGCTCGAAGAGAAGACATCCTCGAAACATCAGTAACCATCCGAATCTGCGCTCTTGCGAATACTCAATAACAGATACACCTGGAAGGGGCCAGGTCCTCAGAGGGACGTAACAAGATACATAAAACATATGCCAATAAAGTACTGAAATAAATATCCAATGGGTTGCCTAACCATCTATGTGAGTACAGTTAATAACAACTTTTCCCACAAGTGAGCTATCTGGCTAAAAACTGGGATTTGGCATGGTTCCCTTTTGGGGATCCAGGGGCCTAAAAAGGCACGTCGTCTTTTGAACGCCGGAGGCCCGTCTGAGAATAATATAATATATAGTAGTCATCACCACCCGTATCTCCAGCGAAGAATTCGGGCGCACAGGAGAAAAGTGCAAAAGAGTTCAAATACGGTACTTGTTGTTCTCCCCACCCCATGTTCTAAGCATGTCACATCCATGACACAATTTGGTTCATAGCCTATTCTTAGTACCCTAGCCCAATCCTGCAACCAAACAAGGACAAGGATGGGACCACCGTACTATAATAGGCTATGTCCCAAGACCTCTAATAACAGCTAAGTCTACTAGCATACAAAGTTTCTAACAACAGTTATTCCTAACGCACGACCCACACGTACAGGAGGCCAAACCCTGCACGCCAGTCCGTGATGTATATGAGACTCACAACTCGTGTAACAGCTGTGTCACGGCCAATGAACCTAATGATGCTACATGAGAATGGGGTAGTCTCATAAACAAGGTTAATGCAATACATAAATAAAACTATATCGCGACGATACCGTCGCGCGCATTTTATATAACAGTTAAAATATATGAACTAAAGACAGAAAATAAAGATGGATGCAACATATGGAATATGAATAACAGTACAATGGCAAGGTATACTTGCCTGGCAAGAAAGCTGCGATTTATCAATAACCTGCTCCAGAAGTCGCGCAGAATAAATCCAACATCCTATGTGCATATAATATAATGCAATAAAATTATTAGTCATTACACTTAGTACATACACAACAATATTTACACTGGACTCAGAGGGTACACTAGGGGTGGCACTAGTCATCTAACACGGTCAATTACGCGTTGAATTACACGGATGTCGCATTCTTCAAGTACTATACGAAATCAGTCAGTCAACTGACAGGTGTCTATGCCAGTACATTAATGTACGCAAGGCGGACAATTCACAAGTTCCTAGGGTCAACATGGTCAAGGTAACTACGGGACAGTCCACGGCGTCCTAGGGTCATACAGTCTAAATATATATAGTCATAATTATCAATATAGTATTTACTTACATATATATTCATATTTATATAATAATATAACCAGCAATTAATTTAAATAACTATTACAATACATATATATATTAAATATGTACATAAATATATATACCAATTAATAATATGCTAATGATTAATTAGATATACATCTACTAGATATATGTATATATACAGATTGAATAATGTTCGCGTGCGCGTACGTGTACGAACGCGAGTG
The DNA here is from genome assembly GCA_036927795.1 of Iris macrosiphon. Lineage (NCBI taxonomy): Eukaryota > Viridiplantae > Streptophyta > Magnoliopsida > Asparagales > Iridaceae > Iris > Iris macrosiphon. The sequence goes on along the minus strand of JAYESA010000008.1, from coordinate 102,283,381 downwards.
GGTTTACCGACTCAAGGTCCGCTATCTGCTAACTGTGGTACAGAAATACTAATATCCTATTGGCGCACACACGAATATACATAAAAGGAGAAAACAGACAGGTTCATACCTCGGAGTACGTGTATGGGTACGACGGTGAGGTTGACGACGATGATGACGATAATGATGACTACTGCGATGATGATGAGGACAATAAATAAGTGATTAGGGTTGGTGTTGGTGTCGGTGGTTTGTAGTGCCGGCGCATGGCTCGGTCATCTACTCGACTGTCCATGGTGGGTCGGCCATGGTGGCATGCTGGTGAAGCATGGGCGAACTCGGTTGATGGCATAAAGCAGCTGCGGTCCATTGCTCTGCAGAGTGAGGAACCGACATGGGAGTGACGAAAGGAGGTCAGAGAATGGAACGAATAATTACCATCAGTGCCCGAGGTCGGTCCTGGTGCAGGTTCTTTCGGTGGTGAGGACGACTTGGTGCAATGTGGATGACAATGGTGGGAAAAATTCATCGGGCCGACGAGTTTCCCAGGTTGTCGGGTTGTTGTCGACGAGGTCGGCGTATATGGTGTCTGGCTCAGTCGAGATCCCCCTAATGGTGGCGAGGTTATCGACCAGAAGAGGACTCGGTGGGTACGTCACGGAGCAGCTGACTGCCTCGTCCGCACCACACGCTCAGGCGGCCAACGTCGACGCAAGTACCTTCACGCAGCCGCGACATGCTCGAGCAATAGGTAGGGTCCAAGTTGCGTGGAGGAAGAGATAGCCGAGTCTCCTCGGCACTGCAGAAGTGATGACGGTTCGCTGGGATTATGCGACGAGGCGGCGGGTGATGGTCAGGACAGGTGAATTGTCGGGCGAGTTTGGGCAGGGCTGTAGAGGAGAACGGAGATGGAGCAGCCGTGGTTGGGAGGTCCTCAGGCGAGGCTCTGGGTCGGCTTCTTGCTGCTCAGGGAGGAGACGGTGGGGTCGAGGACTGTGCAGACGGCGACGAGGTTACGACGAAGGGGCGTGGTACAGGTGGACGCGGTGGAGGAAGATGGAAGAGGGTGGCGTTTGTGATGGTGCTGGTGGCGGGGTTACCCCGGTCGTCGAGGAAGGAGGGGAGCTCGACGCTGATTGGGCAGTGGCCAACAGGCTTCGGCCATAAGGAGGATGGGGGTGTGAACAGTACGTGCAAGGGGGGGTCGGCTGAATTAGAATTTTGGTTTAGGTATGATTTAGAAAATAAGAAAAAGGAAGAAAAGTTGCTTATATACACATAAAAATTGGGTTTGGGGGTGTGGGCTTGGTCAAATCTCCTTGGAGTGGGCCTTGGGCTTGCATGAGGATGTTTGAGGGCCATAATTTACATGGTTTAAATACAAGGCTAGAGATAAATTGAGGGCGATGTTGTGCGTTGCACATTCCGAAAAATTACGAAAAAATCTATGTGAAGGGAAAATATAGATTTCCTTATAAATTGTCCAATGGTGGAGATACCTCAATGCGATTTTGCATAAAAGCCCCCCCAACAATTAGAAGAATTACACACGGACAAAAATTAGATTTTAATTAATTAAATCGAACATGCACGATGTTCTAGAATTAATTAGGAGTACTTGGGAATGAAATTTGGTGGGACACAAGTGTAGGGACATAGATGGTACAGTACAGAATATTAATAAAATTTAGGTTGCACAAAACGGTCAAGATTATGTCTCCAATTTCGATTGGGATGCACAAGGGTACAAGGTCATATTTTAGAATTAACTAATAACGTCCGCGACGTTTATTGTGCGACTAAAATGTAGCACCAGAGAGCATCATTATAAGTTTACACAAGATCAGGATGGAAGATGGACACGCCTAGGACAAGGGTGTGAAATTGGTAGGAAGGCAATGACTAGTGTAGTGCTCCAATTATCGAAGCAACAGTAGGTTGCCCTATGTGACATAAATATTAAATAAAACTACCGTGTCCTATTTTCATTTGGATACAAACCAGCCCTAATTTCACTATCTAAGTCAAGTAGGCCTAATTTTGGTGAGGGGGTTTACAATCTACCCAACTTAAAACAATTTTGTCCTAGAAATTAAGATAGGGTCGGGTTCTCTCTATCAAATCTTACTTGGTTACAGTCTAAAGAATTCTCCTCATTAACATTGCAGTCTCTATTGAACTTAGAATTTATCCATCTATCATCTAAGGCTATACATCTAAGAAAGCTATGCCCTAATTTATTTAATTATGTTATTGTATCCTCAAAGTTTTTTAACACCAAACATATCATCTATGATATGCCCTTAATCATTTATAACAGAGAGTCACCAAGTCATATGATTAGCCTATGGGGTATATCTAGCACTATCAGTGTATCACTTATTCCAAGCACGAGTATTCGTCTTTCCGAAACAAGGGAAGACGGAGAGCAATGGTAAAGAGTTCTAGGAGGGTGTAATAGAATGGAAGTATGGGAATCAAAGCGTTTAAAGGATTCAAATGGGAATTGTCAAGGCAGTTGTGGATTGAAACACTGTTTAGTAATTTCTTATTTGCCTACTCGTATCAGTATAGTTATGTAACTGATACGATCCACTCAGACATATCTAGAGGGCAAGTACAGGTGTCTACTAGTCAACTTTATATCTCAATCCACGTAAAGTATTATTGCGAAGGACGAATCAAGCGCACTATGGTTGATCAGACCGTAATACACTGATTCTGAAATGTATTAGTGGGTCAACCCACTAATACATATGTCATGAACAAGCTCGATAAGGAATAAGCTTGCAAAAAATTAGGCTATATTAGCGACATAGGTCAAGGTAGTACATAAAATATAAATACGTTGGATTATGATAAAAGGTGGTACAAATTAATTCAAGTTAACAAAGACAAAAACAAAATAAGCAATAATAATAAAAGACTCTACAATCTCTACAGTTATCATACAACCTCCTTGTCTAAGTCGCTAGTCGACCAAATAGGGGCAAGGACCTCTAAATTCTATTGTTTGAATAAACACTGTCGTCTTTTGCTAGCATGCAATTAATGTCATTCAGTTACACTTCAATAATGGTTCAAAAGGCTATGCGATTCTAGGTTGTGAGGTATACTACCTAACTTATAACAATTAAACTAACACTGTGACGGTCTTAAGAGGATCCTACAAAATAACCTTGCACATATAAATAAAGCAGAAGCTCTTATTAGGGTATATGAGGGAAGATCTTGGTACTGATTATAATATCCTATTACATTATATAGGTAAAGGTAATCCTAAGTCTTAGTCATAGCGCTTATAGAGCAAGTGTCGATAGTAAGGATAGAAGAGTTACTGGCCGTCAAAGGGAAAGAGGATATAACCTACATTTAGGTGGGGTACTTATTACGTGATCTACAACTAGGGGTAATCATCCTAATCTAATTGAGCAACCCAACTATCAGGTTCTAACTACAAGGCACACAATTCAAAATTCAAGATTACAACTATAACTTTAGCAAACTATATATCCTATCATAGAATACAATCACTTGGTCTATAATTAGAGGTGTCAAGTGGCACGAGTTGAAAGATGAAGAAAAGAAGAAGATAATTTATTCGTCGCGCAATTAGCGAATGTTAGGGTCGCAGAGGATCAACATATGAAATTAAAATAGGGGGCTCTAGATAGCATCATGGTTTTCTAAGCGGAAGTGGTATGCTAGTTGCTACATTTGAGGTATGATTAGGAAAATATTATATACATTGCTCTTGGCTTTCTAAGGTACTGTCTTCTTATCTCAAGGCAAGAATCTAAATTTATAGTTCTCCAATACTTATTTAACTGCAAAGGTTAGGTTCAGTCCTAATATTCAATTTTTTGGTTTTCTATTGGTTCCTCAATACTAGGGTCAAACATTATGGTAAACTTCTAACTAACTCTAGTAGTATCTATACTACTCACAGGTCCTCATAATACATCAAGGGATAATGGTAACCCAATCTATAGATAAGGAATTCTAGGTTCACTAGATATTTTAAACTTAGTGGTGTGTCTATATTCTCGTTGTATTCTTAATAGGTGTGCTACCCTAATTATCATCCTAATAACAGAGGTTCCTATATTCTAGCAGAAGGCTATACTCAAAGATCTATTAGGAAAGTACATGAATGAATCAGGATACAGTTGTTCAAAATAGAACAGATTAGGAGAAAGATGAGTCATAGTCAATTGTGGATGAGATGCTATACTCTAGTCCTAGGTGCAGGCTTGTTCGGTACAGTAACGTAACCGAGACAATATGCTCTCGACCTACATGGGCTACCACTAAAAACATGTTACACCCCAGTCCCAAAATACGTAGGACTAGCCCACGTAAGCATGCCAGCCGCAAGGATATGGCAACTCCAATATATGGAAACCATAACCCATACGTACGCTGTAATATGAATATTAAATCCACAGTGGTATAACATATGTCACAAGTCACTGGGTATAGTCTAAATCTCATTCACGAAAATCAAATATAAATTAATAACCAGTATCTATGAACTAGATCTAGACATAAAGTATCTGAAGATAATAGTTGGATGGAAACAAATTCACTACCAACTCGAATATAAGAGCAAATACAATATAAGTACAACACAATAAATACCATGTAAGAATACCAGCTAACAATCACGGGCTCGAAGAGAAGACATCCTCGAAACATCAGTAACCATCCGAATCTGCGCTCCTGCGAATACTCAATAAAAGATACACCTGGAAGGGGCCAGGTCCTCAGAGGGACGTAACAAGATACATAAAACACATGCCAATAAAGTACTAAAATAAATATTCAATGGGTCGCCTAACCATCTATGTAAATGCAGTTAAGAACAACTTTTCCCACAAGTGAGTTATCTGGCTGAAAACTAGGATTTGGCATGGTTCCCTTTTGGGGATCCAGGGTGTCACGCCCCAGTCCCAAAATACCAAGAGACTAGCCACGTGGCAATGGCCAGCAGCACGCACCGATGGACAAATCCAATTTAATGGATCCATCGGGGCATACTTAAGCTGTAATATAAGGTCTTCAACAATAAGTCAAAACTAATCTCATCCACACAAAAGATAATAAGATCAACAGTAATAAGGAAAGTAAATCAACATCCAGTCTCAGCAAAGTAATTCGGGGAACAACCCGATATAAAGTCTGTTATAATTATTTAATTAAACAGGAAAGAGAGTCTATTTGCCATAATAACTGAGCATGGAGAAGTAGATATTCAAGAGAAGTCCTCAGCGATCACCTCGTCCTCAGGTACTGGTACTGCTCCGTGAAGTGCTTCTGTTCCGTATACCTCTGGATAAACCTCGTCTGCTAATCCTGGGGACATAATCCGGATCCAGGTCCTCAGGGGACATAGCAAGGTACAAATAATACAAGCCAAAGATAATGCATTACAGCAAGTAAATAAAATAATAGGGTAAACTATATAACCATCTATGTGAAATACAAGTTGAGAGCATCACTGGAACTTAGGCTTATACCACTACAAGCTCTATGTCGGGGAGCCGGTAGCAGTTATATTATGTGTTTTACTATGTGTTTACTACGGATTTTATATATATAAGAAATCAGCCTGTAGCCTGTGTGTCTCTCCCCACCTAATGTAATCACACGTCTCATGTCCATGACACGCAAGATCAAAACTAATGCAGCAAGTCATAATATGAACTAAAATATAATGCCTATGTCAATCCTGCATCCTACACAGAATCACCATGAATATCTCAAGAAGATTCTGTATCATGATCTGTGTCAGGTGTCCTGGGTATAATGTACTTGATATGGCAAGTACGAGAATGTAAATGTCACGATATCCATCTCTAGTTGACCTTACACAACCCCGCGTACGGTGTTGGCACCCGACTATTAATCGAAAGCTAAGTAAGTCAAACGGCTATAGGTTTAAGCATGTATATCAGTTATAATTAAGTCCAAGTAATGTGTAACAAAACTGCAAGTTGGCAAGGTACACTTGCCTGGGTTTTTGGCTCCAATTATAGCTTTGGCTTCAGCGGGAATTGCAGGCAGTACTTCGATTGCTGAAATAGATATCACCATCAGATCCAAAAAATATTAATCAGCTAGAAACGCCTGTCCTTGAGTCCAATTTGGACACAGGGGCAAAAATGACATTTTTGGGTCAAGGCGGGGTCCACATGTGGGCCGCTTTGCACCAAAAAATGTGTCAGGGTCAAAGGTATCCAAATTTGTCCAACTTAGTGTCAACAGGTCAGGAACGATGATACGAACCCAACGAAACTTCCAGAATTGGATTTTGATGAGCCGTTCTCAAAATCGCCCGTCAAGTGGAGCTTGTGGGGCCCACGACACGCGATTTTGTCAATGTTCTCTGAATCAAACCAAACTTGGCTCACAGGACCAGCGTATTGCTACGAGTCCAATGGCATAATTTTTGTCTTGATCCGACATGTGTACACTAAATTACCGCATGAACCAGAAAGGATAGATACGGGGCGTTGTCGGCGGATACGCATTGATTCCGGTGTGTACGCACATCCGAATCAACTTCTGCGAAATCCTGTACGTCCGTATCAATGACGCGCACGTATCGATGAAGACTATACGCGACCAAGTCATCCCGTTTGGCGGGGCGTACTCAGTTCCGGGGTGAAATAGGGCGTTAGTTTTCATGTTTTTGGATAGCGGCTCGCGTTTGCCACAGGACGCGATGCACCGAGCGGGTTGCACGAGCACCGAGGGGGTCATGCAGGCAACGCGATGCAACTGACGGAATCGAAAATAGGGCAGCGAGGAGAGAGATATGGGTACCTGAACAGGGCTCCGGAAAATCAAATTTTCTCGTGTCCGACACATGTCCGAGTCGTGTCAGGGTGATGTTCACCCTAGGGTTAGGGTTAGGGCTTCTGATTGCTGGGGTGTCGCCGGAGGTGGGCCGGAGGGAGGCTGGAGACGCTGGAGACGGCACTGGCCGGAGGCGGCGGTGCTCGCTGGCGGAGGCGGGCTGGCCGGAGGCGGCTGCTGCGGGGGCAGGGGAGACCGGAGGAGATGGAGGAGAGGGAAGAGGGCTGGCCGAAGGGAGACGCTGGCTAGGGTGGGGCACGCCGAGGGGAGGCACTGTGCTGCAGTGTTCGGGTGACGGCGGCGAGGTTCATGGCCACCAGAGAAGCGGTCGAAGGAGGAGAAGAGGGAGGAGGAAGCTAGGGCTTTTATAGAGAGGAAATGAGAGCTGGTGGGGCGGCTGGTGGAGGGTGCGGGAGGCTGAACGGCTGGGGAAGTGGGGTAGCCGGCGGCGGATGTTCCGGTTTGGGGGAGAGAAAGTGTTAACGGGTCGGGTGGATTCGGGCGGACGGGTCGGGTCCTAGCGGATCCGGTCTGATCCAAAAATAATACGGGTCGGGTCGGGCTAGTGGGTCGGGTCTGGGTTAGACCCGGATCCGACCCGCTAAGAATTTTGGTTTAATTAAACCAGTTTGGTTCAAAAGTTGGTTTGATTTGGTTTATTTAAAATAAACCCAGTTTATTATGGTTTAATTAATTAATTAGTCTTTAAAATGCTTCCGGGGTCCAATAAATTCCCAAAAAATTATCCTACGTCTAGTTTTTCATTTTGCACCATAAAATATTATTTTCATAATATTTTAATATTATTTAACATCATCTAAAAATCATTTAATAATTAAAATGCCTTAGTTTAATTAGAGAAAAATCTCAAAAAATTCCAGAAAATTGTGAAAAATCCAAATTAAAAAAAATTCTTTGAAAATCAGGGGGTTTACACAGGAGCCTACAAAGGCACGTCATCTTTTGAATGCCGGAGGCCTGATTGATAATAATATAATATATAGTGGTCATTACCACCCGTATCTCTAGCGGAGAATCCGGGCGCACAGGAGAAAAGTGCAAAGGAGCTCAAATGCGGTACTTGTTGTTCTCCCCACCCCATGCTCTAAGCATGTCACATCCATGACACAATTTGGTTCATAGCCTATTCTTAGTACCCTAGCCCAATCCTGCAACCAAACAAGGACAAGGATGGGACCACCGTACTACAATAGGCTATGTCCCTAGACCTCTAATAACTGCTAAGTCTACTAGCATGCAAAGTTTCTAACAGCAGTTATTCCTAACGCACGACCCACACGTATATGAGGCCAAACCCTGTACGCCAGTCCGTGATCTATAAGAGACTCACAACTCGTGTAACAACAGTGTCACGACCAATGAACTTAATGATGCCACATGAGAATGGGGTAGTCTCATAAACAAGGTCAATGCAATACATAAATAAAACCATATCGCGACGATACCGTCGCGCGCATTTTATATAACAGTTAAAATATATGAACTAAAGACATAAAATAAAGATGGATGCAACATATGGAATATAAATAACAGTACAATGGCAAGGTATACTTGCCTGGTAAGAAAGCTGCGATTTACCAATAACCTGCTCCAGAAGTCGCGCAGAATAAATCCAACATCCTATGTACATATAATATAATGCAATAAAATTATTAGTCATTACACTTAGTACATACACAACAATATTTACACTGGACTCAGGGGGTACACTAGGTGTGGCACTAGTCATCTAACACGGTCAATTACGCGTTGAATTATGCGGGTGTCGTATTCTTCAAGTACTGTACGAAATCAGTCAGTCAACTGACAGGTGTCTACGCCAGTACATTAATGTACGCAAGGCGGACAATTCACAAGTTTCTAGGGTCAACATGGTCAAGGTAAGTACGTGACAGTCCACGGCGTCCTAGGGTTATACAGTCTAAATATATATAGTCATAATTATCAATTAGTATTTACTTACATATATATTCATATTTATATAATAATATAACCAGCAATTTATTTACATAACTATTAGAATACATATATATATTAAATATGTAAATAAATATATATACCAATTAATAATATGCTAATGATTAATTAGATATACATCTACTAGATATATGTATATATACAGATTGAATAATGTTCGCGTGCGCGTACGTGTACGTGTACGAACGCGAGTTGGGTTTACCGACTCAAGGTCCGCTATCTGCTAACTATGATACAGAAATACTAATGTCCTATTGGCCCACACACAAACATACATAAAAGGAGAAGACAAACAGGTTCATACCTCGGAATATGTACACGGGTACGACGGTGATGTTGACGACGATGATGACAATGGTGACGACTACTACGATGATGATGAGGACAATAAATAAGTGATTAGGGTTGGTGTTGGTGTTGGTGTCGGCGGTTTGTAGTGCCGGCGCATGGCTCGGTCATCTACTCGACTGTCCATGGTGGGCCGGCTATGGTGGCATATTGGTGAAGCGTGGGTAAACTCGGTTGATGGCATGAAGCAGCTGCGGTCCATTGCTCTGCAGAGTGAGGAACCGGCATGGGAGTGACGAAAGGAAGTCAGAGAACGGAACGAATGATTACCATCGGTGCCCGAGCTCGGCCCTGGTGCAGGTTCTCTCGGTGGTGAGGACGGCTTGGTGCAATGTGGATGACAATGGTGGGAAAAATTTATCGGGCCGACGAGTTTCCCAGGTTGTCGGGTTGTTGTCGACGAGGTCGGTGTATATGGTGTCTGGCTCAGTCGAGCTCCTCCCAATGGTGGAGAGGTTATCGACCAGAAGATGACTCGGTGGGCACGTCACAGAGCAGCTGACTGCCTCGTCCGCACCACACGCTCAGGCGGCCAACGTCGACGCAAGTACCTTCACGCAGCCGCGACACTCTCGAGCAATATGCAGGGTCCAAGTTGCGTGGGGGAAGAGATAGCCGAGTCTCCTCGGCGCTGCCGAAGCGATGACGGTTCGCCGGGATTATGCAACGAGGCGGCGGGTGATGGTCAGGACAGGTGAACGGTCGGGCGAGTCTGGGCAGGGCTGTGGAGGAGAACGGAGAGGGAGCAGCCGTGGTTGGGAGGTCCTCAGGCGAGGCTCGGGGTCGGCTTCTTGTTGCTCAGGGAGGAGACGGCGGGGTAGAGGACTGTACAGACGGCGACGAGGTCACGGCGAAGGGGCGTGGTATAGGTGGACGCAGTGGAGGAAGATGGAAGAGGGTGGCATTTGTGATGGTACTGGTGGTGGGGTTACCCCGATCGTCGAGGAAGGAGGGGAGCTCGACGCTGATGGGGCAGCGGCCGACGGGCTCCGGCTATGGGGAGGATGGGGGTGTGAATAGTACGTGCAAGGGGGGGTCAGTTGAATTGGTATTTAGGTTTAGGTGTGATTTAGAAAATAAGAAAAAGGAAGAAAAGTTGCTTATATACACATAAAAATTGGGTTTGGGGGTTTGACCTAGGACAATGTGGGCTTGGTCAACTCTCCTTGGAGTGGGCCTTGGGCTTGCATGAGGATGTTTGAGGGCCATAATTTATATGGTTTAAATGCGAGGCTAGAAATAAATTGAGGGCGATGTTGTGCGTTGCACATTCCAAAAAATTACGGAAAAAATCTATGTGAAGGAAAAATATAGATTTCCTTATAAATTGTCCAATGGTGGGGATACCTCAATACGATTTTGCATAAAAGCCCCCCCCAACAATTGGAAGAATTGCACAGGGACAAAAATTAGATTTTAATTAATTAAATCGAACGTGCACGATGTTCTAGAATTAATTAGGAGTACCTGGGAATAAAATTTGGTGGAACACAAGTGTAGGGATGTAGATGGTACAGTACAAAATATTAATAAAATTTGGGTTGCACAAAATGGTCAAGATTGTGTCTCCAATTTCGATTGGGACGCACAAGGGTACAAGGTCATATTTTAGAATTAACTAATAACGTCCACGACGTTTATTGTGCTACTAAAATGTAGCACCAGAGAGAATCATTATAAATTTTTAAAGTATGACCTTGTACGACGTCCGTGACGTTTAACTAATAACGTCCGCGACGTTTATTGTGCGACGTTTATTGTGCTACTAGAATTAACTAATAACGTCCGCGACGTTTAAAGATCGTATTGATCTATGTGATTAATCTATACTAGTAAATGCACGTGCAACTCATGTAAAATAAAATTTTTTCTAATATTATTGTAAAATAGTTTAAATATTTAAATATATTTGAATTAAATTTTTTATATATATGTTTATATTTTAATTATAATTTGTTATAGATATAATTATATTTTAATTATAATTTGTTCTGGATATATCTCTACTCTTTTTAAAAATTCTTGAAATGGCTAGCCGTCTAAGCTGTACGTATATTCTCACATAATTAAAATTTTTAAAAAATTGAATAAATTTTAACTAATTGTTTAACTACACAATATTATATAATCATAGTCAAACACCTCTTCTAGCTCATGTGGTTAAGGTGTAAGACATTATCTTTGGTTGTTTAGGTTTGAATCTCTATTGCGTTATGTATAACAAATTTAAATTTTTATGTAATATTAAATTATTTTTAATATATGGTAGAGTATTTACAATAATTTCTCCCATTTCGCAACAATTTTTGTGCAACTGCTATATGGGTGTTACTGAAACTATTATTTGTAACGATCTTATAACAGTTCTTATGATCGTTACCAAATTAAATCAATTTGCAACAGCTAGAAATGAACTATTTTCTCATAAAATCTTTTACAACGGTTCGTAAATGCTTCCTAAATATTTTTCTTTTTTACAACAGTCCAACAATAATTTTATGAAAGTGTTGTCAGAGTGAGATGAATGGATAACGATTATGCAAGAGTTTTAAGTAACCATTGCAAGTTTGTTAGTATTTCTCAACAATTATTTTAAGCCTTATAAAAAAGACATAAGGTTAGTAACAATTGCGCAATACTTTTTGTAACTTGTTGTCGGTGGCCTTATTATTTATAATTTGATTGTGCAACTATTTGTCCATCTATTTAAATTTTTTTATTAAAAGATAAAAGTACGTGATAACCATTACCGAAATAACAATCAATCGTTACAAGCTATTAATCTCGCAATAGTTTGTTTACAACGGTTGCAAATTCAATATCTAATTTGAATTAATTATACATTTATTTTGATTAATATGAACAAGAATTGCAACGGTTATATGGGTGTTGCTAGAACTTTTATTTGTAACGAGCTTATAATGGTTCTAGTAACGTTACCAAATTAAATCTATTTGCAACAGTTAGAAGTGTACCGTTGCCTTATAAAATCTTTTACAACGGTTCGTAAATGTTTGCTAAACATTTTTCTTTTTTACAATGGTCCAGTAACGATTTTTATGAAAGTGTTATCAAAGTGAGTTTAATGGGCAACGATTATGCAAGGGCTTTAAGTAACTGTTGCAACTTTGTTAGTATTTCGCAACAATTAGTTTAAGTCTTATAAAAGGCTAACTATTAGTAACAGTTTCGCAACGCTTTTTATAACCTGTTACGGGTGGCCTTTATAATGATTGTGCAATAATTTTTCCAACAATTTGAATTTTTTGTGTTAAATGACTAACGTTTGTGATAACCATTAATTGTTGAAATAACAATCAATCGTAGCAAGCCACTGATCTCGCAATAGTTTGTTTATAACGGTTGCTAATTCAATATACAATTTTAATTAATTCTATGTATATTTTTGTTAATATATAAGAAGGTTTGATCCAAATTGTATCTCAGTTTTACTTGAGTTTTAGAGGGGCATTGGACGAGTACCCCCACCTGGTCAGTATCTTTTTGTATGTAGCTCGGTAGGTCATCGGGAGGGGGAGGTGATGGCCCTCCCTCGATCTCATAGTGTTTGGTCTGCTAATCCAAGAGGTTGAGTACTAGAATTTTAGAATTTTAGATATATATTTAGTTAGATGATAAAATGTACGTAGTTAGTTTAAATATGGGCTAATTAGAGTTTAAATCTTGGATTTTATACCGGTTTAGAGTTTAAGCCCTGACTTGTCCAATTAGAAAGTTTAGACCATAAATTTTTATTATTTATTTTATTTTTTTAATTATACCCTCCCTTCCATATTTGATAATAAAATATTCCTATATAGACTAGGAGGTTATAATGGAAAAAATAAAAAATAATAAAAATCTAGGACCTAAACTTTCCAATTGGACATGCTAGGGCTTAAACTTTAAGCTGGTATAAAATTCAGGGGGTCTAAATTCTAATTAGCCCTTTAAATATTAAAAATATTTTCGAGTTTGTTATATGTTCAGGTAGTTATAAGGATTTTAGTTTTTTTTAAATAATTCTTAACTACATTATGAGATACATATGCTATAGTGAGTTAAATCATAGAGCAATTCTTCTTAAAACTATGTGAACTTATAAAATGAACTAAAGAATTATATGAGAAAAATGACCAATATCACAAAAAAACTATTTTCTTCCTAGTAATACTAGAAAATAGAGCAAATTGGCATGTCATACACGAAAGAATCTTTAAAAGAAAAAAAATATTTTTTGTACATAGAATCTTATAATGATCCATATTACGCAAATTGGTGGTATGTTAGAATTTACAGAACTATGCTACAAAATCTCATATTATTACAACAAATTCGTGTATAGTACGTTCTGGTTGGTTCTGGTTTAACTGAATTTTTAAAATCAAACCTTGACTGAACAAAATTGGTTGGTTATTAAAAAAATATAGCTGAACCAATCCAATTGGACCATTGATTAGTTTAAAACTGAACCAGTATTCGGTTTGGTCCAGATCGGTTTATTCGGTACGACCCAAATGTGCACACCCTACCTTCACGAGCGTTGCATGTATAAAAAACAATGTATGTTATTATTAAGATTATAAAAATTTAAATTATATTAGAATATTTTAAATATAATTTGAATATATTTTAATTATAATTTGGATTAAGTATTTTGTTGAAATTTTGATATGTATTTAATTATATAATACTATGGGGTTGCTTTAAATATAATTTAAATTTAAATTTTAAATTTGTTACATTTTCAGATGGTTTTTAAATATATATATATATATATATATATATATATATATATATATATATATATATATATATATATATATATATATATATATATATATATATATATACACACAAACGCGGAGGGAATTTTCGACGGGCGGAGCAAAATTGGGAAAAGATGTGGATCGCGAGATTTTGGCAAAATGTAATTTTGGTATTCCCATATTTTATTTTCTTTTATTAAGCCTAAGCATATTCTAAAGGCCAAAAGGATGTGATCCACATGGGCTATTCTTAAGGGGCTGACCTATTCTCAAGGTGCTTTCTAGCGGAAAGTGTTAGATTTACTTTCAATATTTGTCAATATATTTACGGTTTAGGGTTTCAGAATTATTTTTGAAAATATTTAATTTTTCAGAATTATTAAGATTATCTTTGAAAATACTATGAATTCGCAAGCCCTCCGACGAGCTCGACTCGTTCATCCCAGCCACCGCCACGAAGTTTAAGTGGGTCGACGAGTTACCAATTTTGGCAGTCCTTCCCTGTATAAGTTCTCTCTAAAATTTCTAGGTCGGATCATATTTAAAGTTCTAGTTTCAACTTATACATTTTTTGTTTTGGAGTGAAATATATGGGTATGGAGCTTTGGTTTGAGGTTTATATATTTGATGCAATTTTTTGAATGAAAAGGATGATCGCTACATTCAGTCCTAGTAATAAGCAAATTGTGTTTCATATAAAATTTAATTTAATGATATCTAATTGTTTGTATATTAAATTATTTTTATCATATTTTTCATGTAAATTCATATATAAGTAATTATGTTATATACAAGTAATGGACGTTTAATTTTGAGTGGTTCAATATTTTCATGTGAGCATCCTGAATATCTGAAACTCTTGACAAAATTGTTGGTTTCATTTGATCCAGCCATAATGACACCAACCATGGATCAAGAGCACCTTCATAACTAAGTAGACAATAGTTCAGGCCATTCTGACCTATTTTAGTTTGCATATAAGAACAAAAAAATGAGGCCAGAGAACTACATAAAGCATATTTAGAATATTTGAAAGCTTGGCAGATACATGGCAACAAAGATCCTATATGGATAAATACATTTTTAATGTTTATCATACCCATGTCAAAATCCTCAAAGGTTAGGTTCTGGATATACCCTCAACAAAAATCAAATAAGAAACCCAAACGTGTTTACATATAGCAAATATCAAGTATACATATACATTTAATTAAAAGGTTTTGATGCTCTATCAAAATTTAAATAAACAATACTAAACAATATATCATAAGTATGTATCACATGTGAAAACCATCAAAATTGTTGTCAAAGAAGTAAAGCAACAAATATTTCAAGTAAACAATACTTTAAGCATCTTATGTAAATGTCACGACCCGCATCCGGATAATTGGACACGAGTACGTGACAACATCTAGCCTACGCCGTAACAACAACGTAGAACACTATCTAGGTCAAGAATACTATCTATCAATATCTCACAATAATATAACATAACATGTCAATGATATCTCAACTCCATAAGAAGGACAAGATGACCATATAATGATAATATCAATACTCAATCACAAGAGAACTATAAGGAAAATAAAATACACAATATGATATAATAAGAGAATCCAAACATAAGACTAGAAATAGTCATCTCAAATCACCAACATAAAGTCTAAGAGTCTAGCAATGTCCAACACCAATATAAGACTCAAATAATAACATCTCAAAAGTCTCCGTTGCTAGAAACAAATCTAGTACAATAGAATACTAAAGGCTAGCTAAGTAACTACTAGCGATGTCTCCTCTACGGGAGCTGGCTCCTCCTGAAGCTCCTGAACAAGCTCCCCAACTAAGCCCTCCAGAGTCTATAGTAGGTGGGGTAAAAATCCTCTAAGTCCTCTAAAAAATGTTATCCAGTCAGGATTAAAGCGAATCACATAAACTAACAGCAGTTCCAATTAATTTGATAAAAACTATAAAATAGTGAGTAATGATAATACATGATGGAAAACTAATGCTAAAAATATAGGAAGCATGTGAGACATGTATCATATCACATGTAAATAATGAACAGTGGTTAAACAGGTAAAAGACAGTATCATTAGGTATAAACTGGAATAGAGGAATAGAATAAACTAGCTATGTATTTAAAATATTAGTTTGTTATGTGATCGCTTGGGATCTTGATCAGGCTTGCTCTATATGATTGGCTATGATGCATTTAATGTAATAGGGTCAGGCTCAATCATTTATAGTGAGCTATGATGCATGTAATAAGGTCAGGCTAACCATACGTGAGGTGTAAGGTTAGCTATGATGCTTGTATATGTGGGGTATGATCACATAACCTACTAATACTTCTCCATCCCTCGACTAATACAATAGACCCGAATCATGACGTCTCATGACTGGGAACCATATATACTAGCCCGTGTACTATCATATTAGGAATCAAATATAACACTATAATACTGATATCATAGTAATTATCAAAATAGAGAAAATTGAAAGAGAATATACTCGCCTGAGATCTTGAGGAAGGAATATAAGATGGTGTCTGAACGGTGCCTCAAAGACCTAAATCTAAATTATTAAATCAAAAATATGGTTTTGCGATTATAAACATGCTAAACTAGCTTAAAACTAGGTCTCTAGGTCAATACTAGGTCAAACTAAGTAAAACTAGGTCAATACCCTACTAAACAAAGTTTTCTGGATCAAACTAGTTAATATGGTATATATATATATATATATATATATATATATATATATATATATATATATATAGTTAACTATTTAGTATCACAATATTACCTATTATATCAATACATTGTATCTTAGTACTTAATTCTCATGACATACCCAATACCTTAGTTATTACCTTAACTTAAACTCAATACCCATCATCTCCATTTGTACATGATACCGTCATACCACTATCTTATATGACACCAATGCCACATACCCAATACCTTAATGCTTAATTTTTTTACCTCAACATATCAATATATTAACCTTAGTTTCTTTCGAGGCACTTAACTACACTAGTGCTATAATACCCATAACACTCTACTTACTTAGGCATTGATACCTCGATACCAAGAATCACTCCCATGATATCAACCAACTCATATTGATACCTTGGTATCATAAGGTTATTAGATGATACACCCACCTCACCTACACTAACTTCCCTCACATTAATACACCTACTCCACATGGATACTAGATACTAGCTTCACACTTGTGACATTGTCTCTCCACTGATACTTCCCATTTCTACATATATAATTGCACCTAACACTACCTTCACTTCCCTTGCACTCATCCAAACCACTCTCTATAGTATGCTCTGCAACCGAACCAAGCTACTGCTATAGCAGCAGTTTACGACTACCCCTACTCTGCCTGGACAGAACTTCCACCATCAATTGCTACTTACGAACTTGACTCCCATCTCCAAAATCCATGCTACCACATGCAACAACACAACTGCTGCTGTGTTTGCAATCCCTGATGCATAAACCTCCTCAAGTCCTTCTAGGAACATTGCCCGTGTGCTCCATTCCCTGGACTGCACCCTAAAGCCCTCGAGTATGCAGAACAGATGCTGCTGTGCACCTGCAGCAAGAGCTGTAACTTCTGTTGCAGAGAATGCACAACAATGCATCAGCTTCCTCTCCCCTAAACTCCAATATCTGCACCTACAATCCCTCACTACTGTTGGCACACACACAAGTGCACAGTGGTACATTTTCCCCTCTAAGCTCATACACCGAGTACACTCACTCACAAGCTCATGATACTCTATTTTTCATGATACATACCACTACATATACCATTCACCTCCATCATACACACTAACACCAACACACTCTATCACCACATCAAAACACAACACCTAGTGTACAACACACCCTCACAAAACAAATCAAACACCTAAAATATATCACATGAGTATCACACCCAATACTATGATACTCTCATGATACACCCTCTAATAACTAAGCTACACCACCAAAACTTATTGAACACAAATAATATATAAAATATAAATAGAATTAACTTAGAAAAAGTAATTCAAATGAATTTATAGGAATTTGACACAATAAAATCCAATTACATTATAATTACCAATTCTACACCACCGTATCATGGTACGAACTCAATGTATCCAATTATGGACGCATAGACACCATTATAAAATCAAATACACACCAACAGTCCTCATGATGACACAAATTACATACTCAATGAACACAATTGGGATTTTCCCCAATTTGAGCCCAAAACTTAATATTATAGCAAAAGGAAACTTAGATCTACTAAATTGAGGCCTCATAGTACCTATATCTACCATAGGGAAGTCAATTCTACCTATAAAAAGGTTGCTATATGTCCATAAGGTGTTCCTAAGCATGAATTTGATACAATTAAGAAAATTACCTAGTATTTTGGTAGCCTCTTTGGAGAATTCCAAATTTGGACACTGAAGAGATGAGCCAGACACGATCCTCCAAGAATCGGACTCCTCCTCAAGCTCCTATTTATGCTCCAAGGTCCTTGCTCTCCTCAAGAATTGGACTCCTCCTCATGAAAATTACCTAGTAGAATGTAATAGTTTGGTGGAAAATGAAATATGAATTAAATTTTAGATCAAAATTTTGGAGGAAAATAAAATAATGTTGCTTGGAAAAGAAGTAGAAATAAATGGAGGAAAACTTAAATTCAAATCTCTCCCTAACAAGGTGGTCCACTACATGGGCTTTTAATTGATTCTAATTACTAATTGTGCCACTCCATCATCATATTAAAATTTAAATTAAAGAGGAGAATTAATCTAATTAATTAAAGGAAGGAATCTCTGCACTAAAATGGTGTAGAAGTGGAGTTCATGATATCCCAGTAATGCTCTAGATCTAAAGAACTTCACCGTTTAAAGCCGTGATGAAATGGAATATCCTAAGACTAATATCATGAACTCCAACTCTAGATACCTTGTTACCTTATCTTTCCTTAATACCCTAATATCTTATCCTTAACTTATTCTTGTCTCATTTTAACACAGCACATCTCACTAAACAGTAGGATACTTATCTATTACTTGGCACTCACTTAAATATCCTTATTCCTGCCTATGTATCATGATACCCTACTTAACACTTAACCAATAAACATGATTTAATTGGTACCCTCACATACCTATGGTACCCAACCTTAGTACACCATAGACACCTAGAATACACTTGTATATACTCATATAACCCATCTATATGCATTAATATCTAATTAGACACCCAGAAATACAATTGCATATGGATAATTATTTTACCCCTATTTATCTCTCTTATAATATATGTATATATATCTGCGCATCTCATACTCTTTAATATTCTATGACACATGATAGGGATACTATACATGGTATTAACTCTAGTCGTATACTCATGACATCCCACTACTCTGCACTTCTGTATCTTATTGATACATACTCATCACTCTATAATACTATCTGTAAGATACCTCTCTAAATTTCTGACACTACCTACATAAGACACAACTCTTATATACGACACTTATGATATCCTCATACTAAGATACTCTAGTACCTCCTCTGTAAATAATACACTAGCCACTAGGTTACTTGTATCTTAAATCTTCCTGATACTTGAGATACTCTAGGTCTTGACACTTACAAACACTCCCTCAAGGCCAATTGACACTAACACATGAGCACTTTCAAACACTTATTTCGCTTCCTACACTTATAACTAACTTCTCATTCTTAATATACTAGGTTGAAAAACTGTTGTCTAAAAACTATACCTCACTCTAGTATAACACACAAACACTGATACAAACACTTACTAACAGACACACTACCCTGAAAACAAGAGACACTAATTTTACTCACTGGTTAAAATTTATTTGATACTCTTCTTATTTTGGTATCTGGGTACAACCCATACTCTAACAACTCCAGGATACTCTCGCGTATATTGGTACCAATATAAACATATAAATACTTTCTATCCACTATGGCACTAATACACTTAACTCTATTATATCACACAGATATAATTCTATCCATCATACAGTTCACTGATACATAACTACTCCCATACTCCAATACACTTGCAATATACCCATATCTCCTGAACTTACTCCCTCACAGGTTACCCATCTTTTCTCACTGTCTGGAATACTGCACTCATACTTTTCATGATACTTCCCAATCTACCCTACATCAATATTACACTGATGCACCTAATACTATCACATAAATATTACTCAATGACACCAAACTGATACACCACACATATTATATGTTACTCATCCTAATCTTGATCCACCATGATTACTTACACTACCTAGGCACTAGTACACATACACTAACTTCATAACTATACTTAACACTCACAATAATGCTCATTAACACATTCTTTCTATCACTTCCATTCTTGACATTAGCTCACTCACTAGATCACCTCATTACCCTTACTAGAACTCATGATCACTTGCATCTAATGCACTAGTTATTTACTTCTATGATACACTTGTCTCATTTACATACTCACAGGTAGACACATTATTCCATATATATATATATATATACACACAAACACACACACACACTATACTATACTATACTATACTATACTATACTTGAACCTACCAACTGACACACTAATCAGTAGTACACTAAAATATATCTTCCATGACCAATCTTGATACTTCTCCACCCATGACACACTATTGGTATTTCCAATACTCAGACACCTACTCCATGATACTCATGAAACTCCCATACTGGTACCTCACTGCACCACTTATCTATTCACTTACACATCACTCACTGTGCACTTGTGCACACATATTTTTTTTCAACACCCTACTTCCTTTTTCCACACATATCATTCCTTAACATCAATACCCACAATTACTAGGTGACATACCCAGAATAGGCACATACCGGTGCACTCACATCTATCCATACCATGGCCTGACACTCAATATATAGCACAAGTCATATTACCTAGCACAATACATTCTAACGCTATCACACTCACCTATACAATTATGGGTACCACTCTACCATGGCACACTCACTAGTACCTTTCCTGGATACACATTCTCCTTCTAATGATACCATTGATACTACTTACTAACTATACTCTGACATTTATCATAGAACTATTATTACAAATGGTATTACACTATGAGTTATCTCCAACTTATACATTAATGCCTAATGCTCACATACTCGACCAAGAACTACTCTCAGACTCACAAGTTATACCTCTAATAATTAATACTGATACTCAGACTTAACATACTTTTTTTGTAAGTTACAAGCTACTGCACTTTCCAAGAAATCCCAGGAACTAAGGAAGGCAAAGTTCTATAAGGAACGGAACTAGAGGCACGAAAGATATCTCTATCATGACTAGTAAGGGTAATGGAACATTATTCAATAATAACAAAAGTCGAATGATAGAGATGATATGCTAAGAACCAATTTAAGATACAATCTGATAATCATATACGTCTATCCGAAATTATGTTACTCAGAATCCTCGCCACTCCAGTAAGCATTGCTGCAATAAACTATATAGTCCATAACTAAGGTGTATACCTCTCTAATCACGTTTTCTAAAATTCCTGCATTATAGCTAACATGGCTGCGTTAACTCTAGATTATATAACCAAGATAAGTATATCCAAAATTGGCTCTATGTCTTTCCCATGCCAGCTAATATAGCTGCGATAAACTTTAGACTCCATAACTTTAGGCAGATGGTTATCTTTATCACTGTCCTCATCAAATATATCGTCAGAATATATACCTCAATTCAATCCATAAAATTTATCTCGATACAAAAATTAAAGTCAACAATGAACATAAAGAATCAATTCAACAACAAACAAGTGAGAGTGAACAGAAACAAGTAAAAAAATATTTCAAAATAGAGTTTATAGTAAGATTCTCAAGGGACTTTCCAGGAATCTCTCAAGAAATCCTAATTTTATTGCAGGCTCGCTGCAGTATGTCTAAGTCAAAATACTACCACAACATCACACTAATTGCGAAGCCGGGACCTGCATGGGCCACCAAAAAAATATGTTATGACCGATCCGGATTATTTGATACGAGTACGTGGCAATGTCCAGCCTACGCCATAACAACGACGTAGAATGCTGTCTATGTCAAAAATACTATCTATCAATATCTCATAATAATATAACATAACTTGTCAATGATATGTCAACTCCATAAAGAGGACAATATGACAATATAATGATAATATCAATACTCAATCACAAGAGAACTATAAGAAAAAATTGCATGATATAATATAATAAGGGAATCCAAACATAAGACTATAAATTGTCATATTAAATCACTAACATCGAGTCTAAGAGTCTAGCAATCTCCAACACCAATATAGAAATAAAATAATAACATCTCAAAAGTTTTCGTTGCTGAAAACAAATCCAGTACAATATAATACTAAAGGCTAGCTAAGTAACTACTAGCGGTGTCTCCTCTACGGGGATTGGCTCCTCCTGAAGCTCCTGAACAAGCTCACCAACTACGCCCTCCGGGATCGATAGTATTTGGGGCAAAAATCCTCTAAGTCCTTTGAAAAATATTTTCCAATCAGGATTGAAGCGAAGCACATAAACTAACAACAGTTCCAATTAAGTTGATAAGGACTATAAAACATTGAGTAATGATAATACATGATGGAAAAGTAATGCTAGACATATAGCAAGCAGGTGAGACATATATCATATCACAGATGAATAATGAATAGTGAGTAAATATGTGAAAGACAGTATTATCGGGTATAAACTGGAATAGATGAATATAATAAACTAGCTATGTATTTAAAATATTAGTTTGTTATGTAATCGACTTGGGATCATGATTAGGATTGCTATTATGATTGGTTATGATGCATGTAATATAATAGTGTCAACCTCAATCATACATAGCAAGCTACGATGCATGTAGTAAGGTCAGGCTAACCATGAGGTGTAAGGTTAACTATGATGCTTGTATATATGGGATATGATCACATAGCCTACTAATACTTTCCTATCCCCCGACTAATACAATTGACCTGTATCATGATGTCTCATGACTAAAAACCATATATACTAGCCAGTGTACCATCGTGTCAGAAATCAAGTATAACACTACAATACTGATATCATAGTAATCATCAAAATAAAGGAAACTATTATAGAACATACTCGCCTGAGGTCCTAAGCAATGAATATAAGACGGTGTCCAAACGGTGCCTCAAACACCTAAATATGAATTATTAAGTCAAAATAGTATTTTAGGATTATAAATATGCTAAAGTAGCTTTAAACTAGGTATCTAGGTCAATACTAGGCCAAACTAAGTTAAACTAGGTCAATACCTTGCTAAACTAAGTTTTTCTAGATCAAACTAGTTAATATGGTATACTATGTGTCTTTTATATATATATATATATATATATATATATATATATATATATATATATATATATATATATGAACGGAATATGATCTATAGGCTCATATTCATATATGAGCCATGCACATGTGGACCAATATGAATGGATTCATGTGCACCCATTTGCACTAGTACACTCCATTCCTATTGGTCCACATGTGCATTGGCTCATGTAAAAATATGAGCCTATACCTCATATCCCTTTTTTCATATATATATATATATATATATATATATATATATATATAGTTAACTATTCAGTATCACAACATTACCTATTACCTAACTAATTATCTATATCAATACCTTGTATCTTAGTACTTAATTATCATGACATACCCAATACCTCAGTTATTACCTTAACATAAACTCAATGCCCATCATCTCCATTTGTACATGATACCGAGGTACCACCATCTCATATGACACCAATCCCTCATACTCAATACCTTAATGCTTAATTTTTTTACCTTAACAAATTAATATATAAACCTTAGTTTCTATCTAGGCACTTACCTATACTAGTGCTATAATACCCATAACACTCCACTTACATAGTCATGGATACCTCGATACCAAGCATCTATCAACCAACTCACAATGATACCTTGGTAATATAAGGTTATTAGATGATACACCCACCTCACCTACACTAACTTCCCTTACATTTATACACCTACGCTACATGGATACTAAATACTAGATTCACACTTGTGACAGTGTCTCTCCACCGATACTTCCTATTTCCACACATACAATTTTACCTAACACTACCTTTATTGTCCTTGCACTCATTCAAACCACTCCCCATAGTATGCTCTGCAACCGAACCAAGCTACTGCTATAGTAGTAGTTCACGACTGCACCTGCTTTGCCTGGACAGAACTCCCCCTATCAATCGCTGCTCCTGAACCCAACTCCTATCTCCAAACTCCATGCTACCGCATGCAACAAAATAACTGTTGCTGTGTTCGCAATCCCTGCTACACAAACCTCCTCAAACCCTTCTAGGAATACTGCATTTGTGCTCCATTCCGTAGACTGTACCCTAAAGCCCTCGAGTATGCACAATAGATGCTGTTGTGCCCCCGCAGCAAGAGCTGCAACTGCTGTTGCATTGACTGCACATCAATGCATCATCTCCCTCTCCCTTAAACTCCAATATCTGTACCACCAATCCCTCACTACTATTGGCACACACATAAATGTACAGTGGTACATTTTTCCCTATAAGCTCACACATCGAGTTAACTCACTCACAAGCTCATGATACTCTATTCTTCATGATTCGTACCATCACATATACCATTCACCTCCATCATACACATTAACACCAACACACTCTATCACCACATCAAAATACAACACTTATTACACAACACACCCTCACAAGCAATTCATCAAACACCTAAAATGGATCACATGTGTATCACACCCAATACCAAGATACTCTCATGATACACCCCCTAATCACCAAGATACAACACCAAAACTTACTGAACATAAATAATATATAAAATATAAATAGAATTAAGTTAAGTTAAGTTAGAAAAAGTAATTCAAATAAATTTATAGGAATTTGACACAATGAAACCCAATTATATTATAATTACCAATTCTACACCACCATATCATGGTACGCAGTGTTCTAAAAATTGGGCTAGGCGGCCGCCTAGGCGCTAGGCGGCCGTCCGTCGCACCGAAAACCCCCAATTCAGCCCTCATAGCCCCCCAATTCAGCCCTCCTTATTTAAACTGATCCTAATTATATTCAAATTAGCCAATTCTAGTCATATTCAATTAAATAGTCTCCACCATTACAAATACTTATTAGACTTATAAAATAAACTCATATTTCATATTTTTCTTCCCCAAACTCCTCTCTTTTTCGTCCAAAAATAGTCAAAATTTGTCATAAATCCAGCCTCATTTTCTAGTAGTTATGACGACTTAAAAAGACGATATCTCCAAGCTCCGGACTCCAAACGCGTTTCAATTTTTTTTGTTAGAACCATATCAAGGTTAGTTTTCTGAATATATAAATTATTTTAATAATTTAAGAACTTATTTTTCTAGAATATTCTGAAAGTGCCAGTTGTCCGAAATCAGACGCATTTTTGTATTTTTAAGATTTCGGGAGATCCCGAACTTGGAATTATGAGCCGTTTAATGTTTCAAAAATCTGATATGATAAACTTACATAAAATTATTTTTCTAAAATTTAATATACAAGTTTAATCTACTGTAAAATTCGTGCAACGTAGACGTAAATAGGAAACCACAAAAAATTGTCATATGTGCGCTCTTGTGGCCATAAATCTTTACCGACTTGTGATTTTATGAAACTGTCGATTCCAACATTCATGTAGAATTGAAATATATAGGATTCCACACACAAATCCAGGAATTGAGTTGGTTGACTATTTGGTCAACGGATTGCCTCGATTTGCGTGTCACGGATCACAAATTCGTAAAGTTGACTTTCTTTGGACCAAAATTAGAGTTTAACAATAAAATTAGATTATAATAAGATTAAAATTCTATTTTAGGTTATTTTATTCAGAATTAAAATAGATTAAAATGGAGGAACCTATTCACCCACTTTTGTAACCTAACTTATTTAATTTATGTGACGGGTAGATCGGACGACGCATTGAGTTGGGACTTCATTCTTTTTCAGAGTAGGCAAGTATACCTTGCCATTGTACTATAATTCATATTCCATATGTTGTATGCATCTTATTTCTATCATTTAGTTCATATATTTTAACTTCTATATAAACTGTCCGTCCAAGGAATCTTGGGTGTAACGACGGTGTCGTCGTATTCTATTTTTATTATGTATATGCATGTTGACCTTGTTTATGAGACTGTCCCATTATCATGAAGCATCATTAGGTTTCATTGGCCATGATACAGTTGTTACACGAGTGTGAGTCTCATATAGATCACGGACTGCATGACAGGTCTGGCCTCCTGTACGTATGGTCGTTCGTTAGAGATAACTGCTGTTAGAAACTTTGCATGCTAGTAGACCTGACAGTTATTAGAGGTATTATCGTGTCATGGATATGACATGCTTAGAGCATAGGGTGGGTTGAACAACAAGTAAGGCGTTTGGGCTCCTTTGCACTTTCCTTATTGTAACCCGAAAGCTCCGCTGGAGATACGGACGATGATGACCCCATATATTACAGGCGGCCTCTGCCGTTCAAAAGACGACATGCTTTGTAGTCCCCTGATTCTCCGAAAGAATTATGCCAATCCCATTTATGGCCAGATAGCCCACTTATTAGAAAATTGTTCTCAAACTGCATTCACATAGATGGTTAGGCAACCCATTGGATATTTATTTCAGTACTTTATTGGCATGCTTCTATGTATCTTGTTATGTCCCTCTGAGGACGGTCCCTTTCCAGGTGTAGATGTTCATGAGTTTTCACAGGAGCGTAGATCCGGACTGGTTTCTTATATCTTGAGGAGGTCTTCCCTTCGAGCCGCATGATTGTTAGTTGATATTCGTATATTGTGTTTGCCTATATATTCGAGTTGGTAGTGGATTTGTTACCATCCAACTATCATCTTAGATACTTTATATTGAGATCTAGTTTCATAGATATTGATTATTTATTTATATTTATGATTTTCTGTGGATGAGATTTAGATATGCCCTGTGACTTGTGATAGTCTTTACCACTTGTGAATTATTGTTCATAATACAACGTACGCATGTGTTATGGTTTCCATATATTGGAGTTGCCATATACATGCGGCTGGCATGCTTGTGTCCAAGTCCTACATATTTTGGGACTGTGGTGTGACATGTTTTTATTGGTGGCCCTTGCAAGTCGAGAGCATATTGTCTCGGTTACGTTACTGTACCGAGCAAGCCTGCACCTAGGATTAGAGTATAGGATCTCATCCGCAATTGACTATGACTCATCTTCCTTCCAATCTATTCTATTTAAATAATTGCATCCTGCTTGATTCATGTGCTTTCCTAATAGCTCCTTGAGTATAGCCTCTCCTAGAATATAGGAATCCTTGTTGTTAGGATGATAATTAGGGTAACATTCCTACTAAGAATATAACTAGAATATTGACACATCACTAAGTTTAGCATACCTAATGAACCCTAACATCCCTTACCTATAGGTTGATTTACCATTACCCCTTGATATATTTATGAAGGACTCGAGAGTAGTATAGACACTACTAGGATTAGCTAGAAATTTGACCATACTGTTTTACCCTAGCATTGAGGAACCAATAGAAATCCAAGATTGAGTATTAGGATTGAACCTAACTTTCATAAGTGAGATAGTATTAGAGAACTATAAATATTTAGATTCTTGTCTTGATATTAGCAGAACAGTACCTTAGGAAGCCAAGAGGAATGAATAAAATATTTTTCTTGATCATACCTCGAACACGGAGATTAGCATACCACATTCCCCTTAGGAAATCATGATACTATCAAGAGTCTTTCTATTTTAATTTCATATCTTTTTTCTCTGCAACCTTAATGCTCGCTATTTGTGCGACGACTAATTTTGTTTTTCTTTTCTTCATCTTTCAATTTGTGCCACCTAATCCTTCTAATTGTAGGCCAAGTGATATTCTTTTATGTTAAGATATATAGTTTGCTAGGATTATAGTTGTAATCTTAAAATTTGAAATTATGTGCTTAGTAGAACTTGATAGTTGAGTTATTCTTTTAGATTGTGATTGGATGATTATCCTTTAGTTTTAAATCACGTGATTTGTACCCCCATCTCGATACGAGTTATATCCCCTTTCCCCTTGAAGGTCAGTAACTTTTTTATTCTGACTATTGACACTTGTTCTATAAGCACTATGACTAAGACTTAAGATGACCATTACCTATATAATACAATAGGATACCCTAATAAGTACCATGATCTTTTCTTGTATATCCTATCAGGAGTTTCTACTTTATCCTTAAGGCAGTACAGTATTAGTTATTGTTTTAAGTTGGATAGTATGCCTCAACCTAGTAGCACATAGTCCTTTTGACCCATTAATGAAGTGTAATAGAATGACACCAACTATAGACTTGCATTAGATGATAGTGTTTATCCCGTCTGTAAAAATTAGAGGCCCATACCTCCATTGGTCGACTAGAGATTTAGATAAGGAGTTAGTATGGCAAATGTAGAGGCACAACACTGGATGAGTCTTACCTTCTTTGTGAACTTAAATTATTTTGTACCTTCTTTCATCATAATCCAGCGTATTTATATTTTCTGGACTACCTTGACTTATGCTACAATTATAGCCTAGTTTTGTAAGCTTATTCTTTTATCGAGCTTGATCATGATATATGTATTATTAGGTATACACACTAATACATTGTCTAATCAGAATCAGCATATTAATGTCTAGCTAACCTTAGTACGCCTGGTTCGCTCTTCGCTTGACTACTCTATGTAGATTGAGATATATAATAGTAGACGAATATACTTGCCTCTAGACTGGTCAGAGCATATCATGTTAGGTACATAACTGTTCTGATATGAACATGCGAATAGAAATTTACCAAAATAGGATTTCAATCCACAACTGCCCTGACAACTCTCTTTTTGAATTCTTTAATCTCCTTGAACCTCGTACTTGAATTCTATCACCTCCACCTTGAATTCTTTATTATTGCTCTTCATCTTTCCCTATTTCAGAAAGACGAACGCTCGTGCTTGGT
This sequence comes from Iris macrosiphon, assembly GCA_036927795.1. Lineage (NCBI taxonomy): Eukaryota > Viridiplantae > Streptophyta > Magnoliopsida > Asparagales > Iridaceae > Iris > Iris macrosiphon. The sequence goes on along the minus strand of JAYESA010000008.1, from coordinate 102,254,205 downwards.
ATAAGTTTGATACACAGAAAGTACTAGATATACCCCATAGGCCAACCACATTATTTGGTTACTATCTTTTTGTAATTAATGGCATATCAAATGTGATATATTTCGTGTTCAAATTTTTGAGGATTGAATAACACGATTAAATAATTTGAGGAAGTTTTTCTTAAATATATAACCTTATGTGATAGATGGGTAAATTCTAAGTTGGGTAAAAGTCGCATTGTCAACTTGAGGTAAATTTTTTTAGATTGTGATCAAGTGATCAAGTAAGATTAAATTGAGAGATTTAAGTCATTTTAATTTTAGGAATTTTTAAGAATGACTAAGATGATGAGGATTTAATAAATTTTGAAATCATGATATTGCAGACCAAATATTTATACTTTGAGCACATGATTTAAAATTTGAATATTGAAGGTTGAATCATCGATTTAAATTTTGAGGACAAACATAGAATTTTAGACTTGAACAATTGGTGAAGTAGATTTAAATTTTATAATTTGATAATTTGAATTAAAAGTTAAATTTTGATTGTTCGGTCACCTATTTGAAATGTTGAGGATGTAAATTAAGTTTAAACATTTGAAGAGTACAAAATTCTTAAGTTGAGAATAGGAATAAGATTTGATTAGAATTGTTTATTGTTCAAAGTCTAGAGGAGATTATGATAGTTGAAAATTGTGATATAAATTTTGATGTGGGATGTCATATAGATTTGAGTTAGATTTGGATGTTGATTATTTAAAAATCGAGAAGAGATTACGACAGGTTGAATTTTGATTTAAACAATTATTATTTTAATTTTGAAGTGATTGCGATAGATTTGAATATATTTTATTATTTAAATTTTTGGAAGAGATTGCGATTGACTTGCCTTAAATACGAATGTGAAGGATTTAGAAAATTATGTCTTATTTTTATTTCGAGGACGAAATTCTTTTAAGTTGGGTAGATTATAAACCCCCTCACCCAAAATAGGAATTTTATGTATATTTTATATTATTATATTTATTATAGATATTGAATTTCATTAAAGTATTCTCTTAGTTAATTAGAAAATAAATTTTTTGATATATTTACTTATATAAATTTTTAATTAGAATTATTTTTAGGCTATTTTAGATTTTTGGAGATTTTTCTAGATTTTTGGTAATTAAAACCTAGGAAACATAAATTTTTAGGACTTTCATGATTTACTATGAGAACATACTTGCATGTTGTTACTACCAAATATTTAATTTAGGGTTAAAATATTTAAATATATTTTTTGTAATTTATTTAGAATTTTAAGGAATTTATTTAGATTTTTGAAATTATTTAGGATTTATTTGGATATATATAGTCTTAATATTAGATATATGCTAATTTAGTGTTAATATATATTAATAAGATTATATATAAATTATTTGTATTATCTTTAATTCTATTTAAGATTATAAATTATTGAGATAAAATCAAAATCTATTTTTAAATTAATTCAAATCCTGAGCCTACTAGGAAAGCAACTTCATGCATATCCTATCCTTATTTAAACTGATTCTAATCATATCCAAATTAGCCAATCCTAGTCATATTCAATTAAATAGTCTTCACCATTATAAATACCTATTAGAATCATGAAATAAACTCATATTTCATATTTTTCTTTCCCAAAATCCTCTCTTTTTCGTCCAAAAACAGTCAAAATTCGTCATTTTCTAGTAGTTATGACGACTTAAAAAGACGATATCTCCAAGCTCCGGACTCCAAACGCATTTCAGTTTTTTTTGTTAGAACCATATCAAGGTTAGTTTTCTGAATATATAAATTATTTTAATAATTTAAGAACTTATTTTTCTAGAATATTCTGAAAGTGCCTGCTGTCCGAAATCAGACGTATTTTCGTATTTTCAAGATTTCGGGAGATCCCGAACTCTGAATTATGAGCTGTTTGAAGTTTCAAAAATATGACATGATGAACTTACATAAAATTATTTTTCCATAATTTAATATGCAAGTTTAATCTACTGTAAAATTTGTGCAACGTAGACGTAAATAGGAAACCACAAAAAATTGTCATCTATGTGCCCTTGTGGCCATAACTCTTTACCGACTTGTGATTTTATAAAACTGTCGATTCCAACATTCATGTAGCGTTAAAATCTATAGGATTCCATACACAAATCTAGGAATTGAGTTGGTTGACTTTTTGGTCAACGGATCGCCTCGATTTGCGTGCTACGGATCACAAATCCGTAAAGTTGACTTTCTTTGGACCAAAATTAGAGTTTAACAATAAAATCATATTATAATAAGATTAAATTAATATTTTAGGTTATTTTATTAATAATTAAAATAGATTAAAATGGAGGAACCTATTCACCTACTTTTGTAACCTAACTTATTTATTTTATGTGACGGGTAGATCGGACGACGCCTTGAGTTGGGAGTTCATTCTTTTTTAGAGCAGAAAAGTATTCCTTGCCATTGTACTATAATTCATATTCCATATGTTACATGTATCTTATTTCAGTTATTTAGTTCATATATTTTAACTTCTATATAAACTACGCGTCCAAGGAATCTTGGATGCAACGACGGTGTCGTCGTATTTTGTTTTTATTTTGTATATGCTTGTTGACCTTGTTTATGAGACCGCCCCATTATCATGAAGTATCATTAGGTTTCATTGTCCGTAACACAGTTGTTACACGAGTGTGAGTCTCATATAGATCATGGACTGTGTGACAGGTCTGGCCTCCTGTACGTATGGCCGTGCGTTAGGGATAACTGCTGTTAGAACTTTTTATGCTAGTAGACCTGACAGTTATTAGAGGTATTATCGTGTCATGGATATTACATTCTTAGAGAATGGGGTGGAAAGAACAACAAGTAAGGCGTTTGGGCTCCTTTGCACTTTCCTTATTGTAACCCGGAAGCTCCGCTGGAGATACGGACGGTGATGACCCCATATATTACAGGCGGCCTCTGCCGTTCAAAAGACGACATGCTTTGTAGGCCCCTGATTCTCTGAGAGAATCATGCCAATCCTATTTATGGCCAGATAGCCCACTTGTTAGAAAGTTGTTCTCAAACTGCATTCACATAGATGATTAGGCGACCCATTGGATATTTATTTCAGTACTTTATTGGCATGCTTCTATGTATCTTGTTATGTCCCTCTGAGGACCTGGTCCCTTTTCAGGTGTAGATGTTCATGAGTTTTCACAGGAGCGCAGATCGGAACTGGTTACTTATATCTTGAGGAGGTCTTCCCTTCGAGCCCCGTGATTGTTAGTTGATATTCGTATATTGTGTTTGCTTATATATTCGAGTTGGTTGTAGATTTTTTTTCATCCAACTATCATCTTAGATACTTTATATTGAGATCTAGTTTCATAGATATTGGTTATTTATTTATATTTATGATTTTCTGTGGATGAGATTTAGATATGCCCTGTGACTTGTTATAGTCTTTACCACTTGTGAATTATTGTTCATAATATAGCGTACGCATGTGTTATGGTTTTCATATATTGGAGTTGCCATATACATGCGGCTGGCATGCTTACGTGTCCTAGTCCTACATATTTTGGGACTGGGGCGTGACAATTAGATTCCTGATATCCGTCGTCGTTTCTCGGAGCTCTCGTTCTATTAGTAGCAACATGAGGTTTGAAATACGTTGAGCAAAAGTTTGTAATCTCCTCGAGAACATAAGCTTCACAAATAGAGCCCCCAACCCGTGCCTTGTTTTTCACCTTTCCCTTTAGGTGATTCAGATGCCCCTCGAAGGGGTACATCCACCGATAACCGACATGACCACCAACACGTGCCTCATAGAAAAGATGAATTGGCAATTGCTCTATAGAGTCGAAGAATCCAGGAGGAAACACCTTTTTGAGCTTACATAGTGTTACCAAAATGTCCTTCTCTTACTTTTCTAGACGATCGACGAGCAATTTAGTAGAACAAAGATCTTTGAAGAATATACTGAGCTCTGTCAATGAATCCCAAATGACCTACGGTAAAAATTCCTGAAATATAATCAAAATTAACCTCTCCATGAATATGTGACAATCGTGACTCTTCATACCTGCCAGTTTATTCTCCTTGAGGTCGACGCATCTTCTCAAGTTTGACACGTACCAGTCTGGAAACTTTAGACCCTGAATCCACCTACAAAGTCTTCCTTTATCCTCTTTCTTCAGTGAGAAAACTGACTTAGGTTGCTTTAACTTTCCATTCTCCTCCTCTATCAAATGCAACGCAGGATGTCTACATATTTCTTCTAAGTCCAACCTAGCCTTTGAATTATCTTTCGTCTTCCCCTTTACCTCTATTACAGTATTAATTATGTTATCAAACACATTCTTCTCGATATGTATGATATCAAGGTTATGTCTGATCAGATTGGTGCTCCAATATGGCAGATCCCAGAATATACTCCTCTTCGTCCAGTTATGGGTGCGACCAAATCTGTCACACCTGTACCCCTTAGCCGGCTCTTCGATGGCACTTGGTAAATCTTTTACCTTTTCTCATATTGTGTATCCGGGCCATCTTGGCGGTGGATTGGCCTTCTCTACAACGCCCACATAAAAAGCATTCATGTTCCTCCGGTACTGATGATCCTTGGATACGAGTTCGATAGCACTTAGCAATCTACAGTAGCCAATGCAACACCGCGTGCAGCAAGAAGCATTAACCAAAGTTGGATACGAGTTCTAAATAAAGCCAATACCGAATCGTGTCTCGGCTTTGAAGAGTCATTCCCGTATCTGTATATACAATGCAGATGAGTATGTGAGGTTATGGGTAGGAGTATATGTCAATGTGCGTGTGTATGAGCTGTTGGGATTAGAGGTAGCTAATTGTGTCAAGACACATAACCTACATATTCTTAGTCATCCACTAAGGCTAGGGACAGTTGAGTATGTGAGGTTAAAGAGCCATGTTTGTGTGATACACAGGTACAGAGGTATCTGTGTAAGTTGTGTTAAGTGTCAGGATTAAGAATGGGGAGGGGGTTAGCTGCGGTTTTACTTGTAGCAGCAATGAGCACCTTGTAGACTGTAAGTTATAGTGAAATACATTTCTGTTGGATTGAATGCAGGGATGCATTCAGTTGGGTGTGATGGTAGGTGTTCCTGAATGCAGGATATTGAGAAGAGGTTTGCAACACTTTAAGGGCAGTAGGGGAGGCCCTGTAGGCTGAGCACAATTTATGTGCAACAGTATGCACATGTTGTGCAACCTAATTTGGGGTAAACAGTGTGTACGGGTTTGGATAGTGCTTATGACCAGTCTTTAGGTATTACGAATAATGAGTGAGTGTTGAGGTTATGTAGGGGCAAGATTGAGGTGTTAAGCGAGGGGTGGTAATTTGGGGTAAATGATACTTGATTGTATCAATAGGTTGAGTAATGTGTGTTGAGGTTGTGAAGGGATATTGTAAACTCCCTCACCCAAAATAGGTATTTGTGTATATTTTATATTATTATATTTATTATAGATGTTAAATTTATTTAGAGTATTCTCTTAGTTAATTAGAAAATAAATTTTTTAGTATATTTACTTATATAAATATTTATTTAGAATTATTTTTAGGCTATTTTAGATTATTGGAATTTTTCCATAATTTTTAGTTAATTAAAAACTAGTAACACTAATTTTCTAGAACTTTAAAGAATTTATTTTATATTCAAACTTAATTACAAATATCCCAAACTTTTATTTTAGGTTCTAAATAATAAAATATATTTTCTAGAATTTTTTGGGAATTTTCTGATTATTTTTAGCATTTATTTTGAGTTAATTATGAAAAACTGAATTAAAAACTAATTTTTGAAAAAAAACCCAAAAAGTAATTAATTCTGCCCAGTCAGCAAACAGGGGGCCCACCTGTCAGCCTCCCGCAGCGAACAGTGCAGGGCCCGCCTGTCAGTGACCGCGGGATGAAGCCGAGCCGATCTTGAGCCGAGCCGAGTCAGAGTTCGACTCGGACTCAGCTGAGCCGAGCCGCGTCAGTTTCGGACCGTCCGATTTGGGCGGGGCAGCATTGATGGCTGCTATATGGCGCTTTTTGAGCCACTGCTGCACTCTCTCTCCTCTCTCTATATATATAATAGTTTAAGTTATTTTCTAGGATTTTTCTTGAGCTGATTTGTGGAGAATTGCCATCTAGGGTTCCTTCATCTTCCAGAAGCCATTGCGCATAGCTTCGAACTCCAAACGAGACCTAGTTTCTTGCATTAGAAAGATATTGTGGTTAGATTTCTGATTATATAAATTGTTTTTCGAAATTATTAGTATTAAATTCTGGAAAATTCGTAGAACACAGCATATCCGAAAATAGACGTGTTTTGATGTTTTCGCAATTTCGGGAGAACCCGGAATCATAATCATGAACCGTTTAAAGTTTCGGAAAGCTGATGTCGAGATCATCGACATATATTTTTCCCAGAATTTATTTCGAAGTATTTACATACTATTAATTTTATAGAACTTCTAGGTTAGAATTTAACCTTCGGTGCACAATACAAAATTTGTATGTGCCATAATTCCCAAACAAATTTGAATTCGGACGAGCCATAAATTCCAGCATGTTTTTGATGCTGAAATCTACAAGAAATCATGCATAAAAGTTGAGTTTGTGTCAGTTGACTTTTCAGTCAACAGATCGCCTCGATTTGCGTGCCATGAGTCTCGAGTTGATAAAATTCAGTTCTTTGGACAAAATTTAGGAATTAACATAAAAATTAGATTATAATAAGATTAAAATACTATTTTAAGTTATTTTATTCAGAATTAAAATAGATTAAAATGGAGGAACCTATTCACCCACTTTTGTAACCTAACTTGTTTAATTTATGTGACGGATAGATCGGACGATGCCTTGAGTTGGGACTTCATCCTTTTCAGACCAGGCAAGATACCTTGCCAAGTTGTTTACAGTATTTTGCATGCTTAGTATATTTCTGTATATTTATTTCATTTCTGTTTATTCATTGCATGTGTAGTTTTTTCAGTCATTACTATATATTAGATATGTTGACAAACACTTGACACTTAGTATCATTGAGGACAATCATTAGGCGTATGGGCTTTAACCACTCTGGTAACACCGTAGTCACTAGTGCGCACTATGGTGGTCATCTCCGAAGGTCGCTACCCCCGCGGTATATCGATTGATGGAGTCACGAGGGTCGCTACCCCCGCGGTATGTCGGCTGATGATATTCTAGACGGGTGTGTGAGTTGTGAGGATTAGATCGAGTAGCCTACCCTTGCCCATATGTTAAAAATTTGTCCTCATTTGCATTCATATAGATTGTCTTGTACAGCGTACTTATTTATTTTCAAATTATATGCATGTTTACTGTATTCAAGTTGGCTCACTTTTCTGTATCTTGTTACGTCCCTCTGAGGACCTGGTCCTCTGCCAGGTGTATCTGCTCTTGAGTATTTGCAGGAGTACGGGCCTGGACCTGACGTATTACTTTCTGCTGAGGAGGTCTTACCTTCTGAGCATCTTTGAGTACATCTAGCGATGGATTCTTTTTAGCCGATACACTTCTGTCTTCACATTATTTTATATTGGAGACTTTATACTCCTCTCTCATTTTAGTTTTGGATATAGTCGTTGGTAGTGGATTTGTCTCCACCCGACTATTATTTTGGATATTTTAGACTCCTTATTCTAGTTTAGTATTTTTTTTTTATAACTTGTTGTATGGATGAGATTAGCATATCTGTGACTTGTGACATTATATATACCACATGTGAGTTTATATTCATATTACAATGTACGTATGGGTTATGGTTTCCATATATTGGAGTTGCCATATCCATGCGGCTGGCATGCTTATGTGTTCTAGTCCTACGTATTATTGGGACTGGAACGTGACATATTTTTGTGGTGGCCCATGCAGGTCGAGAGCATATTGTCTCGGTTACGTTACTGTACCGAACAAGCCTGCACCTAGGACTAGAGTATAGGATCTCATCCATAATTGACTATAATTCATCTTCCTCCTCTTTGTTCTATTCGATCAATTGTATCCTGCTTGATTCCTGTACTTCTCTAATAAGTTTCTTGAGTATATATAGCCTTCTGCTAGAATATAGGAACCCCTGTTATTATGATGATAATTAGAGTAGCACACCTATTAAGAATACAACGAGAATATAGACACACCACTAAGTTTAGAATATCTAGTGAACCCTAGAATTTCTTATCTTTAGATTGGTATACCATACCCATTGATGTATTAAGAAGACTTGAGAGTAGTATAGACACTACTAGAGATAGTTAGAAGTTTTACCATAATATTTGACCCTAGTATTGAGGAACCAATGGAGAACCAATATTGAACATTAGGACTGAACCTAACCTTCATAATTAGATAGTATTGGAGAACTATAAAACTTAGATCATTGTCTTATTATTAGTAGATAGCACCTTAGGAAGCCTAGAGGAATATAATTAACACTTTTTCCTTGATCATACCTCGAACATAGCAACTAGCATACCACTCCCCCTTAGAAAACTATGATGCTATCTAGAGCCCTATTTTAATTTCATATGTTGTTCCTCTGCGACCTTAACGTTCACTAGTTGTGCGACGACTAAAAATTACGTTCTTCTTTTCTTCCCCTTTCAACTCGTGCCATCTGACACTTCTAATTATAGACCAAGTAATTTTATTCTATTTTAGGATATATATAGCTTGCTAGGATTTTGGTTGTTACTCTTAAATTTTTTGAATTATGTGATTGGTAATTAGAACTTGACAGTTTAAGTTATTATTGTAGATTATGACCTAATGATTACCCCTTACTTTTAAGTCGCATAACTTGTACCCCACCTCAATATAAGTTATATCCCCTTTTTCCTTGAGGCTAGTAACTCTTCTATCCTTACTATTGACACTTGTTCTATAAGCACTATGACTAAGGCTAAGACGACCATGACCTATGTAACATAGGAGGATACCCTAATAGGTACTAAGACCCTTTCTCGTAGACCTTAACAGGAGCTTCTATGGTATCCTTAAGACAATTACAATAGTAGTTCAATTATTATAAGTTAGGTAGTATACCTTACACCCTAGTATCACATAGTCTTTTGACCCATTATTGAAGTGTAATTGAATGACATTAATTGTATGCTAGCAAAAGACGACAGTGTTTATTTAGACGATAGAATTTAGAGGTCCTTGCCCCTATTTGGTCGACTAGCGACTTAGACAAGGAGGTTGTATGATAACTGTAGGGATTGTAGAGTCTTTTATTATTGTTGCTTAGTTGCTTTTGTTTTGTGAACTTGAATTAATTTGTACCTCCTTTCATCATCATCTAGCGTACTTATATTTGCTGCACTACCTTGACTTATGCTGCTATTATAGTCTAGTTTTGCAAGCTTACTCTTTTATCGAGCTTGATCATGAGATATGTATTATTGGGGACGCCTACTAATACATTGTCTAATCAGAATCAGTGTATTACGGTCTGATCAACCATAGTGCGCTTGATTCGCCCTTCGCAATGATGCTTTACGTGGATTGAGATATATAGTTGACTAGTAGATACTTGTACTTGCCCTCTAGATATGTATGAGCGTATCGTATCGGCTACATAACTGTACTAATACGAGCATGTGAATAGGAATTACCAAAATAGGACTTCAATCCATAACTGCTTTGACAATTCCTATTTGAATTCTTTAAACGCCTTGATCCCGATACTTTTATTCTATTACCTCGCCCTTGAACTCTTTATTATTGATCTCCGTCTTCCCTTATTTCAGGAAGATGAAACCTCGTGCTTGGTATAAGTTTGATACACAGAGAGTACTAGATATACCCCATAGGCCGATCACATACTTGAGGATTATTCTTTCATAATTAAGGACATATCATATATGATATAATCGGCGTTGAAGTTTTGAGGATTGAATGACATGAGTAAATAAATTAAGGAATATTTTTCTTAAAGTATATAGCCTTCTGTGATAGATGGGTAAATTCTAAGTTGGGTAGCAGTGCATTGGCAACTCGAGAGGAATTTTTTTTAGATTGTGATCGAGTAAGATTAAATTGGGAGAGGTTCAAGCCATTTAATTTCGAGAATTTTAGAAGAATGACTAAGATGATGAGGATTAATGAATTTTAAAAATCTTGATATTGAGGACCCAATATTTATACCTTAAGTACATAATTTAAATTTTTTTAGTATTGAAGGTAAAATCATCAATTTGAATTTGAAGGATAAATATATAATTTCAGACTTGAACATTGGTAGACTGCATTTAAATTATTTTTCAATTTGATGATTTAAATTAAGAATTAAAATTTGATGGTTGGACTACCTATTTGAAATATTGAGGATGTGAATGGAATTTAAAAAGTTGAAGAATACAAAAATTTATAAGTGAAAATAGGAATAATATTGGACTCGAATTACTTCTAGAGAAGATTATGATAGTTGGAGATCGTGAGGTAAAATTTAATATGGGTTATTTAAATCTTGAAGATATTATATGGATTCAATTTAAATTTGGATATTGATGATTTAGAAAAGTGAGAAGAGTTTACAATAGGTTGAATTTTGATTTAAACAATGATTATCTTAAGTTTGAAATGATTGCGATAGATTTGAATAGATTTTGTTATTTAAATTTTTGGAAGAGATTATGATTGACGTACCTTATGTACGAATGTGAAGGATTTAACAAATTATGCCTTATTTTAATTTCGAGGACAAAATTGTTTTAAGTTGGGTAGATTGTAAACTCCCTCACCCAAAATAGATATTTTGTGTATATTTTATATTATTATATTTATTATAGATGTTGAATTTATTTAGAGTATTCTCTTAGTTAATTAGAAAATAAATTTTTTTAGTATATTTACTTATATAAATATTTATTTAGAATTATTTTTAGGCTATTTTAGATTATTGGAATTTTTCCATAATTTTTAGTTAATTAAAAACTAGTAACACTAATTTTTTAGGACTTTGAAGAATTTATTTTATGTTCAAACTTAATTAAAAATATCCCAAACTTTTATTTTAGGTTCTAAATAATAAAATATATTTTTTAGAATTTTTTGGGAATTTTCTGATTATTTTTAGTATTTATTTTGAGTTAATTATGAAAAACTATATTAAAACTAATTTCTGAAAAAGAAAACCCAAAAAGTAATTAATTCTGCCCAGTCAGCAAACAGGGGCCCCACCTGTCAGCCTCCCACAACGAACAGTGCCGGGCCTGCCTGTCAGTGACCGCGGGGTGAAGCCGAGCCGACCTCGAGCCGAGCCGAGTCAGAGTTTGACTCGGACTCAGCTGAACCGAGCCGCGTCAGTTTCGGACCGTCCGATTTGGGCGGGGCAGCATGGATGGCTGCCACGTGGAGCTTTCTGAGCCGCGGCTGCACTCTCTCTCCTCTCTATATATATAATAGTTTAAGTTATTTTCTAGGGTTTTTCTTGAGCTGATTTGTGGAGAATTGCCATCTAGGGTTCCTTCATCTTCCAGAAGCCATTGCGCATAGCTCCGGACTCCAAACGAGGCCTAGTTTCTTGCGTTAGAAAGATATTGAGGTTAGATTTCTGATTATATAAATTTTTTTTCGAAATTATTAGTATTAAATTCTGGAAAATTCGTAGAGCACAGCATGTCCGAAAATAGACGTGTTTCAATGTTTTCGCAATTTCGGGAGAACCGGGATCAGAATCATGAACCGTTTAAAGTTTTGGAAAGCTAATGTCGAGATCATCGACATATATTTTTTCCAAAATTTATTTCGAAGTATTTATATACTGTTAATTCTGTAGAACTTTTAGGTTAGAATTTAACCATTGGTGCACAATACAAAATTTGTATGTGCCATAATTGCCAAACAAATTTGAATTCGGACGAGTCGTAAATTTCAGCATGTTTTTGACGCTGAAATCTACAGGAAATCATGCATAAAAGTTGAGTTTGTGTCAGTTGACTTTTCGGTCAACAGATCGCCTCGATTTGCGTGCCATGAGTCTCGAGTTGATAAAATTCAGTTCTTTGGACAAAATTTAGGAATTAACATAAAAATTAGATTATAATAAGATTAAAATACTATTTTAAGTTATTTTATTCAAAAATAAAATAGATTAAAATGGAGGAACCTATTCACCCACTTTTGTAACCTAACTTGTTTAATTTATGTGACGGGTAAATCGGACGACGCCTTGAGTTGGGACTTCATCCTTTTTAGACCAGGCAAGATACATTGCCAAGTTGTTTATAGTATTTTGCATGCTTAGTATATTTCTGTATATTTATTTCATTTCTGTTTATTCATTGCATGTGTAGTTTTTTCCAGTCATTACTATATATTATATATGTTGACACACACTTGACACTTAGTATCATCGAGGACAATCATTAGGTGTATGGGCTTTAACCACTCTGGTAACACTGTAGTCACTAGCCTGCACTATTGTGGTCGTGTCCGATGGTCGCTACCCCCACGGTATGTCGATTGATGGAGTCACGAGGGTCGCTACCCCCGCGGTATGTCGGCTGATGATGTTCTAGACGGGTGTGTGAGTTGTGAGGATTAGGTCGAGTAGCCTACCCTTGCCCATACGTCGAAAAGTTGTCCTCATTTGCATTCATATAGATTGTCTTGTACAACATACTTATTTATTTTCAAATTATATGCATGTTTACTGTATTCAAGTTGGCTCGCTTTTCTGTATCTTGTTACGTCCGTCTGAGGACCTGGTCCTCTGCCAGGTGTATCCGCTCTTGAGTATTTGTAGGAGTACGGGCCTGGACCTGACGTATTACTTTTTGCCGAGGAGGTCTTACCTTCTGAGCATCTTTGAGTACATCTAGCGATGGATTCTTTTTAGCTGATATACTTCTGTCTTCACATTATTTTATATTGGAGACTTTATACTCCTCTCTCATTTTAGTTTTGGATATAGTCGTTGGTAGTGGATTTGTCTCCACCCGACTATTATTTTGGATATTTCAGACTCCTTATTCTAGTTTAGTATTTCTTTTCTATGACTTGTTGTGTGGATGAGATTAGCATATCTGTGACTTGTGACATTATATATACCACATGTGAGTTTATATTCATATTACAACGTACATATGGGTTATGGTTTCCATATATTGGAGTTGCCATATCCATGCGGCTGGCATGCTTACGTGTTCTAGTCCTACGTATTATTGGGACTAGGGCATGACAGATGTGAAGATTTGGTTTCTAAATATTGGAGGGTAAGTGCGTGTAGGTAATGTCAGGAGCAAGGTGTTAAGTGAAGTATAGATAGTGTGTATGTTGGGGGCTTGAGTTCCTGCACCTGCAGATAGTAGGTGGGGGTAATGGGTAAAGGGTACAGGCCTTGAGTATAAGGTATCAAGGTCGAGTACCAAGTTGTTTATGTAGCGTCCTCTAGAGGAGTGACTGATACCTGATAGTATCAGTAGGTGGCAGGCCTATGTGTTAGAAATTGGTTAAGGTGACTATTAGATACTATGATATATAGATACACTAAGGTATTGGGGGAAATTGACATAAGTTAATGTATTATGTGATAGTAGCTAGATATTAATACCAAGTTAAGAGGTAAAGTTAAGTTAAGAAGTAGTACCAAGGTATTGAATTTAGATAAGGCATATGAGTTATATTAAGATACATGGTAATGTTGGGATACAGGTTGAAACACTAGGATACGGGACTAGGTATTTGTTCTAGACTATGGTATTAGTAGGTAAATACTATAAATATATGTATTAGCAAGGTATTGACCTAGAAACCTAGGTATAACTTAGTTTTGACTAGTGTTGACTAGTTTGAAGGGTCATTCCCGTGTCCGTGTCTGTGTGTCCGTGTCAGTATTAGGGTTAGTGATTGCATGTGTCAGTGTGTCCGCGTACGTGTATGTGTGTGTGTGTGTGTTCGAGTTAGGGTTAGGGTTAGTGTGTGTCATGTTATGTCGTATCGTATTATGTCGTGTTCGAGAGAGAAAGAGAGAGAGAGAGAGACAGAGACAGAGAAAGGAGACAGAGAGAGGAGCTCACCAAGGAGGGGAGCCGGAGGAAGGACGCCGGAGGGAGGAGGGGAGCCGGAGGGGGAGGATGTGGCCGGAGGGGGGTCACCGGGAGGGAGGAAGCTAGTCGCCGGAGGGAGGAGGAGCCAGAGGGAGGGGGGTTTAAATTTGGGAGAGGGAGAGATCGAAGGAAATGGGGGTAATTATACCTAAATGTAAGTTATTTAGCGACGTTTTATCGAAGCAAATAATGACGTCGCTAAGTTAGCGACGTCTATGACGTTGCTACTAACGTCGCTAAATGTCTAAAAGAGGTACGTCACTAAGTACGTCGCTAAACGTCGCTAAATGAAACATATTAGCGACGTTTAGCGACGTTTAACGACCTTAATTAAACTTATAGCGACTAATCTTTTAAAAACTGAAATACAGTCGCTAAATGTCGCTATATGTCGCCAATTAGCGACGTCTAGCGACGTTTTTCCTTGGAGTCGCTCATATATTTAATATTAACGATGTTTTACTTTGACGTCGCTAAAAAACATCGTTAATCCCGCTTATTCTGGTAGTGAGAGCAATAAATGTCAAACTGTGTCCGAACTGGTGTTACGTAGACCTATATATAGAATATTGCATTAATACAAGGTTTTGGAAAGAAAACAAGTTAAACTAGTCAACAACAAGGTCAACAAGTCAATTCTAAGTCAAAAGTCAAACTCGGTCAATTCTAAGTCAACTATGGTCAACTACCTATTTCTAGGTTGTATGAGTCTAACTCAATGATATTGGGCTAACACACTATGAATCTAGGCCATACAAGCTACATCTTAGGATACTAAGATATCGTATCTCGGGATACGTAAATCAATAGGTAAATCATTACATATAAATATCAAACAATTATTAATTTTAAAATTTCTAATTACAAACATTAAATGGATACTTTGGTTTTGAACCAACTTGGTATCACAACACTAAACCTCTATCTTAATACCCAAACCTAATACCTAGATTATCCTCCAATACCATGATACTTACCTTGGTATCTCAAGGTATTTGTGAATTCTAGTATATATTAACTACCCCTCTAGCTATATATGTAGGTATCAATCCAATATAACTACTAGTATGTACTAATAGGAATACAATTACTAACTACCAACTAAATACTAACTACTAATATATAATTATATATATATATATATATATATATATATATATATATATATATATATATATAAAGCTAAAGATACTCATAACAATAGGTAACTAAAATATATTAACTTGATAACTAAATAACTAGATAACTGACAATAACTATTACTAGCTAAACTAACTATTTAACTAAAACACTAAAGAAACTTAATTATCAACTTACCAACTCACCTAGTTATAAAGAGCATAACCCAATAAATACTCAACTATACACTAACAGTTATCACAAGGTAATTGCTCAAACTTCAAATATATACTAACTTACCCAATAATATTATATGCTACAACTAAATATATATATATATATATATAGTATACTATAATACAAATAGCAATTAGGAACATATTTACATATATATCAATTACCACATATATATATATATAAATATCTATACATATATATATATCTAATATATATATATATATATATATATAT
This sequence comes from Iris macrosiphon, assembly GCA_036927795.1. Lineage (NCBI taxonomy): Eukaryota > Viridiplantae > Streptophyta > Magnoliopsida > Asparagales > Iridaceae > Iris > Iris macrosiphon. The sequence goes on along the minus strand of JAYESA010000008.1, from coordinate 102,238,527 downwards.
ATATATATATATATATATATATATATATATATATATATATATAAACTGCCAAACTGTCGCTAAAGGACCTTGCTTATTATCGCTGAAACCGCTGTTGCTGCTGATACTCTGCTATTATAGTGACGGATTTCTGTAGTTGTCGCCAAAGTCGTCGCTATAGCCTCTGATACGGCTGCTGATACTGCTATTATAGTGACGGATTTCTGCTGTCACTGTTTCTCTTGCTACTGCTGCTGTGCGTTACTGCTACTGCTGCTGCTGCAATGCTTCCTTCTGTCGCTATAGCGGCTGCTACTGCTGTTATTGCTGCTGTCGTTGCTTCTGCGATGCATGCTGCTGTCGCTATAGCTCCTGATTCTCCTCTATTACAATATATATATATATATATATATATATATATATATATATATATATATATATATATATATATATATATATATATATATATAATATATATATATACCACATAATATATATAATATGCATATAATTACTACTAATAAATATACATACACCCATACATATATATGTACATAATATCTACATAGTAATATGCACATACATAGTAATATATTTATAACAACACACATTCGTATACATACATATAAACATATACACAATATAAAACATACATTATATAATTATAAATATAACCATATATAAATATCTATTTAACATATACATATCTATATATATACTACAATATATAAATATGCTTACATGTAGAAGAATAGTTACATAACAAATATACACAATATATTATATACATAGATACATAGATCTAAGAGACAATATTACATATAAATACACAACATTATATATATATATATATATATATATATATATATATATATATATATATATATATATATATATATATATATATATAACATGTAACGTATCACCCCGTATCCCACTTGATCTAGGATACGCTTGCGACACGAGTCCACCACACATCCAAACGTACCCTGAAGGACACGAACAATTCTAATATATTATTTATGAATAATACGAAGAGTCAAATACAAATCTACGTGTCCGTGTCAAAATATGACATGCACAAAGTCCCGTGTCGGAGGAAAACCTCCCAAAATTTACACGTATCACCAAATTGTTGGGATACGACCTACACGTACCCAATTGTAAAAATAATACTAGCCCAAAATACATAAACATATGCCAAATTGATCTATAGGACCAATTGACACAAACAACAAATGTCAATCTCAAAATTCTCCCAAAATTGACGCAAAAAGTACCATAACTTTCTCAATAGGCCTCCTATGAACTCAAAATCAAATCCTATGGGTAGTCTATGCATATGGGTTGATTTCTTATAGTTAATTCTCAGATTTAGAACCTAAATTAAGGGGAAAAAAATAGAATTATACCTATTGGGACATGGATTTCCAATAAAACCTCCAAAATTGGTAAAATTAGCCTTCAACTTGTAGATCCTTGCTCCTCTTTGTAGATCTATGCTTCCTCCTTGTAGATCCTTACTCTACTAGTCCCCAATGGTGATTTAGAAAAGAATTGGGTAGAAATTTGGTAGGGATTTGGTGGAATTTGGTTGAGGAAAATTCTAGATCTAGATTTGGAATAAAAAAATGAAGAGAGAAAGTTTTCATACCCTATATATATGCCTCACTTGCCCCCTCCCTCAAGCTA